>CM047882.1:10998430-11598430 GCA_026212405.1 Petrea volubilis | reverse complement strand
TTTGCAGCAAATTTCGTCGAACACCCCTTCACTTCTTGAAATATGGTATAACTATATATTATTTTTTTTTAATTTTAAAAATTATAACTACATTTTTTAAGATTAAAATTTTCTTATAAATATTAATAAAAAGATCAAAAAATAATTTTTTTTTGTAGTTATACTAATCAATTCGACCACAAAAAAAAATGCATTTTGTCTAATATAACAAAAATCCCCAATCAAAATTTGTTCCACCAACATTTGCAAATAATTTTATTTTATATTATCAAAATTATTATCAGGCATTATTATCTATAATTTGATATTATCACTATTTTTTTTTTTGTTGATAAAATTAACTTCATATTCAATTTTTATATTTTGAACTTGTAAAGACTTTTTGATTCTCATCTCAAATCAAAAATAATAAAAATATAATTTATAATTATGTTATGTCTTGATAAATAATAAATTTTATTAAATTGATACATATTTTAAAAATTACGGTAATTAATATATATTTACACCGTAGCTCAAGAAATGAGGACGTAATTTGTCTTCAAATTTGATGAGGGTTAGATCTGAAATTAGCAGTCAACATGTTTGAACGGGGTTACCGGATGTGGGCCCTCTCCCTCTCCCTCTCTATGTTGTTATTTATTTATTTATTTTTATTTTATTTTATTTTTGCCCATAAAATGAGGGCCCAAATACACACGTTTTCCGAATTCCCATACAAATACAATCCAAGTAAATGTAATTGTCAATGTTCTGAAAACCGGACCGATCATCGAATCGGCGGCCTTACTGGTTACCGGTTCGACCGGTTCGACCACCGGTTCAACCGGTGTGACGTCATAAATACGTCATAATTATTAAATTAATTTTTTATATAAAAAAAATTCATAAATACATTAAAAAAAATATAGAAAGAAAACCCAATAATAATAATAATAATAATAACCACAAAATAAGAAATTTACCTTACTATTTAAGAATCCCAATCATCATTCATCCAAAAACTAAAAGCTAACAAATAAGAAATAACCATAAACAAAATAAGTCGATAAACACGTCTTGTCACACATTTCAATCCAAATCCAAATAAATCGAAATAAGATTAAACAACACAAAGCAAGATTAATCATCATAAATCATCCAAGTGATATATCCAAAATCTTCAATCATCATCTTCATCAATAAGGTGATTTTTTTTGTTGCCTTAAAAGGCGTTGCACTTCACCATCATTACCACTTGAGGATGCACCATCAAATCTTGATAAATTAACCTCATCTCCTCCATCATCTAATTAATCATAAATAAATATTTTAGTAAAATAATTAAAGATTAGATAATGAATCTTTTAGTAAAATAAGTAAATTACTATACAACCTCTTTCTTCGGACAACTCTTCCTCAAGCATTTCCTCCAATTCATCACCATCAAGCTCTCCACTCAGCTCCTCCTCAATGATCCAAAAATCCACTTTATCAATATATTCATAATCAATTGGATCATATGGTCTTGTTCTTTGTTTACCACTGCAAAATACCATAATATTAATGTAATTAGTAACCAAATAGAAACATAACACTTACGATATAGAAAAATAATAAAGTTCTTACCGATTTTGCAAGCGCAAATTATAATGCACATAGACAAGATCATTTAACCTTTGATGCTCCAACCTATTTCTCTTTTTAGTATGGATGCGTTCAAATACACTCCAATTACGCTCGCATCCGAAAGATGATGAGGTTTGACTTAATACTCGAATAGCAATCTTTTGCAAATTTGGTGCATCCACACCAAACATCCTCCACCATTCATCTAAAAAGAAAGTATACACCAAATACAACAACAAATAAAATTAAAATCGCACCATATTAAAAAAAAAATTTAATAGCAATAATGAAATAAGAAACAAATAGAAGATATACCGGGTCGAGCAGTTTTTACAGTGTTTTTAGCTAATGGCCTTGCAAAGCTCCCTTTTTGTTCTCGAAACAAAGTAATTTCATCTAATACATCATTTACACCCGGCAAAAGTTTCTCACAAACATCAAGTAGACCTATCAATCCTTCTTGTTTGGAGGGACTCTGAGGATCATACTGAAATGCAGGGTTTAAAAAAAATGCGGCCGAGTGGAGACGTTTGCGCAACATAGCATCCCATCTATCATTAATAATATCAACATATGTGGTGTATAAATGCTCATTCTTTTTAAATAACTCCTTTATGCCATTTATTGCTCTCCACATCCCCTCATAAACATAGCCTAATGAAGGCTTCTCATCGGAATCACACATCCGCAACAATCTCATAAGTGGACTCATAATTTTGACAATGATCAAACAATTATTCCAAAAATCACCATTTAAAACAATTTGCTTAACCTCTTTACCCTTGTCAGTCTTCAAAAATTTTTTAAACCCTCCACTTACAACCAAAGCTTCCAAATGCTCCTTATGATCATAAAGACTCTTCAAAGCAATAAATTGTGTGCCAAATCGAGTATCTCCCGGACGAACAATTTCAGTCCATCCAGGTCGCTGTCTCAACCATGCATGAGGCCACTTATGATTATACACAAAAACTGTTATCTTTGAAGCAAGAGCTACTAAACTTTTCACAGATGTTAACTCTCCAATATCTTTAAATATCAAATTAACACAATGAGCAGCACATGGAGACCAATAGATTGAAGGATACTTTTCAGATAGCAACTTTTCAGCTTTTTTGTAGTTAGTAGCATTATCGGTAACTAAATGCACAACATTACCAACTCCAACCATCTCTACAATTTCGGAAAAGAGATTACACAAAGTCTTAGCATCAGAGTCCATATGAGAAACATCAACAGATTTAATAAACGATAACCCATGTGGACAATAAACCAAAAAGTTTATCAATGCCCTATGACTCTTATCACTCCAACCATCGCCCATAATTGTGACACCGGTATCAACCCATTTAACTCGGAGAGCATCAATAGTCAATTCACATTGCTTTTTAGCTTCTTTAAGTAACGGAATCCTCAAAGCGTGATAAGATGGACCAGTATATCCATGACCCATTGTTGCAATCCTACTTATCATTGATTGAAAGTATGGGGAATTCACAGCATTAATCGGTATACAACAATCATAAAACCATAAAGCAATAGACATATCCGTATCATGCCATCTTTCCCTACTTTGCAATGTTGCTTGAATGCTAGGTTGACTCGAATCAATGCCAGCACTGGCTTTCATATAATCTCCTATATGAACAATCTTTTTCTTCTTATTACTACCACCCCCAACTTCTTTACAACTTAAATTTTGAATTTCTTCAATATCATCATCATTATCATCCAAATACAATTTAGATGCGGCTTTCTCCTTTTTATTATTTGCAACTTCAATTAACGCACCTTTAATTTGAAAACGCACATCCGCAGGAATTTTAAGGCACGATTTAACATTACCGGAAATGCCGGCTAGATGTTGCTTCATGCGGTTGATACCGCCTCCCCTAATTGCTTGATCACAAAATTGGCACTTCAATGTGCGAGTTTTTCCACTTGAGGGTACCTCATAGCAATATCTCCAAGCAATGTCACTTCTATGACGGGGATTTTGCCCACTACTAGATTGTTGCACCGATTGTGATGGATTTGACGGCGCAGCGGGCGAAGAAGATCCAATATTTTCCATATCCTAAGAGCAAATCCAAAATATTGAAATTAGCCATCTTTTTTGATTATGGAACAAAAATTGCAATGGTAAATTTAAAAACTGGACTAGCATTAACTGAACAAATTTGACGGCTGCAATGTATTTCTATCTTCTCTGTCTTTCACTTTCTTTTTTCATTAATAATTTACAAACTGGACTAGCATTAACTATAATGTCAAATCCATCGAGAACCATGAGTATGGTAGCTACTTTTGGATTTACATTTTGGCTAAAAATCATTTTACACATCTAATGCATATTTTTAGAGAAAATTAATAAGATTCCCTTAAAAAACGTTTATCCCCCAACCAAAAGAAAAAAAAAACGTTTACCCTATTTTAATAACTACTATAGAACTTTCACTAATTAACTTACCAATTACCACTTACCAGCAGCAGCAGCAGCCGGCGACGGGAGCAGGCAGCAGCAGCAGGCGACGGGGAGCAGGCAGCAGCAACAGCAGGCGACGGGGAGCAAGCAGCAGCAGCAGCAGCAGCAGGCGAAGGGAGCAGGCAGCAGCAGCAGGCGACGGGAGCAGGCGACGGGAGCAGGCAGTGCGGCGATTCGTGGCGATGAGACGGCGCGGTGGTTCGTGGCGGTGAGGCGGCGCGGCGGTGAGTGGTGGGTTATGAGATTTGAAGAAAAACAGGGGCAGAAAAAACGCTGGTTTTTGGCCTTTGAGATTATTTTGTTGTACAGTGTAAAAGTGTAATTGTGTAAAACGTTTATGTGAAAAAAGACCCAAAAAAAAAAATAAAAATAAAATTTCAGCCCGCCGAACCGGTTCTCGGACCGGGACCGGTTCAACCGGTTTTTGACCGATTTTGACCGGTCCGAGCCACTACTGATTTTTTAGGCCAATTCGGACTGGACCAGCCACCGGTCACCGGTCGAACCGGTCGAACCGGCCGGTCCGGTCCGATTTTGAAAACATTGGTAATTGTAAATGCCAACCATATGGCAAACTTTGACAATCGCAGTCCTCCACGTAAACAGAGTCCAATTGACTTTCCGGTCACCTCGTCAACTTTTCTGCTCTGTCTCTCTCTCTCTGTCTCTCTCTCTCTATATATATATATATGATGGTGGGTGGGTGGGTGGGTGGAGAACTAGGAAGTCATCTAAACCTTAAATTAAATGTAATCATGTTGACCATATGCACCCAGAACAACCAATGTTTATAATTTTTTTTTGGCATGGCATGAAACCCATTGGCTGAAGTAGAAATTAATTTTGTGAACAGATATAGTTAATAATTTCGTGAAAATCCAGCATTACAAATTTAGAATTGATCCATGTCACCAGTCGTGAACACCCAAGAATAGGTAGAAATTAGGTTATATATACCAAGAGAAGTTTGACAAGGGATGGACGAAGAAACTTATAATTTCTGGCCAATAAAGAAGAGACGTGTTATAATTTTTGATCAGCGTGAACAAAAAAATTATAAAAAAATAAAAGGAAGAGAAAAAATTGAAATACACTTATCACCTTTATTCATTTAAGGGCATTTTTGATTTCTTGTATGGTATTGGATTATATAATGGTGTTTATAGTTGCTTTGGAAGTTGGGGACTTTGAATTTTTAAGTTTGATTTGTGATAATATGTAGGAGAAGTAAGACTATCCAATATCCCTTCTTTATTTGATTTTGGATGAAAATGTGACTCAATATGGTAAATGTCAAATTTATCCTTAGGTAATTTATTTTTTTTTGGGTAAAAAGATTCAAGAATTATTTTTCTTTTCCCCAATATTTGAGTATTTTAATTTAAAATAGTTGGGTAGATTTTTATTAGTTTGGTATTTTCATTTAGTGAGGAGAGTTTGGTAAAAAACAAAGCAATTTTGAGGGATAAAAATATAATTTCAGACATAGTAATTATCAATCCAGCACAATCTCACCTCTTGGGGTGAGATTCCCAAGTGCTATATTATGTTGTAATACACCGGGCCAAGTAGAGTTGAAGCAGGCCCGAATTCCAAAGTCATACAAATCAAATAGAGATTGATAGTGATTATGGTGTGATATTCCATTGTATTACATGAAATCAAAAATGCCCTAAGCATTTGATAAATGTGATTGTTTTGCACTGACTGTTCTCTTAATTGAAATTCATGAAATTCACCCCATGGGTGGTATTGTTGTAGCTCATGTTACGACATTCAAAATTCGAATCAAATTTCGAACTACATGACTAATAAAAAATTCAGCATCAAATCAAACAAGCTTATAAAGCAATTCTGTAGGATATAAATGCCATATAAAATTTAATCGAACAAGTCCTTGCACGTATGCAATGCAGTTCAATACAATTCTATACAGTTCGACAGAATGCAACATCATACATGAATGCAACATATACATTTAGAAAAAAAGACAGTAGTCATTTTTATTCAAGAAATTATTGTTTTATGACCAAAAAAAAATCACTATTTTCATAAATTGACAACAAATTAAAACATACATAGTAGTTTACGAATGAAAGAACTACGCATATAGGGAAAGTACTTCCCCTGTCATGAGTTGCTTTTGATTGTAATAAAATGAAATTATCCAAATAAACGCAATGAGCTGCTGATTTAGCGATTTATCACTCTCGATCGAGTCTGAATTTAACTGTTTTATTTCTCCATAAATACAATGGAAGTAGAAACTACAACACATCTTTAATCGTATTTCCATAAAAGGGCACAAAAAAATAAACAAATAATGAATTAACCTAACTTCCAACCGTTAAAAGAGTAGCCAAAGATGGGGGGGAAAAAGGGCATGCAAATGAGCCATGGATATACAGAGAGTACAAATTCAATGAAAGAACAAGGATTTGAGTTAGTTCCCTATTCAAAAGGTCAAGACTAATGCTCACAGCCTCACACCTTAAATCGCTTCTATGCTTAGTTAACAGCTGCAACAGGGGTCCTCGGACTGGGCAGTCCCATGTATGCAACTCTAGGAGACAGTCGAACCTTTGGGCTAGGCCGAGGCGATGGGATCGGACCGTAGTTGCTGACAGGTCCGTTGACCAAACGAGGCGAAAGGTTAACTTGTTCGAGCGCTCGGAACTGCAACTCTGCAGGGTACTCGCGCACACATCCGATCCTGGGTCCGAATCCCGTGCTCCATTTGCAGGACATACGCTTAGCCAAGCTGTAATCTGGTTTATTATTATCTTTGTGATCACAAGTTGTGCTAGGTACACCATCCTTATTGGCAGAATTGCTAACATCTTGTTGATCAAGACTGTTATTACGGCTCGGAATTTGATCCTCATGGGCGTCCTTAGTGGGAGGACGGTCATCATCAGTCGCGCATCTCTGAATAGAATACGAAACAACGAGATTTGTCATCAGATAATTACCTTTACGTTTACGTTTGCGAGATCAACAAAATAGAGTTATTCAAATAATTACCTTTACGTTTGCGAGATCAACAGAGTGCTCCTCGAGGAAGCTTATGAATTCCTTGAAGTTCTCTTCCGTGGGAAGATAGTGACCACTGTATGGCCAAATTGCCTCAAGAACACCCTGATGAGCGACCAATCTTCCGGCTGCTGTGATGGCCCCTCCAGCCAAGAAACTCGAATGCTGGAACACCCCTTTTCTCTTCTGCCCGATGTACAAGTTCCTTGTCGTGCTGAGAACAAATATCCATTTTGAGCCCTCAATGGTGTCCACAAAGTTACCGCTTTCTTTGTAGACAAGCTTTCCATTTTCAACGACGACTTCAAACGATTCTCTCTCTTTCTGTTAAAAATAAAGAGAGAACTTTAGTTACACATCAATGAAACATCCCCTTCATGTAGAAATCGAAAGAATTTCCCAATTCGCATGCAATGTTCTTCTTGTGACAGGGAGACTTACTGGTCCGAGATATTTGATGCATTGACGTTGCAAATTGGTCCTCGGGCACTTCTCAAGATTCACTTCTTTTCCATCTCCAACATCCAACCTTCGCATCACAAATAGCATATGGAAACGTCAAAATTAATGAATAATCGAGATATTTGCATCTTCTGAGGAGATGTTTTTGATGCACTTTAAGTCGACATTTAAAGGGATTAATTGGTACTCACCAGTAAAAGAAAGGCTGTGCACTCTCACTTTTGAACCAGACATCATAGTAGAGATGCAAATTGTGCCCGTACCGATGGCGTGGATCAATCTGCACATAAAGCCATAAAGGAGCAAAACTCAATCTACCAAATATCACACGCACTAACGGGAATTTGGTGCATGATCACAAACTTTGCAAGTATAACATATTAGCCAATGGGTTCAAACATGGATAAGCTGCAAGCAGATACAAGAAATTGACAGCTTTCAAGACTTACTGCTTCAAGCCAGTGCTGTAGAGCCAGTTTTTGAGCCTTTTCATCCTTAGACAATCCCTTCCCGACCTGCAACACATGCAATTTTTAGCTCCGGTTTTAGAAATTTAACAGAACATGCAGGAACAATCATGTAAAATGAATTCAATCAAGAACAAGAAACGGCTGTCGGATATTGACCTTGGCTGCTCTTGTCCGCGCTCTGGCCCACCGTGAAACTGCAGTTTCCGGTTTCTCAACATTGAAAAACGACACAGAACTCCGCTTCAAAGCTGCGAAATCCAAGGCCTTCCACCACAATTCCTCTACAACAACTGCACAATCTGCAAGATTTCTTCTTGTCCTGTAACTCTTGTACACCTTTTGAAGCTTGACGGCAGCGGCATCAAGCTGGCTAACGGGCTGTGGCGAAAACATAAAGGCGGGTTCGGGTAGACTAACAGCAGATGATAACTTTGTGTCATCAGATTCTGAGTTTTTGATGTTTTGAACTAAATCCTTGAATGAAAGTGAGGTCTGAAGAGACAATTTTACGGGCTCGCAGTTCCTCAGCTTTATCGAGTTTTTTCTGTTCATTTTATTGAACCCTTTTGTCATTCCCATCCCTGCAGATCCTAGGTTGTCGGTTTGTAAAGTCATTGCTTGATTTTTAAATCCAAGCCCAAGTGCTAAACTGAAAAGATTGTGTTTCACAATTTCTTGCCAAGCTGAAAAGAGTAGTGATAGCGACAATCCCATTCACATTAAGGCCCCCCACCTGCACAATTTTGTCATGAACATTCATGTCACTTATAAAATTCAACAAAATGTTTGAAAACACATAATCAGTAAACTGAAAATTCTGTACCAAATTTCTCCACCTAAACTCAACATCACAAGCCAAATATCTAAAGTACTTATTGAATAAAATCTGAGAATGAAAAATGATAGTTGATCGAAAGATAATGCAGAGCCCTATGGAACAAACAATCAAAGCTAATATTTTTCCAAGTTATCATGCAAGAAGTACTTTTCTTGACCAACCAATGAGTATTAGTTAAAAATTCAGAAACAAGATCAACTCGAAAAGGGCTTAACCAAAATCAGTCAACAAATTGAACATAACTGCTATAATACATGGTATCAAATGGCCAACTCAACATCTGCTTGAAATCCCTCTAATCCATAAAAACAGTATAAAGAACCAAATACTGAATCCATAAAGGTAGTCCTTGTTTTTACCCTCTTTTTTTTCTTCTTTTTTTTTTTAAGGGAAAAACAGAAAAATAAAACACAAAAAAAACTCACCAGAAATGGAAGACCTCAGCTTAATTTGAAGTCCCTTTGCTGTGAGAAACAAATATCTTAGCTATATGTGTTTGTAAATAATAAATACTCTATCACCTTCCCCTTATATATATGTATGTATGTATGTATGTATGTATGTATGTATGTGTATATATGCCTGTGGTTTATGAGCAGATTGTGGGGAAGTCCGAGGAATATAAAGAGTCTGTCGAATCGAACCTTTAAATACGGATAACACGTGTAGAAGGTCCTTTGAATTTTCTCTGTGGTGCTAAATGTTGACACAGAAATTTCTGTAAGTTTTCTTGTGAATGTGAATGTGAATGTAGAAAAAAAGAAAAAAGAATGGTGGGTCTGACTCAAAAATTTCTAAATTTTCAACCCACTTTCAAGACCACGAGTTTTGATGGATTCAAAGCTTGATATTTGAAGCACTATTTCTTTGGACTGGAAAAAAATGGAACCTGTTTTGTAGTACAGCACCCCTTTTTTGGGTTCCGTTAATCCCTCACAGCACTCACACGAAAATATGAAAAACATTTCAACACGAAGACATACAAATAGGGCCTCTTGGGTGGCGGGTGGGGTGGATGGTCAAAGAAAGTAGCTTCAGGACGCTGCTTCTGATGAAGATCAAGAAACAGCCCCAAACATAAATAAAATCTGTTTTCTGTAAAAATTAAAAAAAAAAAAGGAGGGGGGGGGGGGTTTAATTGCACTCCGGCCCGATATGCCCATACTGGGTATTAATATTTACTAGATAATTGATGAGCAATCGGGTCCTGAATTAACTCTTGGCTAAATCTTGAAAATCTTAATGCCATAATATCTTTCAAATCCTCCTAACTATTATCATCCTGCAATAATTCTTGCTAAGAAAAATTCTCATGTTGTGGCAATTCCACCCAAAAAGTAATGGGTTACTGCTACAATACGTCCTTGTACAATGCATTTATCAAATTCAAAGTGAATTTGGCCTCTGAAATGCTTTGGTGAGATCAAATTTTCGTAGGGTGTTGAATAGCTATAAATAGACGACTCACGTGGGACAAAGTAATCATGAAGTTTTGATAAAGATTGGATAAATTCGATCAAACCGGATTTAGGTTAGAAATTTCAGTCAAATTATTAAATTACTTCTACAACTTCTTAATTACACAGACACTATATTAGAAGTCTCATATTTCAATAAATGCTAGATTCTGTTACAATTTTGTGAACTTTTAAATGAGATGATGCCCAAATTGTTGATATCCAAGATTTTGGTCTGAGAGGATTTCCGGTAAAAGAAATAAGATATTTTTTTAGGGGTTTGGATGAATGAAAAATGAGTGTTTTCTTTTCTTACTTGGGACGCAAGATGGAAAAAAAATATATTTATTTATTTTTATCTTTCTAAAATTGAGGAGCAAATATGTTATTAAAAAAAATAATAAATTTAATTTCTTTTAAAAATACTTTTTATCGGGGATGATTTGGACCTTTTACAGTTTTAGTCTGAAATTTTCAATTATGTAAATTCAAAAGGGCATTAGTATAATTATAAAAATTAGACTAAAAATTTGATAATTTGATTATCTCAAAAAGAATTGCGTGTGACTAAACCCCCAGAAATATTTGTGTTACAATTTTAATAAAGGTCATCGACAAATTTTTAATTTAATGAATATGCATTCTATTTTTAAAAGCGTGAGTAATTATCGTCAGGAAATTAAATATTAATAATATATATATATATATATATATATATATAAATGGAGTGCGTGCGTATTATTTAAAAAATACATAATGAAAGTCAACCAAGAAATTCGTCTAGTTGTAATACTCTTAAGGATGTGATGACAGCGTAAAACGCGCCAACGCGAAAGCAAAGACCGACAGCGTGTTGTTTGGTTTTATGGGATTGCCTTGTGAAAGGGGTTGGTCGAATGATTGACTATCTCCTCCTACTATTCTAATTGTTCTTGTTTCCTTTTTCTTTTTTTTTTTAATTTTATTTTTTATGATGTAAATTCCAAATACTTTTATAATGTGTAATTATTTATTCCTTATTCATGTTACGTAAGCAAAACTTTTTTTGGTCGCACAATAAATTTTTTAATTTTGACAGTTAATTTTTTTTTTTTATGTCACTAGAGTCCCAAATATTGTTGTTATTTAATTAATTTTATATGAAATTTACTAATTTAAAAAAAAAAATCAGTAAATTATTATATGTGTGCTAGGAAAGTGGTCAATTACAAGTATTGAAAAAATTTATTTTTAAACATATAATTATTATTATTCTTCCTCTTTTTTTTTTTTTTTGACTGTTTATTTACATTTTCATCTATTAAGTGCATTGGTCAAGCCTATTCTTTCACAATCACCGAAAAGAAAAATGGCTATTCTTTCACGTATAGTTAATTGAAAGATGGACCCCAAGTAATTATAGCACAATTATACTAGAATGGACCAGAGTAATAATAGCATAACTCTAATTTCGTACAATCAGTTTGGTGAACAACAAATGCTCTCAGCTTTAAATTGTGAAGTGCCAGTTTATTTCTCTTTTTTGTCTATTAAAAAAGAAAAGTTTGTTTCTTTTCTTGTGTTTTTTTGTTTTTTTAAAAAAGAAAATAATCTCATGCAGTAAATAAATCAATAATTTCTAGTTTATTAAATAATAAATAGATTTAGAGAAACACCATACTAAGAATAGCAACAAACCCAAATTTTACTTTAATGATATCTCTATCCCCCTTTATTCGCGTGTGCTGCCACGGGACCGCGAGTCTGTTGAACACGAGAGTTGTATCTGATTTCATCAACGTAATCCTAAATTGAACTATGAATAATTGACCTAAAAAGGATGTTCAATGATTGTTCTTGAATTTTTGGTCCAATCTTGTACTCAGTTCTATATTCAAATGTATTTTTGATATGGGATGGCCAGACGTTGAGATTTTAGATGTGACTTCCACATACATAGCACTTAATCCCATATACTACTTCAATACCGATATTTCGATTGGTGAGCTACTTTAATACCATTTGTCACGTCTCCAATCTACGAACCTGTTGAATGTGAAAATTGCTTCCGAACCCATTTGGTGGAACTTTAAATTTTCCTATGAACAACTTTCCAAAATAAAATATCCAATCATTGTACTTGATTTTTTTTGACTCAAGCTTATGAAGAATTCTATTTTAATGTATGTTTGATGGGGGAGGCCGCGTCACAGTTGGATAGCAAATAAATAGACTACGTGAGAATACATACCACATGTTATAAAAGATAATCATTTATATTTATTCTCATAAATAAGCATATATTTTTGTCAACGTCAGATTACTAACAAATTATCTTAAATTTCATGCGGTAACTCTTTTTTTTTTTTTAGTACATATTATTTAATTACATAAATAACTTTGATATTGTATTTGGTAGCAATATATGATTGTAGCTGACAGTGAAACCATCAGATAGATATATTATGAATTTCTTAGCAATTTATTGTATTAATCTATTTAGTAGTAAGTATTGTTTTATAAGATATTATTCAAATTATATTTAAAAGTATTTTTTTTTCTATATGAATTTGAAGCAAATTACAAGAAGTCTTTTAATTTAAACTCTATCATCTATATTTAAAGGTAATACAATAAATTACAGTCTTTATCAACTCACCCAAGTCAAGTGGATTATACATTCCATCCTCATGATGAGATGGGCTATCCTACAAATTGATTAATAAAAAATCAGGCCTATGCTTTATAAAGGGCCAGAAAAAAAATCTGTCAAACATAATTATAGGTGAAATACACATATAATCTCACTCATAATATGCACATGCATCAGTGAGGTATTAAATTCAGAATCTTAAGAGTTTCGTGACCTCAACTTCAACACTTGAATTAGGCCTCATAGGTGTTTTCATGGGGTAACCAATCAGACAAAGATGTTCCATGTGTCGGCAAAGAATGAAAATAATTTGCTTAATTTAGGGCTTAAAGTTAGTGGAGTATAATATTATTCTCTGACTGTGGAAATTAAATATTTACTATGTCAATTGATACGGCTTGAAGCAAAATTGATACGGCTTATTGCTTCAAATGGGCGCAGGGTTTGATCCCATAATAACTCTTACCCTTTTTGGCAAGATAGCCAAATTAATCACTGAGCAATTTTGAGGCCACTTTAAGGCCTAATTCAAGTAGCGAAATTAAGGCCTTAAAACTCTTAAGATTTGAGTTTGATTTCTCATCGATGTATATATGGGTCTTTATTTACACCGTAATGGTAGGTTATTTTTCTGTTTTAATAGTAGTCTGTTGATTTATTTGTGATAGAATGATTTATTTATAAATAATATACTTCATTACTTTAGATATGATATAACAATTAGATTATTACTTTTGGATTTACTCAGTGTGTGTGTGTGTGTATATATATATTCACTCAGTTCGTTTCCTTTTAATTATCATTTAAGTAAAAAAATATATTTTAAAAAATATTTTTCATTTTCACTTTTTGAGGATGCATGTATTAATTTTTTTAGAATGTCATTTGAGTGATGAGAGAGATTCACTGGTGAGTAATTAAGATTTTATTTAAATTGATTAACTAAAATTGTATATTAGCCCTATCAATTGTATTTAGAATCCTCTTTTCATCTTTTTCAATCTATGAAGTTGGTCATGAGTAGGGTTAAAAATGAATCAAATTACTTAATACAAGATTGATCATAAAAAAACTCATTTGAGTTGATTAATGATTCAACATAACAAACCAAGCCCGAACACCTTATTTTAGTTTGATAAATTTGAAACTCGATTCAATTAATTAAAATATGATAATGTATGTGTAAAAATATCAAACTACTCGAAAGTCGACTCTTGGTGGGCTCGACTAAAATTCATTTGAACTCGTCTCATTTAATAATCAAATTAAACTTCAATAAGATTTCAATATCGATAAAAAATTCAAATCAAATTTAAACAGTACTTTGTTTCACTCGATTCCATTTGGTTACATCCCTAACTATGAGCTCATACTTCATTAATGAAGTGAGCCATTCTTGGAAATTCTCGAGAATTTTAAGTTACGGCAACGATCAAATAAAAATAATTAAATCTTTATGTGATTTTCTAATTTTTATTTTCACTAGTGCCAAATAATATCGTTATATGTATAGGCTCATTAATTGGGAAATGGAGAATTGGAAGTCTTGCACCCAAAAAACAAAAAAAGAATTGGAAGTCCTCGTTTGACGTGTCGACTGGTTGGTCAAGAGTCGGACATTTAGCGATTGATTTGACCATTTTGTGATTTCTTAGTTTATGCCACTCGATTTGGTCAAGACAGCTCATTAAGTGGGCTATTCTTTAATTACTTTTTCACGTACATAATCAAAATTATACTCAAATGAATGGAATTACTTCAGCTAAAAAAATAATTTAAATTTTGAATAGAGTTCTACTATAATTAAAAAGCGACGGATACTTTTCGACGAATTCCTTTAATTTTAATTATTTATTTTCGATAAAATTTCACCAAAAATTTACTGAAAATTGACAATTTTCTTGTAGTGTAATGCGTGAAGCCTCTGTGCAAGCGGCTGCCTATGTCCCTAAATACTTGCCTCTTTTTAATAATTTGATTTGAAGATTCGTTAGCAGAGATTACAATTGGATGCAAATTTGGAATTTTTTTTTTATTTAAATAAGGGTCTTTGTTACGGGCTTCAAATTAATTAGATAATACACTATGATTTTCTATTGCAACCATCAAAGCTAAATTAATGTGAAGACGTGGGCACGTAGGCAGCCTCTTATAGAATAAAATTTGACTGGCTATTCAAAATCCATAGGCACGATTATATTCCTTGTAACCCTAAGAAAAAAAAAAAAAAGAAGATTGAATCCCTTGTAGTTTTATAAGTGTCAAACTTGCACGGGGACTAGTCGTTAAGTTTTAAAGTGATGGCTAATAATGCTATTAGATGTAAATAAATTGATAATGTACATATAGATATTGTAAATATACTAAAATCAATTACCTTGATTTGTGATGGACCCTCCTGAGTGACTTGTGGTGCATCTTGAGTCAGATTTATTTCTTCAGGATCATCAGTTGGGAACTCTTCAGCAAATTTCCTCTATTCACAGCCTCTGATGTTATGATCCTCACCATGCATGGCAAAACTTGCATGTCGCTTTCCACTTCTGTTTTCCAAGTTCCAAAACTTGTTTATGTTTTTAGCTTTGTTTTGCTTTATCTCTTTTTGTTCTTCAGCATCCTTTCTTCTTGCCTTTGATGGTCTTCTCTTTTTCTCCCAAAGTTTGGAGGTAAATGTGGAATAAAACCTGTTTGGCCATTCCATTGGCCTCAAAGCAGATGAATATACGCTATGATAGGTCATCATATGATAACAAGTATTTACAAAATCCTCGGGGTCATATAATTGTGCTTGAATGGCTGACATTGCATGAATACAAGGAATTCCTTGCAATTGCCACTTCCTACAACCACTTCCTACAACCACATGTGTGTGTCTTTAAATCAACCATATACCTAGCCCCACTAAAATGTGAAATCTCATACAACCAATTAGTAGATTTCAAAGGTGTACAATCCGTTGATTTTTTGGTTCTACTACAAAAATCTTTCTAATTTTGGGGCATATTCTCCTACCCTCCCATTTTCTTTCACAATCATCCCTATTTTGTTGCAATCTTTTCATCAACCAAGTTCTTATCCATTCTAACATTGTTAATACAGGCTTCTCCTTAGCCTCAAGGATGCAACTGTTGAACACCTCACACATGTTGTTTAACAACATATCAGACTTACAAAATGTGTTGAAATGCGACTTTGCCCACTGAGATGGAGGCTTTTCTTGCATCCATTCTAAGCACATTTTATCCAGTTCACCAATCTCTTTCATCATTGCATTGAAGTCTGAAATCGTTGTTGCTTTGGCAGCCTTCCAAAGAGCCCTCTTGAAAACAAGTCCATTGAAACCTGCTCTCTTCATGTTTTTATGAAGATGTCTCAAACAAAAACGATTGTCAGAACCTCGAAAAACTTTTTCAAAAGCAGGGATTAAACCTTTTTGCTTATCTGACATGAAAGTAAAAGCATTATCCCTTACAATCATCAAATCCTCCTTAAGTAGTTGGAGGAACCACTCCCAAGCTTCTCTTGTTTCACTGCCTACTACTGCATATGCAATTGGAAATGGGTAGTTATTTGGGTCTATGCCCACAACAAACAGAAGCACACCTTTGTGTGGGCCCTTAAGATGACACCCATCCACATCCACAATGGGCCTACATCCATTCAAAAAACCAGTTTTTAAAGCCTCAAAACAAACATAAAATTTAGAGAACTTTTTGTTGCCATTCATATCAGTTTCATCAGTAAGCTGCATAACATAATCACAATGGAACCAGGATTTTTTTCCCTCAAGGCATTAGCATAATCCCACAATTTAGCAAATTGTTCATCATAATTCCCTTCTATTGCCACTATTGTTTTCTGCTTAGCCTTATATATTTGATTCATACTCACATTCATACCTATCTCCAACTGAACTTCACTCTAAACCCTTTTAAATCCTTGTTTGCAGCAGTTCTGAACTTCTCTTCATATTTTTAGCCAACCATCTAGACTTAACATTTTTGAAATTGCTCTCCTTTGCACAAGTGTGATTGCTATTATACTCTCTAATTTGAAATGATGATTCATTTTTCACCTTAAGCACATTTGTATGCCAATCACAGTTTCCCCCAACGCACCTTGCATAGATTCTCCTATTGTCATTTTTTGTTATCTTTAGGCTTTTGCCAGTTTAATTGCTTGAGAATTAACAGCCTCCATGAACTCAAGTTTTTGGGTGAATTTCAACCCAATTTGAAAATGGGGATTATAGACACTAGTTGGATTATAAATAGGATACTCAACTCTGTACACCTTACAATTTCTATATCCCAATGTCATACAAAAGCTGTTAATCTTCTCTATTGATATTTGATTCATATTCACATAGTCAAAAGCACTTACCGAGCCACCCATATATCTAGCAGTGGGGTTGTGAAGCATGTACCATCCATGGTGTATTTTTAATGTTGTATACCCATTGCTTTTGCCTATTAAAGAACAAAAAAACCAAGATTAGTATCTTAGCCCAACACAAAGAATAACCAAAAAAATATTTTTGCACATTAATAATCAATCAATCAGATTGATAGCCACAATAAGGAAGAAAGACAGTGAGGATAATAAGAAAAATGCACACTAAATCCACACCATTTTCGGACATTAAGCTCCACACAATGCAAAAACCAAAAACCCCTTTGATAAGGATGCAACTAAACCGCACACAAAGCAAAAATCAAATGCAACACCTTGAAGGAATCTACAATTTGAAATTAGAAAAATACATACCACAATCTATGGGTGGCCTGTCTATTTTGTGCTGAGGAGCAACATTGAAGGCCGAACTATCTTGGGTTTTCCTCAACCCTGCTACAATCGATCATTGAACAAGAATTCACAAGAAAGCACAAGAAACTAGGGAGAATTTTGGGGGAAACGGTTTTCCAGGGTTCAAGGTTTTAGAATTTGGGAAACAATTGAAGGGTTTTAGGAGACAAAAACGTGTTTTTATCCCTGAAAGCACGATTTAATTTCCCACCTATGGCCCTTACTAACGGCGCACGTGCGTGGCACATGTGTTTTCTGTTTATTTTTTAACGGCGGTACTAGTTTGGAGAGAGATTACTATTGATTGGGACTATTTTGGCTAAACAAATATTTTGGGACCAAATCGGCAAGTGGTTATATCGTATGGGACCAAATTGGCTAAAGTCTGTAATAAAGTTTTCATTAAAATAAAATAACAATAAAAGATCATTAAAATAATACAATATAAAACAAAGCAATAATTAATTCAAAGATAAATTCAATTACACACATGTGTATGTACTAAAATAACAATTAAACCTATAATTGAAGTTTTCATTAAACCTATTATTGAAGGAGCAATTTGACTCAGTTTAATATAAAAACCTATTATTGAAGTTTTCATTAAATTAAAAACAACAAAAGATCGTTGAATTAGTGCAATATAAAATTCCATAATAAATAATTTGAATGAAAGTTATGGTGAAAACTACCCACAAATTGAATGAGATAAGTGAGTTGGACAAAATTTAAACTGCGAACAACAGAACCAAGTTTGAATAATATAATTTCATGACATAATGATAATTTTTGAGAAAAAAATGCAAAGGAGCGAATTGATTTACTTTAATACAATTAAACCTATTAACAAAGTTTTCATTAAAATAAAATAACAACAAAAGATCATTGAATTAGTACAATATAAAACAAAATAATAATTAATCTAAGGATAAATTGAATTATACATACGTATATGTACTAAAATAGGCAGTTAAACCTGTTTACTTATTGTTATTATTTGAGACATGTGTGTGTGTGTGGACCACCATAATAATCTGCACTCTCTCTCTCTCAGTATATACATAGGAAAGTACATAATCATAATCTTCTCTCTCTACATATATATACGAAAATGAAATTAATGTTTTTGTGTGTGTATTTATCTCTCACAATATATATATATATATATATATATATATAAAGCATATTCTTTGCTCATTGAACCGCACATCAAGGATTTCTTCATATATTTGATACATGTGTGTGTGTGTGTGGACCACCACAATAATCTGCACTCTCTCTCTCTCTCTCTCTCTCTCTCAATATATATATATATATATATATGCATAGGAAAGTACATAATCGTAATCTTCTCTCTCTACATATATATACAAAAATGAAATTCATGTTTTTGTGTGTGTATTTATCTCTCACAATATATATATATATATGGATAGATAGATATATATATATATGAAGCATATTATTTGCTCATTGAACCGTACATCAAGGATTTCTTAAAGAGTTGTTAATGGCACTCTATAGTTAATTGTCCATTGCTCCATTCACAAACTTTTAATTAGAGATTGACTAAAATATCGATTCATTTTAAAACATTTTTTATAGTAATTTTGTATGAAAAATATATATTCCACTAAGATATTTATTCTTTTATTTTCATTTGTGTTCATCTTTTGATGGTGAAACATATGGAATTACTACAAATAATAATAATAATAAGTATCATCTTTCATAATAATAATAATAATAATCAGTATCATCTTTCATCAAAATAAAATCATATGTCAAAAATTTTTAACATCAACTTTGATTCTTTATTTTTGTCCTTTTGCCTTGCTATGTCCTATATCACCTCAATAACACGCATATAATCACTAAAAAAATTTACAAATCATAATTGAAATTCTGAAGACATGCCTAAAATCTTGCAATAAAATGAAGTACAACATTTTTGTCCAACACATCAAATTAAACAAATTGCAAGGGATATATATATATATATATATATATATATATGTACAGGAAGCATATTATTTGAACACTAAAATATACGATTTTCCATATGTGCGTGTGTACGAGGGTAACAAACAAACAGTCAATTGTCTTTTAAATCAGGAAATCATAGGTACAAAATCAAGAAAATCAGTATTCTTTGCTTGGGGCCTCGATTGTCTTTTCTTTTTTTCTACTAAATCATTTGTACATATTTATATATATGTAATCTGCTATCACTCACTCTCTTCCCTCTCTCTCTCTCTCTCTCCCTCTCTCTCTCTCTCCTCCCTCACCATATATATATATATATATATTTATATATGTATACATTTCATCATATATATCTGCTGTCACTCTCTCTTACCATATATATGTAGAAAACAAATCCGTTTAATTGCATGGTACTCTGTAATTCTTTTATGACAAAAAATAAGCATGAAAATCAAAACTCGCCGTATATAGCTAACAATAATTCTACGGGTAGTTGGGTGGTTGCATCAATAAAAAAATTAAAAATAAAAAAAGAGGAAATATACGATATATTTCAACATTATACATCATGATATGGTCCAAAAACATATCACCACACACATATATATATATATATATCATCACTAATCTGCTAATCTTTTTTTTTTATTATTATAATCTTAATCATCCGGTTCTGACTCATTGGCCCACTAATCCGAATCGGGTACTGCAGAAGCCCATTATGGGGGCGACCCTCCCAACCCAGTTACTCCATTCACAATACCAGGATTCGAACTCTAAACGTTACTTAAGGGATCTAGCTCTTTATTCTGCTAGATCAATTGATAGTTGGTCTAACATGCTAATATGCACACTCACTCTCTCTATACGTTTAAGATCCTATTATCAATTAAACTCTATTAAACTCTCTCTCTCTCTCACAAGAAGAATGAAAAAGTGAATAAAAGCTACGTGTTTAAATTTGATATGTATCAAAAAAAAATAGGACAACAGTAAACAATAAAATAAACCATCATACAAGAAAAAAGATAAGAAACGTGAAAACCATTGTATTGGCAAAAAAATAAGAAATGTAAATATGGCTTGAAAAGTTATCTCAAAATGTATTAACAAGCACATCTGCATAAAAAAAATGTAAAAATGACTTGAGGTTACTGAATTGATTTGTTTTTCTTTCAAAGTTGCGTCTGTTAGTATTCTAGTCTAAAAGGTAAAAGAAAAAAAAAAATAAAAATGCAAACCAGCTCTTTTAGTTTTTTTTTTTTTGGCTTGTGTACCTTTTGAAAATTCTGGAATTAAATTAAATATCGTGATTGCATTGAAAATGATATTTTTGTTTAAAAAAAATTAAAATTCTAAAAAATTAAAATTCGATCAAAATTGAAGGAATTTGAGTCAAACACCTTGTTTAAATATATGATAGTGTATATATATATATATATATATATTATCAACCTAACCCAAAATACCCAATATTCAGTTCAATGGGTAACCATGAACCAACCTGACAAATGTTCCACATATATGTTGAAAAAGAATCAAAACAATTAATTAATTAATTAAAACTATGCTAAAAGTCAGTGGAGTGGAATATGTCTTTTTGACGTTGGTAATTAAGTATTTATTATTGTGTCAATTGATACGGCTGGCGGTTAAAATGGGCACACCTACATCTTTACCAAATTTGGCAACTGGTTCATCAACTTCGTGACACCTACATCTTTACATATTGTTAACTATTTTTTTGTCATAATTTTATTTTACTTGGTATAAAATAATTAAATTGTCACATTATTGAGTCTCAGTCTCTCAGATATAAACCAAGACTATAGTTTATATAGGCTCATTAATTGACAAGTGGAGAATTGGAATTCCTAGCGTCGACTTGCTGGTCAAGAGTCGAACATTCATGGATCAGATTGACCAGTTTGTGATGTCTTTGCTTATAGCTCTATAACTCTACATGGTCTAATGATATAGTCGGATTTATATTATATTATATATATATATATATATATATATATATAGAGAGAGAGAGAGAGAGAGAGAGAGATGGACTCTACACGGTTAGCCTCAAAGCTTGAGCATGCGAACCACCAACCTCGTTAAATGGTTTTTTTTTTTAAAAAAAAAAAAATTATTTTCTCCTAATCAAGAGTCAAGACTTCAAAGCAGCAGCCTTTCCTCAAATGAATAGCTAGCATATATTCCAAAATATTCATTTATATTTTTCAGAAAATTACATAAATTATTATAATAAAATATAAAAAAACTAACACTACAAGATAGAGTAATATTGTTAACAAAATATAAAAAGTAGCATTATACAAATTATCACAAAATAATTGTGTTAAAATGAGAATATCTTATATTTTGTCAATGATTGAATTTACTTATTGGCAATAATATTCATTTTTGTCACAATGTGATTCAATTGTGGAAATAATTAGCATTTTAATTGTCAGAATTGACAATTAGAGGCAATACTCATTGGTGTCAAGAACCGTCGCTATAATTTTCTAAATAAGATTTTCATTACATACCACTAAGTTGTCACCATAAGAGCTTAACTAATTGTCACTGGCGACAGCTTAGGCTATATTCTCTCACTATTGGCATGTTGTCTAAATGTAATTACACAAACTTTAGAGAAAGGATGTTGTAAATATGACTAACTTTAATGATCTAAGGACTAAAATCGGACAATTAGAGGCAGTACTCATTGGTGTCAAAAACCTGTCGCTATAATTTTCTAAATAAGATTTTCATTACGTACCACTAAGTTGCCACTATAAGAGCTTACCTAATTATCAATGGACAACAGCTTAGGCCATATTCTCTCACTGTTGACATGTTGTGTAAATTATTTTTACGACGAAATAATTTTTTTTTTTTGACACTAAATATATATGCACAACAAGAAAGCACCACTTTCACTAACAGTAAGTTTGTGCCGAAGAGATTCCATCACTTATTTAAAGTATTTGTGATGAATTTGTAATATAATTCAATGTAAGTATAATTAAAAAAATAATTAATGATCACAAGACATTTAGTAATGGAATTTTTATACATGAAATTTGTCACAAAAACTAAATTTACAATATATTGATTTGTTATTAAAAGGGGTACACACATTCTTGTAGTGATATATAGTTAGTAATAATTATTCGAGTTTTTGATTATCATTTGATACATTGTCACCAATTCACTCATTCGCCGGTGCTTTAATGCGATTAAATTCAAGCAATGATTCTTATTTCTTAATCAGAATACGTCCAAAAAAGAAGAAGAAAATCGGTACATTTAAATTAAATGGATAATTAGTTGTTAAACTAAGAGCTGGGTGCGGAGACACATACTTCAATCAAAACCCTAAAATCCCGTCGCATTTTACATATAATAACTGTCATATGGAAGCATCGGCTGCTGCGTCTCTATCCACTTGCCCCCTTTCAATAATTTTGATTTGAAAATACGTTAACAAATATATTTATTGGTCGCAAACTTGGAATCAAAAAGTCTTTCTTGCTGGCTTCAAATTAATTATAATTTTCTCTAATTTTGTATTCCAAGCATCAAAGTTGGATTAATGTGAATGGATATATAGTATATATTCAAAATCTATCTGCCTCAATTTGCACGAAGGCATTGATCCCTCACTTATTTATTATTGTCAAACCTGCACGGGGATTCTTATTTTTTTTTGAAGTGATGGCTAATAATGCTGCAATCTTTACAGTTGATAATTCAAACGTAATATTCAACTCAAGTATAGGTATAGCAAATACTACTTCCGTTTTATAATAATCGTTTAATATTGCGTTGTGCATATTAAAAAAAAAATCAATAGTTATGATTTCTATGCTTCACTTAATTAATTTGCCCTAATTAAATGTTAGTGTTAATGATTAGAGGGTTTTGTATGAAAGGTATTCGTTTTGAGGGTGAGTTTGAAAAAAATATATATTAAATACTGTATTATTTTCACAGAACGACACATATTGTGGAGCAAAGGTTTATATTAAAATGGTTAATAATGTGAAACGGAGGTATTAATATGTTATTTAATTTTCAAATGGCCATTGGATCATTAGTTCAGTGTTAGGGACTTGAACTCAGCATCATTAATTAAGATTCTGGATTCAAACCCTCGTCCCCTTTAAATCACGGTATCGAACTTACACAAGCACGAAAAACTTGATGCTGCCTACTTGGCTATACATGAATTCTTGGAATGACCCTTCGAAACACCATTGTCGTTATTTACTTAATTAATTTTGATAGTAAAGGTTCCTCAATATTTTTATTTTCTTCAACTATCAATTAAAATATTAGGTGCCAATTAGAGAAAGCACAAGGGGGGCGACTGTAATTAACTGACTCGTATTGAATGCTTAGAAATTTGAGATGAACAGCTTAACCTGCATTGTTGAATCATAATTTTTAGGCCCTCAAGCTTGAAAAATATCAATATCCCTCATTTAAATTTTAATCTATGCGTACACGTACAAAACACTGTGAAAATTTATCACACGAGCCTCTGGCCTATCACCTTGGGCTAGTCCATTTACTTTGATGGGCCTAAGATTGAGACATTTTCTTTTGTTAGGCTTTTAAAATTCTTAAATGTTAACTTTAATCAAAACATAGATTTCTAATAATAATAATAAATAATAATAATAATAATAATAATAATACTAAACAAGGATTTTTGAAATACTATTTCATGATTTGATTTGATATAGAATTACAAAGGGACAATTTGATAATGATTTAAATATAAATTACTAATTTTAATCCACTCAAAAGCTGAAGAAAATTAATCCTTTGGTTATGTGTGCATCTAAACTCAAGTATCAAAACCCTAATATATTTTAGGTCAAGATACTATGATCATGGGTTCATCAAATATAGTTAGTGTCTATGGGTTTCAACATATGTAGAAGACTTTATATTCAATATAATATTTCTACAAACTCATTTAATTAATTTTTTAATAAATCACACAATTGGACTCCTTTAATGGAATACCAAATCGTGTACAATTTAAATAATATGTGAGATCACCGAAATAGAAAAAAAAATCCATACATATCATAGTCATAATTGACACATTATTATATTTTAGAAAATGATAAAAAAAAATAATAATTACAACATTCTTTCCTAAAGTTAATATAGATTGACCGCTTTGAATTTATGCATCTACCGCTCTTAATGACCATCTTACAAATAAGTTTTGCCATTAGCTTTATCAATAAAATTTGTCGGCATTTAACAGTTTTTTAAGAGAGTCTAAATGTAATTACACAAACTTTAGAGAGAGGATGTTGTAATTATGACTAACTTTAATGATCTAAGGATTAAATTTGGCACTTGAAAATAACAATTAAACTACATATTCTGAAGGGTTAGCCCTTAAAAGATAAAATATATTGAAATTTATCTAAATTTCACAATAAATGTACATTTTCTTTACCTTCATTTAGCAATATCCTACGTGAATTTTTCCATAGCGTATGTCTAACAATTGTATGTTATTATTATACACCAGCTCCAATGATAAATCTCACTAAATACAAGTATTGCACAAAAGTCCTACAAATTTCAATGCAACTTTTCTCTTCCCATGGATATTGTCTCATTACTAAATAACAAATTATACAAATTGCTCATCATTTGCAATGTTGTGAAAGATCACATTTCATTTACTTGGATGCCCCTAAAAATGATCCATTAGGTGAAAAAAATTATACTGCCAAAAGTCCAAATAAAATGACCGAAAAAAGGATGTTAGCCCATGACTTCAGTTCAAAAAGCATATGGGTGAAATTCAAACGATAGAATGATCCACATGAAATCGACCCATGTTGAGAATAGCCACATGGAGCCGACACATGAAATCCAAAAAGGCTTACAACAAGCCAAACAATACCCTAGGGGATAGCCCAATTCGAGGAAGCCCACGCTGAAGGCTCTTCCTCACCACGAGGCTGGGCCAAGTCCAACCTTAGTCAACTTGGAAACTCTATGGTCTTTATCATCTAACGAACGACTTTATAATATTAGGTCACATTTTTTCTACAGCCCCATGAAGTTAGGAGGCGGTGCATAACCACCTCCCGAGGACTCCACTACACGCCCTCCTCGGACTAAGCATCTTGGAATAGAATCCAGGAAGGTTATTACCGAGCCTCCCCTATAAACAAGTCTCCACTTTCCATTTGGTAAACATACTCTAATTTACGTTCTAACTTACACTCTCTAAGCACTAAAAATCACTCTTAACCTACATAAATATTTCATTCCACTCGTTCAAGCTCACGAATCGAGCACACTTTGAATACAAATGCTCAATTATACGCATGATTCCCATGTTGTTTCCCTGTTTTATTTCCTTCTGTTTTATTCTTCTCAAGGCACATACTTATAGGCACATTCATCTACGTAAAGGTATTAAATATAACTTTTCTTAAATTTGAAGGATCAAATCAATACTTTGAATGTTTGCAGTGATTAATTTATCTTTCTCGCGTTGTCAAATGTTTACTTCACATGTATTGTTATCCACCCATTCATTAATGTTCGTCAGTCAGTTGATTATCGAAATCGACCAATTCATTAAACCACCAACAAATCAAGCTTGCCAATTTACCTTAATGCCCCTAAAAGTAATTTCCTCCAAAACCAAAATTGTAGAAACTCCATTTTTCCCCAAGAATTATGCGACTAGGGTTCTTTCTTTAACATAATCGAATCCCCGCCATCATAATGGTTCCTTTGCGGTTTGATGTGGGAGATAAAGAGAAGGAAATTCTCAATTGGGGGATCCAAACACCCATAACTATACTCGAGGGCAAATATGTAACATAACTACACAGAAATAAACTCTTCATAAGTACACCACCTTAGTCTCTTTGGTCTCTTTTGGTGGTTATTAGACCTATTAAACTCTTTATTAATAGTATAGGGTACAAAGATATGTATTTTTTAAATTTTTTATTTCTTATTTATTTGTTAATCTTATAATTCTATCTCTATTTTAAACTATTTTTATAACAAATTTAATAAAATGCATGCATTAAAAATAATTAAAAAATATATAATAGTCCATGAAATATAATAAATATTTTAATTTCATACTCATAATTTATATATGCAATTAAATTATATTTTAATATTTTTGTTGTTCACACTTATATATATACCTCACCGACTAGTATATATAATATATATAGGGTCGCGCACGCGCACAAACCATTCAATACAACCTCTCCGCCGGCGGTGGTCGTCGCGGCCACTGAAAGTCACCTGCTTCACACAATTGGAATCTTCTTAATGTTCTTAACAAAATTTCTAACTTCATTTGAGCAACCAACCACCTTTTGTGGAATAAATCGTTAACACCGCCCCCCCCCCCCCCCCCAACACCCACCCAAACCCTTCACGCGCTAGTTAGCTCATTTAAAATAAAAAAGTGATATTTATGGTTTATTTTGTCAAACCAGCATTTCCACAAATTAAGAGTTTTCTAACGTTTGTTAAAAATTGGGATGGTGAATGTAACTTTTTTTTTTTTTTAATAAATTTAACGGGTTTTATTTGTAATTATGATACAACTCAGCCGCCTCGTTCCCGGCGAAAAATCACGGTTTTTCAATTGTCCAAACGTTGCCTTTACCAAACGAGGCATCTGTGATCTGTCAAACGTTCCAGATTCTTTTACTCTCTCTCTCTCTCTCTTCCAACTCATTGCCAACGCATAAATAAAGTTCTCATCGCGCTGTCCAAATCGAAAACAATCAATCCTGGGACAAAAACTCAAAGACTCCCTCAATGGCGGAATCAAAATCGGACCCTTCATCAAACTCCTCGCCAGGTATTCTCTCCCTCTCTCTCATAGCAAACCCGTCTCATAATCGCTGTTTTATGCATTTATTTTTCCAATTTTGTGTTGCGATTGCAAATAGTTGATTGATTTTTTTCGGAGAAATAAAATTTTGATCCAACCAACCAACCCTAATGCACATTATCAATGGTGGGCAGGGAAAGATGTGAAGGCGCCCAATGTGTTTGAGAGAGCAAAGGAAGAATTTGAGGCAGTTTTGCACAATGGATTAATCGGCCATCGCCATCACAAGGAGACTCATGGATTGCGTCAGGATATCGATATCAATACTTCGATGAGTGATGTCAAGGCTCCAAATGTGATTGAGAGAGCAAAGGAGGAAATTGAAGCCCTTGTCGAGGCATTTCATCCCAAGAAGGATTCTAAAACTCCTGATTCGCCCAAGTATGGTCAAAATGTGTTAAGAAAATCGTTTTGAGATTATTGTGTATATGACAATATGTGAAAAAAATGTAATTTCGGTTTAACAAGTTTGGATTGTTTGATTTGCAGGGATTCAACTAAAAAGGATTGCTTGAAATCCGAGAAATCAGAGCCGCATTCAGGTTTGAACTATTGTTGTGGTTATATTTAGATGCTGTGTGGTCTTCTGAATTTTGCAGCCATATCATATAACTTGTGATTTTCCCAAAGAGCTGTTTGTTTTATCTAGAGGAACCCTTTGTCATCATGCATTCTGAATTTACATGTGCTCGTGCTAAATTTACAGCTTACGATAGGAATGGATGATAAAAACCTGGAGCCAGCATAAATGAACTAAGAAAAAACTAGAACGAATAAGATGTTTGTTTAAAAATTATAATGACAAAACTTTATGTAAATTCTATCCCAAACAGGTCAGGACCACCTATGCGTTGGCTGATTTATGTTCAGCTTGCTGTCTGATTGATTTACTCATCAAGGTGAGTACCATAGCAAAGCAAGTTTACTTATACTTGCCACATGATAGATAGCATGGTGGATTAGGCCTGGAACAGAACTTTTTGAAAGTTTATTGGTGTCATTGTGCGGATGTGAAACTAGAATGCATGACGGGGCATGTGTATTTGATGCATTTGAGAATAGCCCTGATCATCAGCAAGGTTTTGTTTCTTTTTACGCTTATTTTGTGTTGAATCGCCATGTATTGTTTTGGCAAAGAGCAAATTTAATTGCCATTTTGTGAAACAAAACTAAAGGTGGGATTACAATTACAAATGATTTAGGCAGTTTGACAGATTTCTTAGTAGTTTGAGTCCAAGTGAAAATAGATTCCACATTATTTGAATTATCTACGCATGAGCTTCAGCAGCGAATTTCAAAATATTGTGGTGCCAAAATGTTTGTTGCTGAGCAGAGTCAGCATCCTTGAGGGTTTTTTTGAAGGATGGAACTATTACGTAGTGGATGACTCCCCACTCCCCTTTTTCATTCCGCAATCAATCTTTAAAAATAAAATAAAATAAAATATTATTTTTAGAAGAATTATGTGACAAGTGACCGTGCAGTATGGTTTTTCTGAGTCCTAAACTGCCAACGACCACCATGTGCAGTGTAGTTTCAATTCAATCTCAGAACGCGGTTTTAAAATATTCATCTGATTAGATAAATCTTGTTTTATTACCCTAAGCTGATTCAAAACAAATTGGACCTCCATCCCTCAGTTGTGTTGATTCACACGCTCAGTTTTCCTTATTTTACATATATATACTCTCCTTGATAATGTATGTTTCAACATTGGCAGAAAAGAACGTGCAGTCACCAAAAGCTACTCTAAAGGACAAGAAAGAGACTGAATCACCGAAACACAAACCACATCAAAGCAGAGAAACTCATGGATTGAGAGAAGATATCGACGAGAATACACCAATCAGTGCAATTAAAGGTCCCAGTATGTTTGAAAGAGCAAAGGAGGAAATTGAAGCTATTGTGGACGCATTTCATCCCAAGAAGGATGAGAATGTAGCAGAGAAGAAAGACACTGAATCACCAAAAAGCAAGCCACATCATCATGAAGAAACTCATGGACTTAGAGATGATATCGATGAGAATACACCAATCAGCTCAATTAAAGCTCCCAGTGTGTTTGAAAGAGCAAAAGAGGAAATCGAAGCTCTCGTGGGTGCATTTCATCCCAAGAAGGATGACAATGCACCAAAACCTACTGTAGAAGACAAGAAGGAGACTGAATCACTGAAATGCGAACCACATCATCGTAAAGAAACTCATGGATTGAGTGATGATATCGATGAGAATACACCAATCAGTGCTATCAAAGGTCCCAGTGTGTTTGAAAGAGCAAAGGAGGAGATTGAAGCTCTTGTGGACGCATTTCATCCCAAGAAGGATTCTGGTAATGCTGTTTCCTCACCAAAGAATTAAGGCGGTTTACCAATACCTATTGTAAAAGGTCCGGAAAAGATATGTTTGCCTCGTGCTCATAACAAGGATTGAGTGTGCAATGTGATTGAGCTATTATTCGTTGAGATTATTTATACGTCAAGAAACCACACTGTATGAACCTCACTACACCTGCTAATATTGTAACAGCACCTTTCTTTATTGCACTTGGAATTGGTTTATCCTATTGTATGCTGCAGTTTGGAAAGGAGCTAATTTTATAAAAGCTCACGGTGCTGCAGCTCAATGATCCTTGTAGCCCTTGTTCTTGGCGTGTAGTTTAAATCCACAACGGTTATGCGAGCAAAGCCTCCACCTTATCGTAACGCCCAACAGTCATGGAGAACCTCACTAAGAACACTGATAAATGTGAATTCTTGAGGCAAAAAAATTAGACATAATATTTGTACATGTAAGAAAAAACAAATATATATTAAGAAAATGATGAAACCCGAGTGCCGCTTATCGACTTGTTTAAAGGTCAAGCTCATATTTTAAAATATATATCATTTTTCTAATAAATTACTATTTTTCTTTTCTTTTTTCTAATAAAACCTATGAATAATATGATATTATCTCTCTTCCTAATATGTAACTTAAACATTTAAATTACAAATATTATAAAAAAAGTACTTATCTTTTTTATGCAAAGCTATTATCGATATTACATTGTCATTTATTATTTATATTAAAAATATAAAATCTTAAAAAAATAAAAAAGCTCACCGGTCGACTAGTAAGACACGTAAGCTTTTGAAAAGTCACAACCGATCTCAAGTCGAACCGGCGTATTATGCTCGTGAGCCAACTCAATTCATATTACACCCGTATGGTGGAGGATAAATTAGACAGTGAGAAATGCGTTGCTCAGCCATTATCATTAGACTCGGATTTTGCTGTTTTTATTTTCCCATATTCATGTTCCATCAATGGTTGACGTTTTGCGTCACTCAGCCTCAATTGAAAATTACAATAGCCCATACGCAAATTCAAAAGGCTACATAAATTCAAGCCTAGGTTCAATCCATTAGGGGGGGAAAACATAGGATTTGCATGGCTACTGGCTAAGGATATGTGAAGCAATAACGCAATAGACAATATTTTTAATACCACGGTCTAAATTAATCCTACATATAATTTAGTCAAATAATTAAATTTTAATAATATAAAATTATAGTTTTGCTAAATTCTCTATGTAAATATAATATAATTATTTAATTTACGAAATGTTAAAAAAATATTTTTAAATAAATTTATTTCTTGATTAAAAATAAATAAAAATATAAAGTAGAATATTTTTTTTTGAAGAAAAAGATGTGAGAGAGAACATGGGAGAGATGTGACAATAGAAAATAGGGGGAAAAAAAAAGAATACGTTGTTTGAGAGTGAAGAAATGATAGAAAAGAGATGAGTAGTCAAAGTATATTTTAAGAATACCACAATTATACATATCAAAGAAAAAGTCAAAATCCCTCACATTTATATATGATACAGATAAAAACAAGTACTATAATTTCACAATTCTTTGCCTTCTTCCTATTTTGGCCTCAATTACTCTTTAGCCCCCTTAGAATATTTCACTTAGTAATTTTTTCATATTTTATGTATCGAATTATCACTATTATACTTTCTTTAAGTTTCAAATCTTACCAAAAATATATGGGCAAAGTGCACATAACCCCCCTATGAAGTGGGAAGATAGCACTCCACCCCTTGAACTGAAAAATAGATATTTAACTCCTTTCAATTTTTTAAAAAGAGGCAAGTTAGACTCATGTACCTTGGTCGTGTGTTTCAAGCGCCTGTTTTGCAAGTAGATTATGTTTTTTGACCTATATAATGCCATTTATGCCCTTAGAATGCAAACTTCTTTTTCTTTGTATTCTTTTTTCTTTCCACTCCCATTGGATTGAGCAGTAAAGAAAAGTTCATACATAATATCCTCAATCTCAATTAGTTGAAGAATAATCAACAAAAAATAAACTACCAAATACAAAAAGACATCCAGAAAAAATGCTGTCATAATTTTAAATATTGAAGCCTTGACATGTTTAAAGTAAAGGATAAATTTTACTCCATGAAAGAACAATATTGAACCCTCAAATCACCTAAAGTATTTCAAAACTAAGACATGTGATGAAGTTTCAAAAAAGTTTCCCTAAAATAGGAAAAAAAGAAGACCAAAGAAAAACGTAAAGAAAATTGAGGGAAAAAAAAAAGGAAAAATAAAAATTGTACGTTGAGGCTAAACCTACAGGGTTCTCACCAAAAAATTGCACAAAATGAATAGAAATTCACCCTCTTAAACTAAATTATTGATCACTTGAAATATTAAAAGCACTTTTATAGATTAATCATTTTTTGTGTGTGTGTGTTTTTGGTAATTAGAGTTCCAATGAACAATAAGCCTCAATTTCTAGGGAAAAAAAAAACTAATTGACCCATGGGCAAAATGAAAATTTATTTGGTTTTCCTTTTGCAGGCATCATCATTTTTATCCAAACTCGAGATGGTGTATGGTGGAACAAGAAGAGATGTTTCTGTAATTATGAAAGAATGATGAAAAGTGTGAGACAAGACGCAATAAATTATTTGTGAACTACATTTATTTGATCACTTATCAAAAAAAAAAAAAAAAAGAGAGAAGAAGAAAGAAAAGAAAAAACTACATTTATTTGATCACTCACGTGATGGTTTAATTGTTAAGTACCCCCATTCAGCAGTTTAAATATCTAAATTCCGATCTTATTAATGATATAGAATTTGTCGATTGTTTGGAATTTCTCAGGTTAGCGATTAGTTCATAATTTCTAATTAGATGAAAGATAGAATTTAATTTATTAGTGTATTTATGAGGTTGAAATGTATTAATTTTGTATTAAATTTGACTTAGTTCCAATGAATGTTGAAAAGGAAAATATCCCGTGGTGACAAAAGTTTCCCACATTAGATCTCCCTACCAAACTTTTTTCTCATAAAATAAAATAATAATAAAAAAGGAGAAAAGAATGACACATATTTGAACCATCTTCAGCTTGGATGACAATGCATTCAATTGGTACGTTGACTTGGAGCCATAAATAATTGATACATGGAGACAAATGGAGAGAGAATTTTTAAGTCGCTTTGACTGTTAAACAACACCCAACGAGCTATCAACATGATGGAGTTGTCTAACATGTACCGAATGATTGATGAACTCGTAATTAACTATACCGATTGATAGAGGAACTTGAGTTTTAACTCCAAAGATCCATTGTATGAAACTTCTGTCATTGAAATATGCATTCAAAGCATGTATTGGAAACTCTATTATACTCTTCAAAGGTCAACCGTATGAAATTTTTGTCATTGAAATTTGCATTCAAGGTGTGCATTGGGAACTCTATTATAATCTCCAAGAAATAAAATCACAAAGTTTTTTGAAGCCAGTAACTCAAGCGCATGACATGGAACTTAACACTATCAACAAATGAAGAAGAGGACGTTTGGGGGAAAATAATCTTCATCTCCAAGCCACAAGTGCTCCTATATATGAGCATAAACTATATAAAAATTTTCAAATCAAGTCTTTCCAATTCTCCTAAATACGTGCATAAATTATCCAAAATCCTCAAATACAAGCTTTCCAACACTCTAGATACGAGTATAAATTGTCTACAAAACTAAGTTCCAAGCTAAAAATTCTTTGGCATGGACTTAGTATGTTTGCAAAACCAAGTTCTAAGCGAATGAATCCTTGATATGAGTATAAAATGTCTACAAATTCGAGGTGGAAGACCTTTGACATGAGTATAACATGTCTACAAATGCGAAGTGAAGAACTTCTTGACAAGAGTATAAATTGTTCAAAGTCAAATTCAAGCATGTTCCTTAACACGAGTATGAACTGTTTACAAAGTCAAATTCACGCATACTCCTTAACACAAGTATAAACTATTTAAAGTCAAATTCAAGCATATTTCTTCACATAAGTATAAATTGTTTTCAAAATTAAATTCAAGCATACTCCTTAACACAAGTATAAATTGTTAAAAGTCAAATTCAACCATACTCCACCATGTATATAAACTATTTCTAAAGTCAAATTCAAACATACTCCTAATCACAAGTATAAATTGTTCAAAATCAAATTCAAGCATACTCCTTAACACAAGTATTAATGATTTAAATCCAATTCAAGTGTGCTTAACACAAGTATTAATGATTTAAATCCAATTCAAGTGTGCTTAACACAAGTATTAATGATTTAAATCCAATTCAAGTGTGAATGATTTAAATCCAATTCAAGTGTGCTTAACACAAGTATTAATGATTTAAATCCAATTCAATTGTGCTCATTGACATGAGTATGAAATGTTTGCAAATTCAAAGTGAATAACTCCTTCAAATGTCTAAGTTCGAAACAAAAAATGAAAAATAAAAATCAAGTGAACTACATTTTGACTTGATCCTCTCAACTTAAATTTAAGTTCAAGTTCAATCATATCTTAAAAAATAAACTTGTCTTGATTCCATAGGTGAGTTAGAGTACTTCAAGTCTCGACTCTTTCATGAACTTTTGGCATGTGTTTCATTAACTTTGAATTAGGGCCATCCATTGACATGGAAAATTTAAACTTATCTTTTTAATTATATATGTTTATTAGATAATTACCAAAGATTTAATTTCCATCAAATTGAGATAAGATATTGTTGAAAATTTTAATTTATGAATGAAATTAAATGTTTTAGATTTTAATGATGAATTGGTGTGACTTTTCAGCGGTAATGTCCTTTAGCCAAATCAGGTGACTCTCCATGATCAATGGCTACATTCTTTCATTTAACAGCTTCTTTTGTGAAGAGTTGCAACCTTTTGAAAATGCCTCTCGTTTTCCATAAATAAGAGTGCATAGAACCAAAGTTCATTTGTTCATTCTTAGTGTGTACATAAAAAAAACACAACAAATCATTATATGATTTCTCTTCTCTCCCATTTAATCTCGAAAGTTTTAAATACTTTAGGTTTCGATAATTCTTAAAATTTGTAGTGTCGTTATCTCAAAAAAGTCGGTCGTTATATATTGGGAGACTATTTTTATTCAACCATGAGCACCAATGCAGGGCAAATTTGTCTTAAGAGGAGGAGTTCAACTCTTGCCTCAACCTATCTAATATTATTTTGAAATCACACCAGTTTTAGAGGAATCTTCTTGTTTGATTTCAACGAGTGATGTTGATTATCAATACTCAAATAGAGAAATTGAAAAATTCTTCAGTGCTGATTTGAGATGATGAAAACATGAAATGTTATTGTACTTAACCACACTCAACATATGAAGGCTCGTAACTAGTAATGGTCTTGTTGAATCCGAAATGACATTGATCAATGGGTACTTTGAAGTTTGGGGTGTTCAATTAAAGTAGAAGCACTTAAGTCTGAACAAATCAAATTAAGGCCATAAGTAAACCCCTTGAAAGTGTGTTAATGGTTTGAGGTTGAAAGAATGTAGGAAGTTACTATCCTATATTGTTATGAAAAATGAAATAAAGTTATTATAACTTATGTTGGACATATGAGTTCAGGCCCATTAAGGTATCATAAGACTTTAAAATGATTGAAGCTTGTTCCTAACCGGTTTAGACCATGGTCATGTGCGCGCGCGACCAGTTAGGCTTGGGCCAAGCCCAATAATATATATATTCCTTTATATAGTCCAACTAAATTTCAGCAAGTGGATTTGGATAAGATGCGAAGCATGGTACCATAAAGTACATTAAACGAATAGACATGTTTTTTCAGTTAACTGTCAGGTGTTGATCGAACAAATGTTCGTCTACTTAACGTCTAATGGGAGACGCATGTAATAGCGTGATCATTGAAAATAATGGATGCATTACGTTATGCAAGAGATCAAGTTGCATTAAAAAGATATGGCATTGCAAAAGGTAAAAACGTCCACAGGTTGTTTTGTACCTTGAAAGTCCTCTAATTAAACCTGTGTAGCATTGGTCCCCCGTGAGATCATATTTACAGCTTTTGATAAAGCTAGGGAAGTCAGTGAGTTTCATAAATTTTTAGAGGACATTCATTGTTGACTTAATTCAATGCCATTAATAGTAATACATTGTGGTGGTAAATGCAAAATTGCAAGGGCACAAAGTGAAATGTACAGTGGTAAATTGAGATGCATGCATCTAAAACATGATATCAGTAGGCAGTTGATCTCAAATGATGTCATTTCTATCGGTTATGTGAAATCAAAATAAAATATAAAGAATCTGTTGATGATAGGCCTATCAAGAGATTAAATGTACTCTTTATCAAGGAAAATGCGATTAAATGTTCAAAAACTTGGTTTAATAGAATAACTAAATTATGAATGTTCAAACAACCATCTAGGAGATACCTATTACACATTCTAGTGAAAGATAGATCTACATGTTGAAAGGGTATTGGGTAAACGAATTTGTTTTAATGATCTCTATAACTGAAAAGTTGAGTATAGCAAGATACTTTGAAATAAAAGATCATTTATATAAGCATGAGATGGACCGCTTCAAAATAAATACTTATGAATTCAAGATGGTGTTCATGGTCAAAACAAACACAACCATGAGAACTATAAAGTATTAGGAAATGTGTTGTGAGACTACTATTGTTTTGATTTACACCAACAACTAAACAATTAAAGGCGTCACGTCCACTAATTAAAACAATGGTATTTATCTAAGGAAGGTTTAAAGCCACAAGCTAACTATCCTGATGCAATATGTTTCTACCAGAACTCTTCAAATTGTCTACTCAGTCATTTGCATTATTTTGATTCATGGATTCTTGGAAATTTTAATTTATTACTGCAATTAAATATTTTAGATTAATGATGAATTGGTGTGACTCTTCAATGATCATATCTTTTTATTCGAATTTGTGTTTGATCAACGGTTGTGTCCTATCATTTAATAACTTTTTTTTTTTGTGAAGAGTTGCAACCTTTTGAAAATTTATTTCATTTTCTATAAATAAGAATGCACAGAATCAAAGTTTATTCATTCATTTTTAGAGCGTGCTCTTTATGATTTCTCCTCTCCCATTTAATCTCGAAAGTTCTAAATATTTTAAATTTGATAGTTTTTAAAATTTGCAGTACTACTATATATCTCCAAAAAGTCAATCGTTGTATCTTGGGAGGTGATTTTCATTTAACTATGAATACTAATGCGAGACAAATTCATCCTACAGACAAAGAGTTCAACTACTGCTTCGACTTATCTAGTACTAATTTGGAATCACACCTTTTGTGGTTTCCAACAAATATTATCTTATTAATAGTATATATCACCATATTAAAAAAGACAAATTTCGAAGATGTTTGAGCTCATCCTAAGTCTCTCACTTTAACATATATAGGGTCATAAATTCCTTACAAATATGATTGCGCAGTCAAACCCACAAATTTCCAAACCGTACCCTTTAAGCCTCTAAACCGGCTGCACAAATATTGCGAATCCAAATCTATCAAGTTCAAAAGTCCTTGTGTCCAAGAAGAAGAGCTAATCAAAAAACACCTCTCCACACAATTCATTCAAATACTCTGTATCCATCAATCAAAGAGTCAAATCTCAATTGTTTTTTTAATGATAAAACACGCTTTCAAGCCCTCGATATGAAGAAAGAAGATGAGTAAATTAGGGAATGTACTTTATAATTGTAAAATTACAAAAAAAAATCAAAGATATGTTTTATTTAAGTAAATTTCTTTTAATGTATTTGTTTTTCTTATTTCAGCATTTATTATTTTTTGCGTGAAATTTCCTGCAAATATAATGTACGAAGAAGAGAGACTATTATAATTATGAAAGGATGATGAAAAGGTGTGGGATAAAACATAAATTAACCATTAGTAAATTACACATATCTGAACTAATCTTTAGCTTGGGATGAGAACAAACCACAAACCATCATCTTAGGAAACTACAAGTGTGCTTTTGTCAGTGCTTGACGAGTTAGTCAACATAATCATCCCTTTTAGCCCAATTCTTTGTTTGAGTGTGACTTGTACTTGACAAGTGTAATTATGGAAGTGGATTTGTGGCTATTGTGGATTAATGATGCTGCAATTTTTCCTATTCTGGCAACAAAGTTTATCCGTAAGAATTAAGATGCCTTATCACATCACATACTTACTCCAAAAATGGCCCCTCCCTCTTTACTTTATTGCACGGATATCTCGGCCAGACGCGTGGCGTGGCTACTACCTTATCTCTCAATCATAAAAGTTTGGTTCAACTTTCTCTGTGTCTTAATTGTGCATTTACTAAATGGAAATAGTGGAAATTAATTGCTGTATCTTATGTGTACTATATCAATTCAACACTTGGTATCAGTATTGTATTCAACCCTTACTACTAGAATTGTCGATATCCTTTTTTTCTCTTTTATTTTACTGATAAAGAAAAGAATGTGACCAATGAAATTGAAATTTGGTAAATAGTTAGATTCATCGAGTGAGGATCTCAAGATAGAAGATGTTACTAGTAAAGTTTGTTAGGTTTAGCTTTATATATCAATAACAATAAATACGAACTGGTCTACGGGGTCTCTCGACTCAAATTAGCAGAGATCGGATGAAGAGGCAAAGTATCGAGGTGTGGACAATGTCTTATCTAAGATTTTGTTTATAAGATTCGATCTTAGTCGGGTGTTCTCTATTTAGAGTTGGCGCGGTTAATTAATTGGGATGCATTGTATAACGGACATTTAAGACGGTCGTATATGGACTCTGTTATTATTAATGCTAGGTCGCAAGTTATCCTTCGTGATGGAGCAAATCAAGGGCTCACGATTAAGGAAGAATGCTAGCGGATATCCTTCTTGAGGGGCGTTGTGTGTATTAAGAATAGAGTCGAGATATGAACATATTGATGGCCTAGATCATGCCACTCTTCAATAGCAGGATCGTGCCACATCAAGGACTTGCACTTACATACTTCAATTTTGTGTTGTTATGATGAACAGTGGTATGGATGATTATCTGGGACCGCTAATTGTCCGGGGAACACACACCAAACTTGTACATCACTTCAGTTTTGGTGGATGCTATCTCATCATTTATTTTCCGAATCAGCATTTCAATTTTGGACATTACCACCCTCGTTGGCTGCCCCATACCTCTATTAGTGTACCTATATTAGTGTACCTATATATTAATTCCAAGTGAACGTTTTCCAATTTTTAATCTATGGTTATGAATTCTCAATTTTTGATTTAAAATTTGTATTATACACTCAACATTTGCTATCTTCTTTCTATTTCCTTATAAACTTGGCACTAAAGATACATATATACAAGTGCAACTTGATAACTTGCTCTCTGTTTTTTAACAACATGAGATTGATCGAGGGTTATTAAATGAGCATCTGATTACCTGCATCACAAGCAAAAACACAAAATATTAAAGGGCATTGCACATTAAGAAACACCATGTATCCTACAAAATATTAAGCAGTCTTATAAACCTTTCAACTGCATGAGAAAACTCATGCATCCAAGTCTTGCAGAGGTTAAAAATTTACACCAACCTAGAGATCTATAGAAATCAAGAAAATAGGAACAACTTCAGAGAGAGAGAGAGAGAGAGAGAGAGAGAGAGAATACACAATGCCTATGACAGCCAGACAAACAAACAACACCAAAACAACCCAATTTCCCAGTCAGAACCAAGAACCCTAAGTTTCATCTAAATGAACAAAATGAAACGTATGTCAGTCCCAAACATTCCCAATTTCTTGCTCCATGCATCACAAAAGCAGGTGTGTTTTTGGCCATTTACTTCAAAGACAATACATGATTCACCGGACGCCCAACCGGTTCCGCCAGACCTCTCACTTGCATTCCACATTCCGATGGCTTTGCAATCAAATTCTCCAATTCTGAAACAAAATCCGATTGTTGTTTCGAAGCTGTTCCTGCTGTTTCCTCCTCATAGATCATGTCATCCTCCATTAGTTTCTCCCATAAAACAAAGTTCTCAGAGCACGCATCGTAGCTATTTGTCTTGGAGGAACTTTCAGCTCTCTCGTCTTGCGAAGGAGGGCTGCCCGACTCATCGGAAGAGAACAATGTATGAATTTCAGATTGAATAGTTGTAAGCTCTTCCTGAACTTGGAGCCGCCTATCATCAATCTCATCAACATCAATAGTTCTCATTGCATCCATCAAGCTGCCATCACCGCCAAAGTCAGGACACGCCAATCTTCTCTTTTTCAAGATCCCTCCACTGCTGAGTGCCCTTTTCTTTTTCATTCTCTCGATGAAGTGCTGCAAAAACATAGGATTCTTCAAAGATTTGATTACAAACAAAGCCATATGCTTTTGCTTCGTTTCAGTCACATGGAGACGTTCTTTGACAGCAGCCAGATGATGATGTGTCATTTCTTGTTGCTGCTTTAGCTTCAAGACTTCTGTTTGTAATGCATTTTGATCGATCTTCAGCTTTTCAAGCTCTGCCTCGACTCCATGCCTGGCGGGGTTCAGCCAAGACTCTGGTGTTCCTGGTTGATGCAGCAATATATGAGAACTTTGCTTTCTCCTCTTGATGTGCTTCAGCAAATGCTTCTTCCCCTTCTGAAACCCCTCGTTTGCAAATTCCCATCTGTCTGAATCAATCTTCCTGAACCGCTGCGAAATAATCGCATTGCTAAACTCAATCAGTCATAACATTCATAAACAACATTGAAAGCCAAGATATATGTCAGATTACCAGACAGGAAAATATCAAAAAAGAAAAACAGTAAGACGGATTCAGACAAAATCCCAGATTTCACAGTATCAGACCGTAAAAGTTTTGCTCAATCTAGAACCAAATTTATCCAAGTCATCAATAAAGTGCAGTAATAAGAGCAGTGAAATTTTCACCCACAAAATCTGATGAAACTCAAATCAGTTAAAACATTCAAATACAACTCAATCTAGCTAAATTCAACCTCATTTTGTGAGAAAGAGCAAATAGATAAATCTAATGAACTAAGCACTGTGGCTTTGATTGCAACAAAGCCCAAATGCAAAAAGACAACAGTAGAAACTTAATCGTATCCTAAACCCAGACAAGATTAAGCAAACAATTCCATGAGATGAACCAGGAAAATAGTACCAGAGGATATCCTTTTTTTCATTGCCACTCCACCCATGAAAATCATAACAGGAAAAATGTGAATGCAATACAAGAAAGCAAGACAAACATATTTGGTATGTATGCTAGACCGAAAATATGAATTTAATCTAAAGCAGAGGAACTCACGCCAAGAAAAGGCTCTTCCACACGACAAGAGAAACAGAAAATACTTATCTCTATATCCTACCCAAGATAAATCTACCAAAACTGGTAAAAATGATGATAAGTAAGTGATCGATGCTTACATAGGTGTTGAGCTGGCGAACAAAGCTGGAGAAATTGTTGTGCTTGAAGTGCTTAGGCAGCAAATCAATGGAGAACTTGTGAGGATCCCACACAATGAAACTGGTCTTCGTGGGACTCCATGATATTATCGAGTCCGTCTCAGCATCATCCACCATCTCAAACGTCTTCTTCAGAAACGGCGGTGGCCCAATCTCTTTCAACCCTTCAATCGGCTTCGGCAGCCATGTATCCCCATCCCCGCCGTCGCTAAAACCCCCGCCAAGATTCTCATGCTCCTCCACAAACATGAGCGGCTCTTCTTTCACACTGATCAAAACTTCATCTTCCCTGCAGCCCTCCATCAGATTACTATTACCTCCACCAATTTCCTCCATTTTCAGCTCATTCTTGGCCGTTTCAAGCGCCATTTTCAAGGCTTTTTTTCTGGGTTTTGCTCTTGAGAGCGAGAGGTGAAAGTGCTACACTTTTTGCTCCTTTTGTGATGACGGTAACACGCAGAGTATATGACCCAGAAAAGACCAAAAAGGTCGGGGTTTCGTGAGGAAAAGGGACTTCTTGTTGAAGGGGAAAACGGTGGTTTGTGAGTACAAATAGAGCACATTTGTACGTGAAGTGGCAATGGAGGTATACAGGTGGTGTGCGAGTGGGGATGAGAGAGAAAGCCGTGCTTTTAACAATTATATTTAATAATATATAATTTAAATAGTTAAACTTCATCTATTAATTAAAATATTCAACTGCCGTTGTCATCCAACTCAATTTGTTTTTTTCTTTTTTTTCTTTAATTTTTTACAGTTTAGATAATTTTAAAAAGTATCATAGTCATAAATATGAATAAAAAGTGCACCATCTTGAGTATGTCCAGCTGCACTTTTCATCTAAACCATTATTATTGCGTGAAATGAGTATCAAACTTCAGTTACTTTTTTTTGGATAAATTCAAACTTTAGTTAATTACACTCAAAAACGACCTTACTTACACACACACACACACACACACACACACACACAGATATATATATATATATATATATATATATATTCATGCATTACATTTCGCCACTTAATATTTTCAGAAGTAATTTTTTGTGTTTGTCCACAGGTCCTCCAATACTCGACACTTCATTGGAGTCCGAACTAATTTCTGAATGAGTGTCGTAAAAATATGTATAAGTGACTGCTCTCCTAATAATTATTTTTTATATATACACAAAATTCGAATACAAATCTATACTTAAGTAATTTAAACCGCTAACCGCTTTAAGCAGCAATCATCAACTAAATAAATATCTATCAACAATCAGTGAAATATCACACTTACATAATATTTTTTGTGGAATGAAATGAACTTAATATTTTATGATAATATTATCTTAAACTACTCAATAAATAAACCGTTCTCCGTAATAAGATCTCCTGAACTGTATTAATAATTTTTTTAAATAATACACAAACACAATACTACATTATCAAAATTCGAACTCTAATATTACACTCACCGTACCCCTAACAAGAAACACTATCTTCTATCTTTTATAATACTCCTCAGAGTTCAAAGAGTTTTCAATTTCGGTTATTTTGTGTCCATAAATTCTTTCGGCTACCAACATAAAGTTTGCTTTCCTAAAACATATTCAAATCTATTCTTCAACTAAAGGAATAGTGTGACCATTAAATGTCAATTATTATAAATTTTATAGCTTTTCAACGTCGATAAGAGATTATTGGACATCATTTGATCAGAGAGAGAGAGAGAGAGAGAGAGAGATTATTGGACATCCAAGTTGAAAAATAGGCATAAAAGAAAAAAAGAAATAACAAAACCAAAGTTGGGCTTATTTAAAATAAATACCCTTAGGACTAAATTAACATCATGTACCTAAATAGTTCATTAAAATATGAGATTATCTCGTACTTACACAGCAGGTTGCAATTACATGCAACCTACTGTTTAAATTTGAATAATTTGTTACTTATTAACTACCTACAATATTAAATTTTACTTATATATAATATGGTGTATTAAACCAAATTTATTCAATCCCCCTTATTCATATCTTTTATTTTTTTAGTTAAATTCTATTAGATGTATTTTAATTTTATGCGTCCACACAAAAAAAAATTCATTGTATCTTAATTAACATATCAATGTTAATTTTCAAATTTACAATTTATATCACTTCTAGTATATTCTTGATTTTAAGAGTAGAGAAATTAACTAAAAAATCTAATAATTCCATATGTAGAAAATAAAAAGAAAAATTAATCTATTAGGTTCAAACGGAAATAAACATTATATGGGATCACTATATAATACACCATACAAATTGAAGAATGTAATTTAAAAGTATAACTATCCTGTAATTTCATATAAATTATTTCAAAATTTTGTTTCATTATACAAAGTTTATCTCTCATCAACTGTATACGAATCCTTACAATTTGTCAATCTTTTTTGAAAAATTTTAATAGAGTAGAATTAAAATTATGAAATACTAGAAAATTATAATAATTCATATTTTGGTGATAAAGATAGATTTCTTTCCCATACTTATAAAAGAATTAATTTTAAAGAGGCATAGATTTTATTTTTCATTGTAATTTTTCGAGTCTTGATATCATTTTTAGTTAATTTATAATAACGTAAAATATTATATTTTTTGAAACTTTCATAATTTTTGGTAATTTACTTAAAATATAGAAAATTGAATTCATACTCTTTTGTACTTTTGTATCTTTTAATTTCATTATATTAGATGTATTTCAATTTTATTTGTCCACAAAAATAAAATTCCATTGTATCTTAATTGATATACCATGCTAATTATCAAAGTTACAATTTACATCATTAATGTATTCTTGATTTGAAGAGTAGAGAAATTAATTGAAAAAAACTTATATTTCTACATATAAAGAATAAAAAAATATTTATTGAATTCTAACAGAAATCAGCATTATATGGAATCACTATATAATACACCATACAAATCTGAGCATGTAATGTAAAGCATGACTATAAAATAAATTATTTCGAATATTTATTGCACTACAGAAAGTTTATATCTTGTATCTATATTGTATACTAAAATGTGTTTTTATTTAAAATAAAATAAAATAAAGATCGTCTTTGTATTGTCAAACATAGAATGACTAAATTTTTATTTTGACATTTTATTTGATTATTAAAAAAACAATAAGACTTAATTATTTAATTAGAAAAGATAAAAATATATGATCGAGTTGAATAGTAAAGAGAGAAGAATGACAAAAAAATTTAAAAAAAAAGTTTAATAACTTATGGAGAAAAAATAGAGAAGATATTAAGATATCCAATGAATAAAGAGAGAAGATATCTTGATTTTGGTAATAAAGGTTAATAGTTATAGATAGACAATTAAAATTCAATTCTTAAATTTATTAAAAAAATAAAAATTGACACATAATGGGAATTCTACCTTATATAAATTTGTACTGTTAGACTTCATTTTAAAAGAACCCACAAAAGGTTGATGGTGTTGTATGAAAGATGGCCAGATAACTGGATAAGGACCATGGATTTTATTAGCAAACCGCTTCTGTTAATTCTGCCATTTGTATGACCAGCCATACACACACTTCATCAAGCCCCTCGACTGTCAAAAATTTCTCTTTGACCCCCAACCATTTCTTTATGCAAGAAAGAAAAGAATAGTAGTAAGACTTTTATTTCAAATCTTTGTAATATTCGAGTTCGATATTAATGATTAAGAGGGTGTTTGGCTAAGCTTATAAGCTCCTCAAAACATCTTATAAGATGTTTGAGAGCTTATAAGATGGTGTAAAGTGTTTGGTAAAAATTTTGAAAGTGAAACTTATAAGCTCCTCAAATAAGATGTTTAAGAGCTTATAAGCTCTTTTTTAAAAAGTAAGGAGGTGGCAACTTATTTTTTAAGATCTACCAAACTTTTTTATTTTTAACCGAATTAATTACAATATTACCATTACTAACATCTTATAAGCTATACCCCTTCTTATTTATCCAAACACTTTAATAATTTATTTTTAAAATAAGATCCAACATCTTATAAGCTCCTAAAATATCTTATAAGATGTAAGAGCTTATAAGATATTTTAAATAAGCTTAGCCAAACACCCTCTAAATCTTACAAGTCTTGGATCGACTTTAATTACCAACTAACGTAATTAAATTCAAATTTTAATTTTTCGTACAACCCTAACACTAAAAAATGAATCAAACTACTCAAATGATAATTAATCATGAAAGCTCATTTGAGCTTCATTTGTTGTGCTTAACAAACTAAATTTGAACACATTTTTTCATTCGATAAAATTTGAAACTCAACTTAAACTTGACTAAATCAATTAAAATATAATAATATGTGTCAAAACATTCAAACTCAGCTGGAACTTGATTCGATCAAAGCTCATTTGAACTTGACTCATTTAATAATTAAACCAAACTCAAATAAGAATTCAAATTTAATAAAAACATCAAATTAAACTTAAAAAATTATTTATTCGGCCCAACTTGATTTGTTTACTCCCTAGACAACCCTACTTGCATTATACATATTATCATGCGCTCAAAAACCAGTCCGAAGTTTTAACTGCATGAAGTGGTTTTAGTAGCACCTCGATTTCCAGAAACAAGAAAGCAAAGATACAAGTGGTCTAAATAAAATTATACAATCTAAAACAAAGAAATATTTTCCCTTGAGTACTTTTCTTCAATAAAATTCAAGATCCAAGCATAGAATAAGCATATACGTGTATGTGTGTGTGAGCTATATCTCTTACAAAATTTAAAAACTTTGCAATAGACTTGTATCATCTGCGACCCCCCTTATTTTCTTCGCATTGTCCCTGATATCCTGGTGTGTGTTTGAAAATACACTCCAATGACCATGACAAGCGAGACTAAACATCAAACCGCAGCCGCCAACAGTATCAATGTTTGAACCAAACCTAATGAGACCTGGACAAATGTAAAAGACACGACACTCTGCGAAAATTAAAATGCAACATCTGTACACCTTTGGGCCATTCTATTATCCTCAGACTTTCCAATCAGCATCTTCAAAAATTTCCATAAATATGAAAGAATTGAGGAAATCTGTAGTACTAAAAGTTTATGTTACTTTCAGTTAAAACATCTGCAGCAGTCAAACACACGCTCGCTCGCTCACGCACACACACACACACAACCAAAAGCCAACACCGTGTCAATTGCAAAGCATTGCGGATTGTAGAGTTGTTACTGCATTTTAGCAGTAGAAACTCTCATGCAGAAAATCACCTTTAGAACAAGCTGGACGACGAAATTAAGAAATTTGAGGAGAACAAGGCAGTTAAGTAAGCTTGTAATGATCAGAGCAAACAGAGGCGAGCAGAGATTCAGCTTACCTTATTAATGTAGTTTGCACCAACAAACACCCGAGAGCGCGGGTGAACAATATTTGATCAAGATAAACTGCAAAACAAGAAAGGCGAAAACAAAATGTTACTAAAGAAACTGAACAATCCTGTTCTTTACAGCTGTTCATGCCCATAAACTCTGCAATTATAAACTAGAATGATTTCGACTTGTAGCAGCGACTGATATTTGACCTCCGATGCTGAATAAATCAATCCAGGAGAACCCATCACAGTGCCGATAGAATCAATAATACATCACAGGTGTCAATCACCTTTTATGCATTCAGCTTGCAGTAGGAAGCTTAATTAGCACTTTACACTCTCCTTCACCATTGAATAGGAAAGGCTTTGAAGCAATTGTCGCCATGAATTTTCTTATGCAGGTGTGAACCTTGTAGCAGCAGTGCTATCCACGCAATGCCTCTTTGCTCATTGAAAAATCACTCATATCCTAGAACAAGCCACAACATGTAAACCCTCAAATCTTAAAATTCACCAGCTAGACATTGTATGATTGCTAGGATCATCTTGTTGACATGAACTGACCTTCATAATCAATGCATTGCTCCTGTTAAAGAACCTGGATCCTGATGCCATCCTAAAAACCAGAAGCCTGAATCATTCTTATCACTTCCAGCATGCAACATATTTGGTAAATGTGTAGTCCCAGAACCAAAACTGAAAGAATAGAAAGACATGACCACCCTGATTTCCTATCTTCACAGGTCAGACGCTCCCATGGTTGCCTCATAAGAAAACCAAAAATCCCAACACCTAACTGACAAACTTGAGAACCTTTAGCTTCCTGTATGACGAAGGGATGATCCAATTTTGATGTCAGGCTCAAACTTTGCTGCAAAAGCTAATGTTGATTGAACAGCCTTCTGCACCGAGCTTGGCGTGTTTGATAAGAGTGATGTCTTCAAAGAGCTCGGTATGCTCACATTCTGCCCACCTGTGGATGGATCCCAAGACCCGCCAAAGGAAAGGAAAGGGTTCTTAATGGATCCCTGAAGCTTACTTGGTGAGCTTTGCCACTCTTTCACAGATGACGAAGCAATGTCGCCTTCATTAAAATGAAAATTAGTTCGTTCTTTGAAGACTGAATCATCTGGATGAGTTTTGTCAAATAACACATTTATATGCTGGGGTCTTGTCAAAGGAGTTCCATTAACTTTCCCATTTAGGTCTTGTAAATTGGAAGCAATTACGTTCATCTGCCTATTAACTTTGAGAATTTCGCCATTCCCTGGTAATGAACAAGTTAGTTTACCTTCATCCATATCATCAATGATAAATTTTACTGTTCCATTATTACAATCCGAAAACAAGTTAGAGAGCATCTTACCACCGGAATCACTCAAAGAAGGCTGGGCAAAGGAGAGAAAATTTATGCCCCATGGTTTTTTTGGAGTTGCCCTCTCAGGCATTTCATTCAACTTGTTAATGCTACCTGGCACTTTAAGGATTGTCTCATGGCCAACATCAACGCAATCACTTGTTTTCATAGAGGATCCGCCTTGTTTGTGGTTGCTGGTGTCGCAAAGTGACATCCCTCCATTCAGAAGGAAGCTAACTCCTTTCGGTGTCTTCCCAGCAGTCCTTGGGACTGGCTTAGCCGCAGGCAGTTCTGCACTCTTACTAGGGGACTGCATGGCAGGGCTGAATCTAGCATCAACCTTCTCGCGAAACATAGCAATATTATCTGTTTGCTTGCTAGAGTTCACGTTATTCAGTGGAGATGGGAACTTCACTTCAGGCTTGGAGACCTTTGATATTGTAAAGGATCCGCCTTTGTCAGGCATTGTATGCCGCACAGACATCAACTCAGGTCTAGAGACATCTGGTGCCGTAGATGAACTCTGCTTGGTTGCCATCTAAGACAATGTCATTAAAACAATGCAAAACAGAATTCAGTTGCCATGTAATATAGGGACTAATAGCATAGATATCATGTGAAAATAGATTAACCAATTAGAAGTCGTAACAATTACCTCATGTGAAAATAAACAGGCAGAGCCTCTAGCGCAGAAACCGTTTGAAGTGTAATTTTTGCATGGGTACTTTGAGAGTTCATGGTCAAAAGGACAGTCATCTCCTTTCATGCAAGAGTGGCGAGCAAAATGACCACATGGCTGCAAGATAATGTGAAGTTTTAAAAGCTAAACCATGATTCTCCAAATGAACATAATCTCTATGACAGATGATGCAACACATGAGAAGTACCAGATTATAAATCATGAAAGAATTACCAAAAAGACTAGTGTTAGTTTTTAGATGACATGTGAGTTAAATAATACTGATTCTCCAAAAGAAGTTCCAATTTTTGTGATGCAAGAAAGAGCCAAAAAGTCTACTCCAGCAATATTGATTCAAATTCTCTCAATAATATTGAAAGTGCTTCAATAGTTCCCTGATGCAAGAAACATAACTATAGTCCCACTTCCACCACAACTTAGAATGTATGTAAGAGATGGTAAACAACTAAATATAGTAGGCAAAAAATTAATTGAACGAAGAAACAGACTCTTTACAGTACCACAAAAAACTAGGAAGCTGTCTAAAACATCTCTCTGCCAAAGAATGAAAATAACTAACCTTTAAATTAAAAGGATTCTAGCTTTTCAAAATAAATATATTTCATAAGCAATGCCTTATATGTGATTTATAATAATTGCGTTAAAATGAGCATGTGTGAAGGGGTACTTATTATTCAGAGGGTTAAAGCTGATTGAATTAAGTAGAGGCCTTGATTGTTTTATACAATCTTTGAGTTCCTCCTAAGCTTCAAGAACTCGTATGTTTACCATGAGGCTAGTAATGTTTTATCGGGCACATGTTGGGCCACTGAGAACACATAACTAAAACCAGTGGAGTTGAAACAGTTGATATACAGCAAAATGAGAATGGATTAAGTAGGAAATGATGAGTGTGTTATTGAGTTGATTAAGATAGCACACACCAGAAAACATTTGCAGCAAAAACATTCGATATGGCTTCGGCATGTTCACAGAGGTCGATAGATGCACTAGTTAGACATTTGATGAAGCCAAATAAAGGAAAAATAAGAGGACAAGGCAGCCTAAAATCAAGTAAACTCACACACAAAAGCAGTTTAACCTTTTATCTTGTGGAAGAAAAGGACATGTCCAACTGAACTTAAAAAGGCTTCTTTTTTATCATAACGTTCAAAAAACGAATTGCATGTATATTTTGAGACACAGATATGGCATGTGACTTAAGCATACCTTAGACTTTGTCAATGGCACTGTATCATGTGAGAATTTGCACTTCTCGCCCTGTAAGAACAAAAAGGGAAAAACATAAGAGCAAGTTTCAAGAATTTTTATTCCTCTATGCGCAAGCATTGCATTTCTTGGTATAGGGAAAAACAGAAGAGAGTATATCAAAGCAACTCAGATATGACACCAAAGTGCTGAGACTGAGAATAACATAGTGTAAGGTCTCATACAACCTCATGGCATCTCCCCTGTATATAGTGGCGGCAATACGTTATCGTCTTTGGCTTCAGCACTGGTTGCAGCTTTAATCTTTTAACCCCAAGTTTTCTGTTTTTTTCTGCTCGTTTGATTCTATCTTTTTTCTGCAAAATAACATCATGTCACTGAATGAAGGTAGGGAGATCACATATGATAGATATGACCATTGCAGTGTAGCATTTCCTTCTCTAATGAAAGCAAGGCAGATGAAAACTATAGCATCAACATAACAGTCAAAAAACCACAGTGGTTAGAGATGAATAAGATAAATTTACTCATCTTTCAGATATTCCTAACATATACCATTGTACCTTTTTCTTAGCTCTTCTTTCCTTGGTCAAAGGACCCTTCCTTTTCTTTTTGCGGTCCTCACCATCCTGCATAAAATTTTACATTAGATTCTCAGTTATGTAGGCGGAATATAATATGACAATAAAGAATGTGTATATGCCAAAACAAATAGTAAAATTCTAAATCTTAGAATGACTTTAATTACACCAAAAAGCATGTTTCAATCAAAAGCAGGTTGGTGAATTTGACATCAAAAAATGTGAATAAGTGCATTCATTAACATTTCCTTAGCTCCTGCACTGCAGTCTTATGGACGCTACTAAAGCTATGATACATATGATCAGTACAGGAGCCTTTTCAAAGATACAAGAAAATTTTAATTGAAGACAGCAACTTCACCTCCCACCCTAAGAAAACAAAATTGTTTTTCAGTTCAATCCTTCCATTTTCCATACTTAAGTTTTCTGTGATTGTGAATGACGCCAAAATGAGGAATGAAATAGAGACAAGCATTCCTTCTATGAAATTGTAGCAGGAAAATTTTGCATTTCTACATATCAAAAATTGTGAGATATAAAAGGTCAAAGTTTCTTTAGCAATTTTCTCTCCGCTCATCGAAAAAGAGAAAAAAATAAAAGAAAAGTAGAATTATGCTTGATATTCAAATTTTAAACAGCACCAAAGAGTGAGTAATCACATCTAAAAATTCATTATTAACACGTATATAAAAAGTTTGGCATCACAAAGTGATGCATGTCTTATGTGGAAGGACGTAAACAAACTTCCATGTGTTAGTAACATCCAAGTCAATCTAAATACTGAGATAAGGGATTCAGTCAAATATCTGATATTAATACACTATTCACTGCAAAGTGTTTTGAACTATTTCAAACCATTTGCTGATCAGATTGACAGCATTATTAGCCTACTAGGATGCCAGTGTGAGTAATGTAATTTGCGAATTCCAACATGAACCAGGTTCGGGCAAATAAATAAAAATGCCATACACACATTTTATACCTGTTCAGTTGTAGCAGAAATTTTACTTTCAGCAGCATTCTCTGGAAGGATTCTGGCAGATGGATTTAGATTTTCCGTAAAAGGTTCTATAGGACCACTTCTTTGTGTCTCCATATGACTACCTTTCGAGACATTTTCAGAATGACAATCTTGCATCTGTCCAGTAGTTGTTCTGCTTTCCACCTTCATAGAATTACGGTCACTATGCAATATGTGGAGCAGCGAAGGATCGGATATTTCATGTTTCCGACGTTTTCTATCTTCATCATTACAAATGAATTCTTCTTGATCAAAAGCATCCTCAGAAGCATGCACATTTTCTATAGTTCTCTCTCCAAGTGATACAGCATCTTCAGATAATGCATCCAATGACACATCAGCAACCCCAGCTTCCCCAGAGATCTCCCCTTCTTCAATCTCTTCATCGTCATTTGGACGACAAGATGACTCCACCAGACCTGAATCATGAATGAGTTTCTCCAGTTCCATCTCCTTCTGCTGCAATTCATGTTCAGCTTGACAAGGTATGTTCTTCTCCAAACTTACCCCATCCTCTTGGCTGTCCTCTCCTGTTTTTGATGATTCAATAACCATATCCATACCAAAACAAGAGTCAAGAACTTCGGAAAGTTCATGAATAGAGAAATCCTTGTCCACTTCAAGCTCTCCCAAGGTACCAAATTCGTCCATCTGAATATCAAGAACACTATATACATTTTCCTGCTCCGCAGTCTGAACAGCACAATCATCCGTCTGGTTTTCAACCACCGAGAAGTCCCCGACACTCATTTTGTTTGCTGGAGCTACTTCCTCCCCGGATTCTGTTACCAAGTTTACTTTATCAAATTTCTGAACTGCTGCGTGTTTACCATCAAAACCTACATTGGCAGAACCAATATTCTCTTTGTTTGCAATAGAGGATTCTTGAACCAGTGTCTCCTCGAACTCCTTGCTATTTGGAGGTGATACCTCTGCTGCATTCACTTCATTACGAGTGATGGATCCATTTTTTTCACTAACTGGTGGTAATTCAGTGTCACTCCCAGCTTCACCAAAACAATAATCAAATTGGTATAGTCAAGATTTCAGATAGCAAGTTCTCACACAATAAGGAGATTAACTTAAGCAGGGCAACTAGTTTATTTAATCGAGTAAGTAAAGCGAATTCTTGTTTACGGGTGTGATTTAGTCGAGTAAGTTAAACAAATTCTTGATTACGGCTGTCCCACTCGTTTAAAAATAAAAGGAAAAAGGCGGGATGCAAATTACATCAACTCTGCTCTTCTATCTAACTAATTATAACAAGATGGCAACTTCTCAAGGTTCCAGTGAATACAAAGTTCAATCCGCAGAGTCCAATTAACTACGACATATCACTGGAAAAATGAAAAATCTCTTTTTTCCGTAATACCTTGAGTTTGGGCCTGGGTTAAGCTGGAGCGGCAGAGAGAGATAATTCCGACAAAAGCGTGATACGTACGGCTGCGAAGTGGCCGCCGGAGGTGCTGAGGGACAGAGAATGCGTTTTCCGATGGATTTAGGGTTAAGTTCTGTAGCTGCGACGAGTCCGCCATTGAATCGCCGCCCCTCCGGGATCGAGCGCTCTCGTCAAGCAGAGTTGCGAAAGGGAGAATTTAATGGTTTCGCGGAAAATAAAACGACAGCGTTCCCTTGAATTACATTAATATAAGATAATTCAAAAGTTGTTTACAGAAAAATCCATAAAATTAATTATGATTTAAAATTTTAAACCGCCAATACATACACGCGCGCGCGTTCTCACCGAAGGAAAAACCTGATGGCGCGGCGGGGTTGGGCGGCTGCTCTGCGGGGTTGGGCAGGGCGGCGGCGCGGTGGGGTTGCACGGCGGGGTGGCGTGGTGGAGGCGGTGGCCGGAAGAGAGAGAGAGAGAGAGAGAGAGAGAAGGCGACGGCACAGCGGGATTGGGCGGCGGGGTGGTGCGGCGAAGGCGTGGCGGGGACAGAGAGAGAGAGAGAGGCAGCGCGGTGGGGTTGGGCCGCGGCACGGCGGCTTTGGGCAGCGTGGCGGAGGCGGTGGTACGGGGAGATAGGGAGAGAGAAAGAGAGAGTGAGAGAGTGTGTGTGAGGATCCGACGATGGAGAAAATTTGTTCATCCGACCTTTCAAGTTTGTTTTTAATTTAATAGCCCTCAATTTATTTTATTTATTTTTTTAAATCAAATATTTGATGTGGCATAATTTAAAAGTTAATTAAGTGAAATTAACAAGTTTAGAGTTAGACGGGGGTTGAATTATAAATAAATAAATTTATAATTTATATGATATCGATCAAACGATTGTTTGCGTTATGTACTTAATAGTTGCTTGATCGATCAAAATAATCAATTGATCGATCAACACAATCGATTGATCGATCATTTATGTCGCTTAATCGATCATTTTTGATCGATTATTATTTGTCGTTTGAGCGAATGTTCTTCATCGATCACACATCGCTTAAGCGATATAGCATGTTGATTGAGCGATATGCTTTGTCGATTGAGCGATATGGCATATCGATTGAGCGATATCTCATGTCGATTAAGCGATTGTTCTTCATCGATCACACATTGATTAAGTAATATAGCATGTCGATTGAGCGATATAGAATATCGATTGAGCGATATAGCATGTCGATTGAGCGATATGCTATGTCGATTGAGCGATATGGCATATAGCATTTCGATTGAGCGATATGCTATGTTGATTGAGCGATATGGCATGTCGATTGAGCGATATAGCATGTTGATTAAACGATTGTTCTTCATCGATCACACAAATCGCTTAAGCGATATCGAATGTCGATTGAGCGATATGGCATGTCGATTGAGCGATATGGCATATCGATTGAGCGATATAGCATGTCGATTGAGCGATATCGCATGTCGATTAAGCGATTGTTCTTCATCGATCAAACATCGCTTTAGCGATATAGCATGTCGATTGAGCGAAATGCCATATTGATTGAGCGATATGACATGTCGATTAAGCAATATAGCATGTCGATTAAGCGATTGTTCTTCATCGATCACACATCGCTTAAGCGATATAGCATGTCGATTGAGCGATATAGCATGTCGATTGAGCGATTGTTCTTCATCGATCACACAAATCGCTTAAGCGATATTACATGTCGATTGAGCGATATGGCATGTCGATTGAGCGATATAGCATGTCGATTCAGCGATTGTTCTTCATCGATCACACATCGCTTAAGCGATATAGCATATCGATTGAGTGATATGACATGTCGATTAAGCAATATAGCATGTCAATTAAGCGATTGTTCTTCATCGATCACACATCGCTTAAGCGATATAGCATGTCGATTGAGCGATATAGCATGTCGATTGAGCGATATGGCATATCGATTGAGCGATATTGCATGTCTATTGAGCGATTGTTTTTAAATTGGTATAATTTTACAAATTACAACGTAAAACATGATATTTTCATTATTCTAATGATATAAGTAGCTACATTCAAAGAAAATAATTAAAATCTCTTGTCATTTTTCACGTTATGTGCGTAATTGTTTAAAGCAATCACATTGCGTTGCTCAAGGGATATATGTCAAATACTCATGATCGCTTGATCGATTGTCAGATCTCTTCAAACGATCCTTTATATTTTTCATTTTTAAGCTTGTACGAGCGGATTTTATAAGTAGATCAATCATTTGGGGATATATGTAGATCAACTTTGAGTTTTGTATGGTCCCATCTCATAAATTCAATAAATAACTATATTGTTCCCATATAACTTCAAAGTTTGTTATATATACTTTGGCTAGTATGACCACAAGTTGTGATCGTTATATGAAAAATCGGTATAATTTTACCAATTACAGTGTGAAATATGATATTTCATTTTTTTAATGATATAAGTAACTAGATTCAAAGAAAATAACTAAAATCTCTTGGCATTTTTCACGTTATGTGCACAATCGTTTGAAGCAATCATATTGCGTTACTCAAGCGATATGTGTCAAATACTCATTATCAATTGTCATATTTCTTCAAGCGATCATTTGTAATTTTTCACTTTTAGGCCCGTACAAATGGATTTTATATGTAGATCAACAATTTAGAGATGTGTACAAGACAACTTTGAGTTTTGTATAATCCCATCTCATGAATTGGATAAACAACTAGATTGTTCCCATATAACTTTAAAGTTCATTGTATATACTTTGGCCAGTATGACCACACGTTTTGATTGTTATATGAAAAATTGGTATAAGTTTACAAATTACAACGTAAAATATGATATTTCGCTAGTTTAATGATATAAATAACTAGATTTAAAGAAAATAACTAAAATCTCTTACTATTTCCACGTTATGTGCATAATCGTTTAAAGCGATCACATTGTGTCGCTCAAGCGATATGTGTCAGATATTCATGATCGATTGATCAATTGCCAGATCTCTTCAAATAATCCTTTGTATTTTTCACTTTAAGCTCGTACGAGCGGATTTTATAAATAGATCAATCATTTAGGGATATATGTAGATCAACTTTGAGTTTTTTATTGTCGCATATCATGAATTTGATACCAACTAGATTGTTTCAATATAACTTCTTAATTCATTGTATTTACTATAGTCCTAATGATTATAAAATATAACCACTATCATGAGAAATGTGTATAATTTGACAAAATGAAGTTTATAATTTGACCATTTATTGTTTTAACACTATAATATATCCACAAGATATGTTTAAATTTTCTTATATTTTTTTCGTTTTAGGTCAATTAATATTTAATGTCGCTTAAGTGATAGTTTGTAAAATATACATGATCGTTTAATCGATTACTTGATTACTCAAGTGATCGCTTAAGCGATCAAGTAGCGATCACTTGATTGCTCAAACGATCTTCGATTCAATTCTTTTCACCTACCCACCCACAGTCAATCCCCAAACCCAAAAACATGACAAGTACAGAAAAAGGAAAAACCCACGCACAAACACGCACACACACATCAAATTAAATCATAAAACTTGGTTAAAATTTTAAATTGAAGACATCGTTTGCTAGCCCATCATGAGAGGAGTTGATTTATGAAAAAAAAATGTGAATTTTTGGTCGGAGGCGGTGGAAAGGGCAACAACAAAGAATGCACTCCATTGCCGCCGTTTCACCACCTCTAGCTAGAATTTCTCAAAAAAATTTCCATTAATTAACTCCTCTCAATAAGGGCAAACTGATTCTTTGATTAATTTTGAAATACAATTAAGTTTTGAGTTGTTAATTTTGCTTATATTTGTGCGGTTTGTGAATGTGTTTTTGTTTTCTTGTTCTTTTTTTTTTGTTTTAGGGATTTTTTTGCAATTCAATTGATTTTGGGGGTTAAAATATAAACGTTAAAGGTTAGCCAAATATTTACCTAAACCCCATTTAAGTTTAATTGGCTATTAATTAAGATTAATAAACAAAAGGGCTATTTACCTCAAAATTAAAACTTGAAGGCTATTTAATTAAAAATGAAACTTGAAAAGGCCATTTAACAAAACTCCTCTCCGACGATGTGTTGCATAGAGAGAGAGAGAGAGAGAGAGAGAGAGAGAAACAGAGTTTGAGTTGGGTTACGGGTTATTGGGTAGTAATCGGGTAAATATTCGGGTCGAAACCCAATTATATTTTTTTGTTGGGTTTGGGTCGGGTTTGGGCCTGGGTAAAATTAATTGGGTTTGGGCCTGGGTAATAGTTTGTTTTTTTGGGCCTGGGTGGGTAAATACCTACCCATTGACAGGCCTACCGGAGAGGATCAAAAAAATTTTAAACAGATATTTCATCCAATATTTTTGATGCCTCGTGCATCTCCTCGCCCTATCATGTCACCATTCGCCAGTCAACTTATAATTCACAAAGTGTGAGACTCAATACCTTCGAATATATTTATTATCCTCAAGAGAGCATTTGAGTGTAAAAAGAAAGCATCAGAATAAAAATCACGAGAGGGGAAACATCCCCAGACTTATCCCTCGAATGAGTTTGTGGCTCAAAAAGCCACGCGAGGCTTCTATGGGCCCTCGAAAGTCGCGTGCAAGACAAGTGAAGCGGGAGAACATGTGGTTTTAAGGCATAAGGATGCCCTCAAACACTACTACATTAAGGGCACGAATCTCCAGACCGGCCTTCACCAAATTTGACAAGACCAACGGGATCTTAACTGGCAAGACTGATAGGCTCTGCACTTACCGCCACCAAACCTGCACCTGCTGCACATGGATCCATCTCATCAGTCCTAAGAGCATTAAATGTTCTCTTATAAATACAATCATTGGTCATAAATGCATAAGATTTGCATTAAATGCAAAGTCAAAGTCCCATTAATGAGAGTAGAATCACTTACCTTTTTGTAGTCCAATAAGTAACAAAAGGCATGTCCACTAGTATTCCAATAGTCAAATTCGTTGATCAACCCCCATCAACCACGTCAAGCATAAGCCCTCTCTCATATAAATAGGAAAAAAGGCTCTCCTATACAAGGTATCTTATGCTTTTACACATTACATACAAGAAAGTATTGCAATCTTACTATTTACCTTCTTATTCAAATACCTTAAAGCTAATTTGAGCATCGGAGGCCCTAAGTCGGGGCAAAACCATGTCATCTCACGCATGTCCCTCTCTATTTGACAGGTGGGTCGCCAGTACATCAACCGAAGCATATCAAATTCCACCACGTGGTCGATCAAAAAAACCTCACATCATTTTGGAGCTAGAAAGAAGGTCCTTGATCTTGTCTAGAGGTGATCAATGGTGGAGAAGAAGAACGGGAAACACACGGCAGACCTATGTCTCTGGGGCTCTATCGGATAGAGCTAATTGTGACCCTCCAGAAGTTTCCTAATAGGTTGGAGGGGAGAATGTTAATGTTATAGACAAAGGCAAAGGACATAGCGTCCCTTAATCTCTAGTTGGGCCTGGAAACGTCCCTCCGCCAACTACAACAGCAGAAACTCAACAAGTAGAGCAGACGGTGACGCTTCCCATCAACCAAGTTTGGCAACTGTTGGGGGCATGCGACGACCAAACCCTAATACACCTCCTGTCTGGGCGGCTATCCTTATTGCCCAATGAGATGAATGCCCCCGCTATTTCCCATCGAAATGAGCACCCTGCTCCCTCACAAAGTTGTTTCGATAAGGAATGGAGCCATCGACACACCCATATGAAGGAAGTAACGGAATCAGGCAACCCCGCCTGCATCATGTCCAATACCTATGAAATGTTCCTGAACCCCCTACCAAGTCAAGGACCACCGACGACCGTCAACACAGAGGGAGGGGTGGAAGGGAAGATGAATTAGCTCATGTACGCTGCCAAGTCAGTGAGCTCCACACCGAAATAGAGCTCCTTTCTAGACGTAGGGAAGGGAGAAGAAAAGCTCGGGCGGTCAACACTCATTGTTTGCCACCATATAATCATAGGTTGGAGCGGTCCCCTTTCGTCTTGAAGATCGCCGAATCGCGCTTGGCCCTTGAAGAACGCATACCCACTAGTTTGCCTAGGTATGATGGTACTACAGATCCCATTGAACATCTTACTCACTATGATTATGTGCTGAATTTTGGAAGTTGAAACTTATTTTTAATAATTTTTTTAAAATCAATAATTAATGTTTTTAGATATTTATCTCTCGCTCTCTCTCTCTCTCTCTCTCTCTCACGTACACATACTCACAAAGTAATTTATCTAATTACAATTATTCGAGGTTTTTTTCTTCTTTTTGTGTTTATTTATTTATCACGTGATTTTATTTTATATAATTATTTTATTTTTAGCTTATTATTATTTAATAAATTATGTCAAATAGTTTTAAAAAAAGTATTCTTATAAAAGAAACTTAATAATATATTTATGTTTTGACGTTAAAATAATTTAAACACTAAATTAAAATATATATTATTTATATATTGTACGCGCATAGAGTATACGCCACTACTAATATATATATATATATATATATATATATTGATGTGAAATGGTAAACTACGCACACACACCTACTAGGATTCGAATCATAATCCTTACACTCTCTATATATCTAAGATGAGGTACATGTTTATTAGGTCAAAAATTCTGATATACGCTAGTATATATAAAATATATAAACACAGAGACACGACCACAAATATGAGTACAACTATACATACACGGTTTAGCTATTTAATCGGACATCCTTAGTCGGGTGGGTGGAATCCATTCAAATCCCTGAAGTTTTATTTATCTGAGCAAATACTGGCTTTATCCGGAAATCTAGTAAATTTAGTCATCAGTCAAATTACAAGTTATAATAGTAATCTGTCATAATAGTATTTACCTTGCCACAAAAATCAATATTATTGTTGAACAAATACCTAAAAAAATAAGTTCTTTTTATGAATTAATAACAACAATCACATTACTAAGCCGACAAAGAAAATAATATAGAAAAAGAAGAAGTGTAATAAAAGATATCTATCATAAAAAAAGTTTGCCACGAGTTATTGTGCATTTATTGTTAACAAATACACAAGGAGGAAACAAATCAAAATGATTCCCTAACTAATATATTAGGTGAAGTAAATACAATCTTTTAAAGCCTTTTCTAAAGAAACATACGACCATAAATAGAAAGAAAAGCATAAAAAGATAGCAAAGTATCATGGCAATTTACTGCAAATTTGGAAAGCAGACCATTTCAAACAAGTGAAATATAAAGTTGAAGCAAAAACCTTAAATATGTAAAATACTTCAAATGAAAAATGCACATTTTAAGCTTTAAGAAGCGGCGCGCGCGCACACACACACAAAATTTAAAGACTCAATATATTTTAAAATGGAAAATATTGAGGATATAAAGATAATAGTTTTCATTTAAAAAAAAAGATAATAATTTTCATTTTGGGAAAAAAAAGAACAAAAGAGAGGAATATATTTGAAACATAATTTTCAAAGTGAACCAAAATGTTCGAGTAAGATAAATTTATTTAAACCTGTTAATATTAGCTCATAATAAAATCACGCACAGTTACTAATTAGTGAGAAAAAGAGAAAAAGAACCAACTAACGTATATCAGCAGGAAAAAAAAAATAAAATTATGTGCTGAGCTAAATAAGAAGATAAACAGTAGTTTATATATTGATTTTGAAAATATAAAAAAAATAAGTAGAAAATAAGGTAAAATCTTTGGAAAACGAATTGGCACGAGCCCTGCTTGTTTGCGGTGTGCGCAACGTCAATATTATCACATCCAAACACGGCACTGGGCCGCCTACTATAAATGACATCCAAATGCTAGGTTTAGCTGTTTAGGCACGCATCTCTTTTCCCCCTTTTTTGGCATAATTTATCTCTTTTTCCGCCCTCTCTCTCTCTCTCTCTCTCTGTCTCTCACTGTTGCACAGCTCTCTCTCCCACTCTCTCTCCCTGTCTAGGGTTTTTTCGCTTCTCTACTAGGGTTTTTGCAGCGGCCCTCACGAGAATGGGAAGCAACAACAAGGAAAGCTTCAACGTCTCTGATCTCGGCGCTGGTGAGTTGTAAAAGCCCCTTCACCGAAATGGATTATGAATTTAAATTGGTTTAGTTTCGAATTTGATTTGGGTTTTGATTTGTATTGTTCTGTGTTGTATAGCATTGAACGCAGAGGATAGAGTCGACATTGTTAATGCTCTCAAGGTTTGCTTTTTCCTCTATAATTGTTGTTAATGGTGATTTGTTTGTATGTTCTGGTCATATGTAGGGAGTTGGGACTGTATCGGTGGGCGTGGCACGGGCTAATGAAATATGGTGTTGAAATTTTTCACTTTTTTATTTGTTTTTGTGTTTACAGAATAAACTTCAGGATCTTGCCGGGAAGCACTCGGATGTGCTCGAGAATCTGTCCCCCATTGTGAGGAAACGTGTTGATGTGCTAAGAGAAATACAGGCATGTGTTCACTGAAATTTATTGCAACGTGTTCTATTCAAGCACGAATGTGCTAGGAATTCTATCTGATGCTTTGGGATTCTGTGCTGGTTTACTTGTTTAACTCCTTTTGTTTAAAAACAAAAAAAAAAAACTTGCAGCGCAATAGTGTAGAATAGTTTGAGTACTGTGTTAATAGCAGTTAGTCCTTGATGCATAGATTGGTTTTCTTGCTCCTCTTTTATTCTTAGTGATTGCTGTCTATTTGAGTTTGGATTACGGATTATGTTTCTGTGATGATGTATCCTGAAGTAGATGTTCACTGACGACAATGTTTGAAGTTGTATTTTTATGTATGGTCATTTAATGCTTCACATCTACTTCGTTCTTTTATTTGCTCGCTGATGCGGTAGTTAAATCTGACTTCTGTTAATTTATGTGTTTGCTAATTTTGCAGTCTCAACATGATGATTTGGAGGCAAAATTTTTTGAGGAGAGAGCTGCTCTTGAAGCTAAATACCAAAAGTTGTATCAGCCTCTTTATGCCAAGGTGTGAATACTTGTGCACTGGACCGCTTGCTTCTCTCTTGAAAACATTATACTTGTTTTGGGTTCAATCTTTATCATTGTTAAACACGTGCAGAGATATGAAATTGTGAATGGGGTTGCTGAAGTTGAAGGGACTGCAACTGTTGCAGATCCATCAAAGAAGGAAGAAAAAGATACTGAGGGTAGGTTTTGATATCTATTCGAAGCTTCATATCTAATGATCGGACTCTATTTGCTGAAATGCATAACTTTTGCAGAGAAAGGAGTTCCTGATTTTTGGCTGACTGCAATGAAAAACAATGAAGTACTTGCCGAAGAGGTTAGTTCAGGAATTTGAATTTCCATTTCTTCTCTAGTTATTTTAGTCTTGGTATTTATGTTTAACTGGATACAGATTTCTGAGCGCGATGAAGGGGCTCTCAAATTCCTTAAAGATATCAAGTGGTCCAGAATTGACAACCCAAAAGGCTTCAAGCTTGAATTTTATTTCGACACTAATCCATTCTTCAAGAACTCAGTCCTTACGAAAACTTATCACATGATTGATGAAGATGAACCTATTTTGGAGAAAGCGATTGGGTAAATCGACCTCTGCTTTTCCATAAGTTATAATGTTATTACTCCAAGCTCACTCCAACTATGATGTTTATTTTGTAGCACGGAGATAGAATGGTATCCAGGAAAATGCTTGACCCAAAAGATACTGAAAAAGAAGCCAAAGAAAGGATCCAAGAATGCCAAGCCAATTACTAAAACTGAACAATGTGAAAGTTTCTTCAACTTCTTTAGTCCACCCCAAGTTCCTGACGAGGAGGAAGATATTGATGAAGATGCTGTAAGAATAGGGTGTTTTGTTTGTGTGAGTGCCTAAACTTGGGTCATTCTGTTATTAATAATTAATAACTCTCTGTTTCTTGACAGGCTGAAGAACTCCAAAATCTGATGGAACAAGATTATGACATCGGGTGAGTTGATACTTGGTGTGTGGCGTGTTACATTTTTGTATTGTTGTCGTTATAGTAAAGCTTTGCTGCAAACTGTTGGATAAAAATGGAGAGGTGAAAAATTGAAGAGCTGAATAACCAACTTTGTTGGGATTATTAATTGGTAATTGCATTCGCTGCATAATAGGTTTCCCAAGAGATTCAATAATTGGAGTCTGTAAATTTCTTAATTTTGCCAGCCCCCTATGACAATGTAGTACTCGTTTTATGTATAATTAAGTGTAGAAATGGTAGAATTTGGATTGTTTTCTAGTTAGTATACAAAAAACACAAAACATGATGTGTGAGAAGAATGAGAATGTATCTAGTTTATTTTCTTTCCTCACTCAGGTTACCAAGCTTTGTTTTGGTCTACTTGGTTGTGGTAAGCTAATTAATGTAATGTGTAATTTTCAAATCTTGATTTGTGTGGTGAAAATGTTGCATCCTTGGTTGATATCTTATACATTTTTCATTATGCTTTCCTTGACCCTGAGATCATTTCAATCCAGAAATGATCTTGCTGGCTAGTTATGTGACTGTGATTCTCTAATTAACAATGCGATTCTTTTTGTGTAGGTCAACTATTAGAGACAAAATTATCCCCCATGCAGTGTCATGGTTCACAGGAGAGGCCGCTCAGGATGAATATGGTGATATTGAAGACGACGACGATGATGATGATGATGAGGAAGAGGATGATGAGGAAGAGGAAGAAGATGACGAGGATGATGATGACGACGACGACGATGAGGATGAAGAGGAAAGCAAGACTAAGAAAAAGGTCATATGACTGATTTTTTATCTTCACTTGGGTTCATCCTTTTTACCTTATAATCTTGCACGGCACTCACCCTATTGTCTTTTGTTGTTTTCAACTTACAGTCGTCAGCCTCACGCAAGGTGTGATTTTTGTTCCACTTATCAGACATTCATATATTTTTTCTTTCACCAGCAATCTGATTATTTCATTATATGATATATAGAAGAGCGGAAGGGCACCTGTTGGTGATGGACAGCAGGGCGAGAGGCCTCCAGAGTGCAAGCAACAGTAGCTGTTGAATTTCTACACCTTCGCTGGCTGACTTCATTTTTGTGTGGTAGCCTGCGAGAGGATAATCATCTCTGATGTGGCGTGTTTTGAGTCGTCATATATTTGTGTATTTACAAGTGGGCTTAGAGTCTGTTTCCTCTATTTTTCTGTTGATTAGTCAAATATTTATTTATTTCTAGTTTCTTTTTTGGAAAGTGTGATGGAATAGTTAGAACTGTGTTGCAACTTGTGCACTGCTTGGGTTGTGGTGCCTCTTGATATTTATAATTTTGTAGTCATTTCTGGAATTCTAGTATTTCAGGTTCGTTTCTCAGCTCAAGTGGAATATTTATTAATGTAAAGCAGGTTTTTGGGGAGGCTCTCTACTTGAATGGTTGAACTTCTTGTTTGTTGACAAATTGCTGTAAATGTCATCCATGGTCCCTGGCTCCCTGCAACATATGTTGTGTTTATGGTCAACTCAATGCCATGGTGGTTTTGGGAAACAAAATTTACCTGCAATTTTGTGTTTTGATCCTTTGTACATGGTTGAGTCACTCTATTTTGTGTTCTAAACGTTGTTGATAACAGTGCATGTGCATTCAAACAAATTTACTGTGTCCGTTTGGATGGATTTTTGTCAGATGAGAAATATTTATTATTATTATTTTTTGAAAAAATACTACAAAGCAAGAAGAGTGAGTCAAAAAAAAGGTTAAAAGAGTTTTTGTAGAAGTTATTAAAAATAGCTTTAAATAAAAATATTTTTTAAAGTATTTTTAATTTTTGTATTTAAGGGCAATTGGCACATTGTACCCTTTAAATACACTTAATTGGTATCATACACTCTAAAATTGTAATTTAGGTATTTTGCACCCTTAAAAAATATATTAACTTGGCACTTTGCATTCTCCATCTATTTCTATTAAAATTTTCCATCGGAAATAAGATTTCGATCAAAATAAAAAAAGGTAAATTTGATATTTTATAGGAAAATAAATTAATTAATTAATCAATTAAACGTCGGCTTCTTCCTATAGACTAGGGTGTAGTATAGAAAAATTGAAGAAAGAAATAAAAGGCAAAGGAACTCCTTTTGACAATTTGAGCATTTCTCAATATCTCTTTTAACTTTTTGTCTAATTTTTAATAATAAATTGAAAAATCTTAACTGTTGAAGTTGAGTATAAATAATCATGAGAATATTATTAAAATAAGAGGATGACAATAAAGGATACTTCACATTAAGAATATATCATCAAATATTTTTTTGGGTACTTTTTTTTTTGTTTTATTAAATTATGCATTATTACACAGAAGTTCGTATCATTGTCACTCAATGAAAATCTTGTTTCTCGAGGCTATAAAGTATTTTTAAAGTGATAACAACCGCGATCTTACTAAATTGAATCAGTCTTTTTCTAGTTATAGTACTGAATTTAGAACTAATTAATGGTAATATATAGGCTATATTTTGAATTTATGATATTATATTTTAGTTTTCATACTACTTTTTGAATTCTAAAAATTTCTTAATTTTGGCGGGAATATTATTTCTAATGAAAATTTTTAATGAAAATGAGTAGAGGGTGCAAAGTGCCAAACCAACATATTTTCAAGAGCACAACATACCAAATTTTGAAGTGCATAATGTCAATTAAGTATATTTAGAGGATGTAACATGTCAATTTCCTGTATTTAAGCGTAAAATTGTTCGGTTTAAAAAAATTCTAAGTTGGAAAAACAATTCTCTCTCTCTCTCTCTCTCTCTCTCTCTCTCTCTCTCTCTCTCTCTCTCCATCCAGACGAGGTTCATCGTGTCCAGTAAATAGTATTGGAACATGCGGAACACGCTATTAATGGCATGCCGAACACTTGTTAGGCGTGTGTGGGCATTTTTTGTATACTTGCAAAAGCATACGGATGATAAAAACAAACGAATTGAACGTTAAATTTTTTTCCAAATATCTATTTTGATGTTTTCTTTCAAATTTCTTTTATTTCTAAATTACATAGTTGATACATCGTACTAACAAAGTTTCGATGCATATCATTGATGTAAGCTTGCTATGTTTGAGTTATACCAATATGTTTTGTAAATCTTTTTAATTATATACATACATAAGTGAGTGTGTGTGTGTATATATATTGTTGGCGATTAAATTTCGTCCAATCAAAAAATTAACAAGTGTAAATTAAAATATTAAATATTAATTAAATTTTCTATTTATCATTTGGAATTTCCTAAATTTAATTCCAATATTAAATAGTTAATTTTAATTAATATTTTAATATTTATTTTACTGACGAATAAGAGCTCGCCAAATGTCAATATGAGGTGTTCCGGCCAATTAAATTAAGTCTTGCAGCCCGAAAGTCCCAAACCAATCAAATGGTGATAAGTGGCGCATTTGGTCACATGGACCAATCAAATCACGACACCCAAATAATATTTTTCTCTTTAAAAATAATTGATATTAAAGAGATAAATATCGAAGAAGTTGCTAGCAATCCAAAACCCCTGCATAAAAACTTATAAATAGGGGTCATTTGGAGTTCAAAAGAGATGAAGAAGTTTTCAAGAGCAAGAGAAGCCAAGAAGATCCCGAAATTCTCTCAAGGCAAGCTCAAGAAGATTCGTGAAGATCGAAGGCGAAATTCCCGGCGTTCTTGGCGAAAGTCATCAAATCAAGGCGTTCAATCCGCGATCAAGGTATTAGCCCTGCGTTTTGGCGTTTTCTCCAAATCAATTCCACGGTGATTAAAGCGACGTTCAAGGCGTTCTCCGCAGAAATCATCCAAATAAGGCGTTTGATCTGCAGTCAAGGTGTCAAACCAGCAAATCGGCGTTTTTTCTTTAAGTAAAAGTCAAGTCAAGTCCACAGTGTTCACGGCGTTCTTCACGGTGTTCATCGAAGTTTTCGGCGTTTGATTTGTGATCAAGCTACTTAGCCCACGAATCGCGTTATTGGAATATTCGGAGAAAAGAATAGGAGATTAATCTTTTAGGGATTATTTTTCACTAAATCATATACTTTTCAAATATTTGTCATATACATTTCTCAATTTGTAATTTGTAGTTACAAAATACGAAATTTTGTGTGAACATATATATATATCCACACATTTGTATTAATAATATAACATAAAAATATTTCTAGGTTTTTATATATACTGTTGCATCATATGGACAACATCTTTGAAAAATGCTGTCAGTGTCCTTATTATATCGAGCCTGTATTTGTTTTGAGGTATTTAGTCCATAAAAAAAGCTCGTTTGGACGGCTTTTTTTTAGAGAAAAAATATTTATTTTTTTTAAAAAAAAGTACTTATGACAAAAAAGATTGTGTTTGGATGTATTTTTTTTTTTAAAAAAGGACTTTTTAAAATAAACAGAAACCATAAAAAAAATCAAAAATTTTTTTTTTTAGAAGCTACCCCAAAATAACTTAAAATAAAATATCTTTTAGAGCATTTTTAACTATTGTATTCAAACGCAAAACTGCTTGACTTAAAAAAAAAAAATTCTACCATAAAAAGTATCATTCGATAAATATATTTTTTTAAGCACATCCAAACGGGTTTTAAATCTTCTTTGTGACTCCTCGACCTCTTGTTATGTTCAAACTTTTCCTATATATTGAGCTTGATTGGATGTGTATTTTTAAAAGAAAATTGCTAATTTTTGAAAGAAACAATTAGGTTAAAAAATTGTTAGGCTGGGACTACTAAAGGGGCAGACGTCAAAGGAAAAAGCTCAAAAATAATTTTTATTTCTACATTTATTAGTTTAATAATAATAGTAATAATTAGATTAGTTTAGCAGAGAAAATGTCGAAATAGATATTTCTAATTGTTTAGAGGGCTGCTCATTGAGTGGGTGAACACTGAGCTGCCTACTGCCAAAAAGGGATTCTTTTTGTTTAATTTACTAGTTTGTTTAGAGTCTGCTATGGCGAGGCTTCTACGAAGAACTTCTTCTCTTGGGCGCTCTCTCTTTCCGCCGCCGCAGGTTCCGTTTTTCTCTTTCTGGCCCTGTTTTGTAGGGAATTTTCAGTGATGAACACGAGAATAACTTTGATGGAGACGAGTGTTTTACACACACACACACATATCATTTTTCTGTTTTTACACGAAAGCATAAGCAGGTGGCCCGTGTGCTCGTAGTGTTTGTTCATTTCCCTTTTTAGGGAACTGCTCTGTTTTTAAGTTACTTGAAAATTGGGATTTCAGGAAATGACGTGGAACATCGTAAATGATGTTTTCTTGCACCAAATGCATGGGATAAATCTGTTTGGTTAATTTTAGTATGTTTCCCTTTTCTTTTTTGTTAATTTCCACAAAGTGAGGAGGAATAGTTCATAATTGGTTTATGTTATTGAAGGGCTTGTACAATTCCAATTTCTCATCTTGATCTTACTGTTTTGCAGGATTCTCGTAGGGGGTTATTGGAACCATGTATGCAACAGCTGTGTAATTTTTCGACTAAAGGTAGTGAAAGTTTCTTGACTTGCTTGTTCCATGCATTTATTGAAATCTCATTGCCTGCTAAAACAGCAGTTTCGTTTTGCATTACTTGCATTTGAATTTAGTCCTGAAGTGGGCTACACATCTGTAGTCTTTCTTCTTTGATCGATTGTCATTCAGGTTCTGCATCCCTCAAGACCATGTTGATTAGCGAAAGAGGGGCGAACGTAACTTCTAAAAAATTGGTTACTGATTGCTATTACTAGAAAAATATTTCAGGGTATTGTGTAGGCTATTTTGAGGAATCAGTAATGCACTGATTTCTCTGGTTTTGCTACCTTATGAGATCAGTTAGCTTAAAGAATGATATGCTATTTCTACATAGTTTAATGGTGGTGTATAGTTGACTGATTGGATTTCATTAGAAACTTTACGTGACACTGTGCTGCATTGCAATTCCATTTCCAATCACATTTATTAGGTCCATTTGGCGTACAACACATTCACTTTTACTTTGATTTATATGTCCACCATTTATTGCTGGAAAAAATTTATATGTCCACCATTTATTGCTGGAAAATAGAATGCTATTTCAATTCACAGATACTCATTTTTGGCTTAACGTTTTAGAATCATTTTTCTTTTGGATTTTTGTATACAATTATTTTGGAGTGGCTCATTGTTATTGGATGTTTGTGTCTTGAGTAGATGAATTCCAGTCTTTGGGTTGCTTATTCTTTTACACATATAATTGGATCCTTCCAACCCATGCCTGGGATTTCTATGGTACATGGGTTGGAGTTTATAATTTCTAGTTGCTTGATGAAGATATCTGTACATTCTCTTGTCTTTGCATGATTAGTCAGATTTTTCAAGCGTTCGTATAGTTTTGTGGTTGAAAGAATTTTCTTGTTCACTATTCTCTTTTTCCTCTCTTTGAAAGTTGTGTGAGTAAGTTAATAGCACATAATTCTATATGCCTGAAGGTAGAAGGAAATCGAAGTCAGATGCAAGTGATTCTGGGGAGGAGAATATGTCCAAGAAAGATTTAGCACTGAAACTAGCTTTAGATCAGATCACAACTTCATGTGGAAAAGGATCGATAATGTGGCTCGGAAGTTCAGTCTCTCCTAGGCAGACTCCAGTAGTATCCACTGGATCTTTTGCTTTGGATCTGGCATTGGGAATAGGAGGACTTCCAAAGGTATCTTACAGCATTTAAAATAATATCAAGACATGTTGTATGCATGCTGATTTTCCCATGCATGAGTGAGACATACTTGTGAAATTTGTTCATGAGCTGATAAGGCATTCAAAAATTTGTGGCCTCATGAGCATAAAGTTCTATTATATAGATGCTTAACACAATGGCTTTTGCTAGAATATTTAGATTAGGAATTTATTGAATAATACACCAAAATATTTTTCTTGTCTAACATCGTATCAGAGCATGTTAAAAAAAGGGGGGAAAAAATAGAGGAGGCAGAAACTCCCTTTCAGGCCTCTTCTTCCCAGAGCTCACCCACCCCTGCTGCTGCTGTTGAAACTTCTCAGAGCACCAAAACCAACCCAATTGCCGCTGAACAGCTGTTTGCTTCTATTCCTCTGTTTCCGGATTTCTTTTTGTGTTTGCCTGGCGCAGTTTTTACAGCCTTGTGAGAATTCCCTTCTCTCGGCATGGTTGCCCATCCTGATCCCCGGATTATTAGTTTCCAGGTGTCCCCCACAGCCCACCCCAAACCACTGTGTTTTGGGGGGAAAAAAAAAAGAAGAAGAAACCGCTTTGTATGAAGTAAAGACTTGGAAACTGATACATTTTGACCAAACCCCACAAATTCACCCATCTATGGTGTAGGGATTCTTAAGATTTGGTGATTGTGACAATGACATAGTTTTTGTTTTGGCCCACTTACATGTATGAAGTCACTTATCACGCCCGTGCTCCTTTTTGCTGTAATCTTAAAGATGAGTTTCATCATTTCTTTATCCAGACAACCTTGGATTTGTGGATTAATTATATTGTATGTACTAATATATATTTGGGGATACATGTATTTTAGGGTATTCCTAAATATGAAGCTATTAGAAGTATGGGAGTTAGTTATTAGCTAATATTTTGGTCTATGTTTTGATTTGGTTATATGCCTTTGAGTTTTATTAGGGACGTGTTGTGGAGATATATGGTCCAGAGGCTTCTGGCAAAACAACTCTTGCACTACATGTGATTGCTGAGGCACAAAAGCAGGGAGGTCAGCCATTTTCCTCTTCTCTACTTCCATAGATACCAGTTACCTTGTTGTATATATATATTAGTGGAAAACAGAAGTCTTGCCTTACTTGACTAAGCTACATGTTCCCCTTGTCTACTTACATAGATGCCAGTTACATGGTTCAACAAAGTGCATATATATTATTGCAAAACTGAAATCTTGCCTCACTTGTGATGTTCTGTTTTATAAATGATATTTGGATCCTGTGAAATGAGATTGCTTACTCCTAAAGTCAGCTTCTTCCTTTTGACGTCCTGCTATAGGTTACTGTGTCTTTGTTGATGCTGAGCATGCTCTTGATCCAGCTTTAGCTGAGTCTATTGGAGTAGACCCTGGAAATTTACTTCTCTCACAACCAGATTGTGGTGAGCAAGCCCTTAGTCTGGTGGATACACTAATCCGAAGTGGTTCAGTTGATGTTGTTGTTGTTGATAGTGTGAGTAAGATGATATGTTTTCTGCAGAAAAGACTAATAGATTAGCAATCTTTTCTTATCTACTTCCTGTTTGGAAAAATTTTGCTTTGCAGGTAGCTGCTCTGGTCCCTAAAGGTGAACTTGATGGTGAAATGGGAGATGCTCACATGGCAATGCAAGCTAGACTTATGAGCCAGGCATTACGCAAATTGAGCCACTCTTTATCCCTCTCACGGACAATACTAGTTTTTACAAATCAGGCATGAACAAACAAATTTCTGATGCATTTGATGTCTCGTATGCTTTTCTATGCTTTATTCTATGTATATGTTAATTGTCTAATTGTGTTTTAACAAATTTTGTTGGAATACATTAAGGGAAGTTTTTTTCTTCCGACTTTTATGCCATACTAGACTTTTACTAATCAATATTTTTCCCTGGTGACCTAATAAAGGAAAACTTAGTTTCTTAGTTTCAGTTCGATCCTTTCACCTCGACCCAACTCTTCCCATACTGAAGATGCGTGGAGGTTGGCAAATTATATAAGCGCATATAATTCTTTTTTTGCACTCTGGAGGTGAAAAAATTTGAAGTGGTGGATCTGGCTGAATAATGAATAACTCTAGGATATAAAACTTGTGTCTGTCTGGTAGAAGTGAAGCCCACTTCTTCATTTTACTTCTCTGATAAACTACATTTATTTAGGTTCGGTCGAAGCTAACCACTTTTGGAGGATATGGTGGACCCTCTGAAGTTACTTGTGGTGGGAATGCCTTGAAGTTTTATGCATCCGTACGACTAAATATCAAGAGAACAGGGCTGGTCAAGAAGGGAGAAGAGGTATGAATTTCACTCAGTTCTCGGAATATCTGGAAGATTATATCTACTTTCTTAGAGATGTAAGATTGTATGATATGCATTTGCATAGTTTCTAGATTTGATACATCTTTTTTACTTAACACCTTTGTTTGTTGTTTGGTTACTTAATGCTTGCATCTTAGTTATAGATAAACTTTGTAACCTACTGACATCTGTGTGCTACTTTGAACCACAAGAAATAACCACGCGATTTGCTTTAGCAATTCCTTTTGCAGAGTATCTTATATAAAGCTGTTTGTTTGCAGACTATAGGAAGTCAAGTTGTTGTAAAGATTGTAAAGAACAAGCATGCATCTCCATTTAAAACTGCTGAGTTTGAGCTTGAGTTTGGCAAAGGTATTTGTCGAGAGGCTGAGCTCATAGACTTGGGATGCAAGCACAAGTTCATCACAAAGTCTGGCTCATTTTTAAATATGAATGGTCAGAATTTTCACGGTAAGGATGCTCTCAAGAGACACCTTTCTGAAAATGAAAGTGCAAGAGAAGAACTTTTGAGAAAACTAAGAGAAAAGCTTATAGAGGCTGGACCGGACCATGAAAAGGAATCTATTGTTAGGGCTACGGATGGAGAAACTGTTGAAGAGATTGCTCCATCTGAAGTTACTGATGAAGAAGCTGTTATTGCAGCTGAAGCATTATAGCAATGGATTAAAAGATCTGAAGGGGTATTTTCCTCTTTGTTGTGAAAGCTATTTACAATGCTGTGCAAGATCTGATCTGCCATTGCCTTCTATCCATTCTGTAAGTCAATATTCATCGACAAATATTGATGGGGAGTTCTCGGGCTGTTTTTCTGCCTAGTTCTCCCAAGTTTTCCTTAATATTAGATGCGAGCTTCTAATTATGTTTTTGCTAATCAAATCAATATTTTGCGATTCCAAAGTGGCTGGCAGGGTAATTAATAATCTGTCGGTGATGCCTGTTGATCAGCGGCATCCTCTATGTTAGATTTTGTTTTCTATGTACATTCAGCAATGCTTAGTATTATTAAGAGAAACATCAATGATCGTTCATGAAAGAATTTTTCCATCTGTCTGACTGCACTTTACACTTTTCTTGTTCTCTTTTTTCGTAACCCATATTAGATATGTTACTTGTATTAGAGGGAAGACTCCCTTGCAATTTTGAGATTATTTTGTTCTTGTTCCACAACTGATGGATTTTGCTGCCTATAAATTTCTATTTTGAATGTTCACCTGCGCCGTGATCTAAGGGTGTGGGGCATACACCTGTCGCTATATGTTTGCTTTGCGAGGTGCACAAGTTGTCACAAAGCGAAGTTGTATTTTGCTTGTTGTGTCATTGGTTGGAAGAATCATCGCCGCATAGACATTGAGCCATGTGGAATGGAATATTAGTCCATGTTAAAGTTTGGTCATATGCTTATGTGACCTTGTGAGGGAGAATATTAGTCCATGTTAAAGTTTTAGATCACATGCTTAAATGTATGTGTTCACATTCTGTTGTTATATATAAATGGCTTGAAAATTATAATATGTATGTACTTTTTGTACCCATATTAGAAAATTCTTGTCCGGGTATTTCCTAATCTGCTTCCTTTAAGGAGTGCAGATACATGGTTGCTCTGTTGCCACTTTCTTTTGTATTTTGTCTGATTGAATTTTAGCAGGTAATGGGGAAAGGTCAGGGGAGGATTCATGGAAGAATCAATGCACATTGTCTTTCTAGAAGTGGGCTCCTCCACCTTCATAGGAAATTTTCAATTCTTATTTTTAATTTTTTTTTTAATTGTATGAATATAAGAATGTGACATGACGTGAAATGAAGTCCCTTCACCTTTTCTATTTTCTTTTTTTTGTTACACACACACACACACACACACATACACACACAGTGACACAGACACACAACATTCACCTTTTTCTATTGACTTCGCGATCCTAGGGCATTTCTGAGATACTGCCTGGTTTTGTTTGTTTCTTTTCTTTTCCTTTTCCCTTTTTTACCTTACGTTTTAGATGTAGATTTTCCACACTCAAGACAAAAAGGTGTGAAGATTTAGGTATTTCTGCACGCTGATTGATTCTTTTTCCTTTCTTTTTTGGGTTTAAGAGAAAGTAGTTTTAGGTTACATTTAGATATGTTTTTAAAAAAAAGTGTTTTTGTCTAGCTTTACTTTTAATAATTAATTGTAAGCGTTTTTTTTAAGGTAAGCTATTTTGTATTTGGCTGTAGTAGTTAAAAGTTTTTTTTTAAAAGCTATCCTAAGGTGGTGTTTGCAGTCATAATAGAAAAGTAATTTTTGCTTGTACTGAAAAAAAAAGGAAAGAAAAAAAATAGATGGTGAATGTTTTGTTTTTTCATTTTTGTTGAAAAAAGTTGAATTAGGTTAAAAGCTACAAGCATCTTTTAAGCTGGTTTTTTTTTTCAATATTTAGTTATTTTTTATTTTTATTTTTATTTTTAAATTGAACCACTATTTTTTTTAATTTTTTTTTCAAATACTATCCACTCTTACTATTTAACTTTTTTTTTTTGTAACATTTTCAAAAACTTCTACTTCTAGAAAAAGGGTGCATTTTGACTCTTTTTTTTTACTTTTGTTTTTTTGAGAAACCACATTTAAATATAATTTTTTTTATTAATTTTTTTTATCAAAAAAAGAAATATTTCTTTTTAAAAAAAAATCCATCCAAATAAACTCTTAGTAACGAACTAACATCTTACCAGCTCCATAAAATAGGCTAATTAACTCCTTTCGTCATCTTAACAAAACACACAGACACACACACACACACACACACACGATTCTGAGACAACTCAGGACAAAGACGCGGCAATTAATAATTCTTTCCATCAAAGAGATCAAACAGTATCTTACAACTTTTCTATTACCCCATAGAAAGGGCAGAAAAATAGTTGAGATATATACTATCAAGTCAACCATAGTTGAAATGGCCCCTTGCAACTTCTTTAGTTAATTAATTATTAAACACTACTCCTCTGAACATATTGACCATATTCAGATTATTTACTGTTATATTATTGTATATTTCAAATTGGTATAATGAAAGTTTCTCCTTATGTCTTGAATCAACCCTTCTTTTAATAACCATTAAAACAAGAAATTCAACAAATTTCATCTTGTTTAACAAAATATAGATGTGTTCTACTAAGTTCCTAATAGGCCAAGGAGCCCTTGGGCTAGTGGCAGGGATGCTTCACGACCATGAGGTTATTAGTTCGAATCCAATGTGGGTATTAGTTTTGAAAAAAGTATCTATTGTATAATAGATTCTTTGTATTTGACAATTATTGATAATTGATGGAAATATTTGAACTTTATTCGTAAGTATTGATATAATTATTAATATATAATACGTCGTTACCTTAAAAAAAAAAAATTCCTAATAGAGTTTTCTATCGATTTTGGAAACTATATTTGGTCCATAACTCCCTCGCAAGTGGAACAATTCTTGGTTGATATATTGAAACATTCTTTTACACTCTCAAATTTTTATATAAATAACATGTTGAAGGGTCTAGAGATAGTAACAGCCTAGCTACTCCCATTTTAAGAAGAGAAAGTTGAATAGTTTTTTGTAATTTTCATAAGCCGTTCAAACTCCAAATGTGTACATAAAATATAATATTAATGAGAAAAAAGAATAAATAATAGGGATAATTATTGTCATTTTCTCTGAATTTGGGTGAAATTATAATAACCCCCTCTCTTATTTTAAAAATTATCAACATCTCCTGACATATATCAATATTTACAAAAACACTATATCGTTAGCGAATTTTCAAAAATGCCTTGGTCGATTTTTTCACCATTTTTTAAGGATAGAAATATCTTTATTTATTCTAAGATTTTGAAATCTTGAAGGGTGTTTATTATAAGTTTTCGAAATATATAAGGGTTGATCCATAATAGTGTTGGAAAAAAACAAATGCAAAAATGAGCAACACTCTCGGGTGAGTTTTTTCAACAGGATTCGGGTGGGTCTTGAGCTCAATGGGCAACACATTGGTGAAGTTCATTTTGGGATGGGGCCAATAGTGATGGAGGAATTGGGTGGAGGAGATGTAATGGTGAGTTAGGATTTGATGTAGTTTTTGTTTAATTAAATCCAAATGGATAAAGCGTTGAAAAATTTACTAAGGGGTTTTGACGGGATTGAAGAGATAAAAGTATTGGCGTTTAACTTGATCATCTAGGTGGCGGCGATATGGCTGAGGCACGAGGTGTTGGTCATTTTTGAAATAAGTGGGGGTTATTTATAATTTCACTTAACTTAGAAAATGTGAGTGTAGCTCTCCTTTACAAGATCTAGGGGCAAAAATGATATTATAGTTTTTTTGTCTAATTTAACAATAAGGGGACAAAATCTAGGGGAAAATTGATAATTTTTGAAATAAAAGAAATTATTTGTAATTTCGTCCAAACTCAAGAGACTTAAAAGTAATTAATTATCCCTAAATAATAATATGTATTAAACGCTAACATATTTAATCAGTAATATTTATTAATTCATAACAACTTATTTTATTATAGTATGATGCAATAATGATAGAAGTTAGCGTTCCAAGTTGCTATTGCTAGTTATTCATATACCTATGACAGCATGACCTGTGACAAGATTTAACCTGTCGCCGTAATGATACATCGGATCCTGAATTTCTGCAACAAAAATAGAAAAAAAAAGATTATTTTTTACACTTAAAGTGATTGTACTCTATGTTTTATATTTTGATCTTTCTCATTTTTTTCCGATTTTTCCTAACCAAAATGCAAGGTCCAAGCATTGCATAAATGTCTCCGAGTGCTAATAACTATAATTTAATTGTCACTTTTGCACCCTTAAGCTTGTGAAAATTCATATTGTCACGGAATAAGATATATATATATATATATATAAAATTATTTTTCACTTAATAGTTATGATCAGCGATAATTTTTGCTTTCTTATTCCATGTATTATCTAATTTTTCCCTTTAGCAACAAGGGAAAATAAGAAAAGTGTGCGGTAAATTGCCGTCGAGTATATATATATATATATATATTATCAACAAATTTTATATTATCACTTATTATTGTATTATTGATAACATATGTTTCTTCGTGGTGAAGGTGCATTACTATTAAATGGTAACGACATCTAGAAGATTGAACGAGGGAAATATTGAAAATCTAATTCTTGGTCTTTGTCTTAAAGATGGGATTATTAATTAATTTATTCATGTTTTATACTACTTCAGTCTTCTGTAGTAGTCAAAACTGCATACCATGGAACAAATCTAACCAACTGCCAATGGCTCAACGTAACTTAGATTATGTGGTGATTATTTTTAATAAACAATAGCATATCGGGCACACTCGATGCGTGTGTAAAATAAAAATGAGATATAATTTAATAAAATATTTAAATTTTATTAATATAAAATTAATTTTATGCTAAATTCTTTACGTAAATACACATCTTTCTTAACTATTATTATTTATATTATCTTTTAAATTATTTATAATATATTTATTAAATTTACAAAAAAATTAAAAAAATCAATTTTAAACAAAACTATTTCTTGATTAAAAAATAAAAAATATATAAAATAGAACAAAAAATTGAAAATAAAAAAAGGATGTGGGAGAGGTGAAAAGTGGGGAAAAAATGTTGTTGGAGAGAAAATAAATGAATAGGGAGAAGAGTAGTTCAATTGTATTTTAGGAATACTTCAATTACAAAAAGAAAAAAAAATCATGGCCCCTCACACTTAATATACAATATAGATATAGATAATAAACTCTCTTTGTCCTTAATTAGGGTGATTAATTATTTTACTCAATTGCATGAAACCATGAAAGAAACATTACTTTCACAATCCGGATCCTTTGCTATAAAACAATTTTATATCTTTTTTTACATTCATCAACACAAGCCACGTATATTGGTGGATGATAGAGATAAACAAAGAGAAAATAAATAAATGAGGAAATGTAGCATGATTTTATAACAGAGGATCTGAATTGTTAATTTGAGAGAAATTTTGGCCCAAATCCGATTTTATTGAATCAGCATTAATTACATGACAAGTGTTTTACACTTGCCCTATAATGATGGATAATTTGGGAGAGTGGCTAGTCACTTGACAAGTATATTACACTTATTATATAATTTATTAAGTTCAATCAAATTAGGTTTGAATAAGAAATTTTGATAATTTCGCTAGGTTAGAATTATTTTTCCTTTTCCTTTTCCTTTTTTCTTTTGCTTGTTTTTCTGGAAAAGTATAATTGGTTTGACAATTGACCATATTTGAATGCCCGAATCAATACTTTATACGATACTGTTGCTTTCATTTGATGTGATCAAAAATTGGTCTACACAAGAACATTATCAGTCAAGATCGGCAACACATGAACCGTATTTATTATGCTGTTATTTATGGCACTTCCTTAAATGAATACGAAAAAAGTAAAAATAAAATAAAATATATAAATGATTATAAACGCATTATATATAGTTGATTACTTATTTCAAAAGACACCACTAGACAGCATAATTAACCTTTGAAATTTATTAATACTTACCTATAGCAACACGCTACGATTCTCATAGAAGAATATAATAAAAAGAATACAAAGCTAAACACTCGCAAAAAAATTAATATAAGAAATATATTGGCACCAAACTGTATACATTTTTGATCATGCTCTCATGTGACACCCCGTCCCACAACATACAAGTATTGAAAGATCAAACACCTTCTAAACTTCGGCTCAAAAATTCAAATGCAACAATTCAATATATGATATTCCAAATGAATTACTCGCAACTCACAACTTCAGGATGTATCTGGTGAGTTCGAAGGCAACTCTCGTCATTGACAAGCTTGCGAACCGGGGAACGATAACTTAGTTACAAAATAAATATATTTTTGTTTCGAGTTTGATGCCAAACAAGAATATAAACTTAAAAAAAAAAAACCCTAATATAGCATTAACTTCTATGTATAATTTGTAATTCCTTTAATTAATAAGGCTACCAAAATTAGGGGAGAAAAAGACAAATCACTAGGGACTAATTTAGGTTAATCGTTGGGGAGAGAGAAAAAAAAATTGGTACAAAGACCTACGGCCCATGATTTAACAAGTGTTGGAAGATTGGTGGTTGGTATTAAAATGTCAATGATGTGGTAGGTCATCAACAACCCTTCTTACTGCTTCTTGGAAACCAGACTCGTCAAAATCTTGTCCCTATACAAAGAAAGCAAAATCAAGCACAAAATCAACTTTTTTTCTTATCTTTCCACAGAAAATTCAGATTTTTCTATGGCAGATGATTAAATAAAGTATTATGTATGTGACAAATTGAAGTTCCTCGTAATTTCCTAGCACTCCTTTTCCAATGTGGCGTAATTTTCATGTCGTACTTATAATAGATTACACATTCAATTGCTGCTAAAAATAGAAATATCTATATCTATATCTATATCTATATCTATATCTATACATATATACACATACATGATCAAACATATATATGCGTATTAATCAGCATCCTAAGTCATATCATTGAATTAACTATATGCGACATTTAATCATCAGATAAATAGGATTACTATGCTATATGCTTCATTTAATTCTTCGTTCACACTTTAAGACCACTTAAAAAATATTAATATCTTCATTTTATAATATCTGTCGTTTAACACTTTTCATACATATTAAAGAGAATCTAAAAGTGTGTCATAGTTGATAATATTATTACTATTAATAATTTATTTAAATTTTACAACTATCCCAAGCATTAATCACATGTGAGGGCAAATTTCAAAAAACAAAAAAAAACATTAAATATGACCTTGTTTTTATTAATTGATGGCAAATATTTTGAAATAAAATAAAATTTCAAAATGATAGATAGTGTGAAACGGAGATAATACAAGGTAATTGTGATTTATATATATACTTATATTCAGTTAATTAGTCGGCCTTGTCACAAACAAAGCATAACAAGCATATATCTGACAAAATTAGCTAAGCTACAGCTACGAATAAAGAACAAAATGTCACCAATCCAAGCCAATATTATGAACAAAATATGCTGTTGCATGGAAACATACAAAATGTTGCCGATTAATTATCTGCCAAAAATTGAACTTGATAAATAAAAATTAAAATTAATATCATTAAATATAAGAATATAATTCAGTCCACAAAAAAAAAAAAAAAGTATTTTTTGGATGGTTTAAAATTATCACCTAGGTTATCAAGAAGCCATGCAGTGAATGAATATATAAGCAATATATATAAGATCATTAAAATGTAATATAATTAATTAAGAAGCCATAAACGTACCTCAATTTTCAATCCGAGCGTTATCTCGTGTACCGGGATTGATTCTAACATTCTCGTGTTTGATCGTATGGACATTACACTCACATTCCTTTGCCGCCTCAAGAACTCCATTATCCTTATAACCAAATCCAACATAGTACATTCTCCTCGTACGCTCACTCTCAAATCCAAGAATCTTGATTCTGATGTTGATGATGCCACCTGAGTTATCTCCACATTAGTCCGTTCGACCGAAGAACTACTAGAAGAACCCGCGGCGAATATTTGATCATCTCCACCTGTGGCTTCTGCGTTTCTGATCGAGCTTAGCTGCGATTCGAGCATCTGGTTTCTTTTCGCGAGGTCCGCCACTTGAGATTTCAGTGAGCTCAGGTACTCAGTTGTGTTGCTGAGTACCGAGGCTTTATCCTTCTGGAGAGTGAATAAGAGTGAAACTTTAGTTTGAAAATTATAGTGGAGCAATTTTATGTACATATAAAATTGAATCACATGTACGTACATATGTACCTTTGATCCCGGAGGGAGTAGGGACCTGAGCATTTGAAAGCTCTCGTTTAGCTTTTCTCTGCGTCGTCTCTCAGATATCATGTGGTGCAGCTGCGTGGCGGTGGGGCGGTTTCCGCCTTGATGGATCTGTAGTTCTTGTCTTCTCCTCATGTTCATGAGGTTTCTGAAGAATAAAACCGATCTCTTGAACATGTTGTGCTTGCGAGTTGATCTTGGCACTAAGGCTCCTCCTCCCATGTAACTCTTGAATGCGGTGGTGGGATTGTGGGTGATAATTGGGGGCAACATCTGCGTGGAAGATGGATTGGATAAAACCGCGACAATGGCTTTAATCATAGCATCGTCTTCGGTCTCTATAGATGGCAATTGGACGCTTCGCATTTGGCTCAAGGCTTGTATTGCTTGTTGCTGAGGGATAGTAGTAGTAACAGAACCACCAGCAGTGGCAATAGCAGTAGTAATAGCAGTAGTAGCAGCAGTAGTGGCAGTACTACCGGCTGCGATGATTTGTCCAATATTGAGGGCTTCGCTTAAAGGATCTGAGATTAAAGAAGTGTTGGCGGGATTAATGTTGAATAATAGAGGCGAGTACTGGGGGGGACTGTCATCCACGGATAAAGACCTCAGTGATGATGAAGATGACGAAGGAGGCTGGGTTGGATCGATATTGGGCTCTCGAGAGAAATCAATGGGGAATAAGTTTCTCATTTCTGTTTCCAGGTCGACCTGAAAATGATCAAATTTTCACTATTTATATTTGACATTAAAATTTCCATTTATTATTAATATTTTGAAATTAAGTCTTACCTGAGTATGACTGGAGATCCCCAGCTCGATCTCTCCCCTCGCGCACCCCATGAACACAACTGTCTATATATAATTATAAAATGTGATAAATCTACAATGGCGATTGTATATAATCTTAACAGACAAATTAAGAATCATGTTTTGTTTCTCAATAATAACTAGAATTGGCGAACCTTAATCCCAGCTTCCTGAATCAAAAAAAAAAAAGAAGAACTATTCAGTTATATAATTAATTAATCCCAAATAAATCGGGCGAAAAACTTGAAGATATTATGAATTACTTGGTAGAATTGCAGCTGCACTCGACTGGAGGCCGGCATCTGAAGGTCATGCAACTGCAGCTCCATGTAAGGAAGATTATTCTTGAAAGCCAAACCCGGTATTCGCCTGCAGATCGAAAATTGTCACGAAAAACCGTAAATAATAATTTCAATATGTAAGATTACAATGTGTTACTTATATATGTGCTGATGTATTTGGCACACGCGATGCTTGTACAAAATAAAAATGATATATATATATATATGTATGTATGTATGTATACCCGGTTTCAACGTAGTTTACTCTATCTTTATACGCATGAAAAAGCTGCGCAGCAAGGCTCCCAGCTGAAGAGCTTGGTTGGTTGCTTTGTTCTCGGTACAGTCCATCCAAAGCTTGCAAGCAGCTGCAACATATACACACTTACATAAGAAATGATATACACACATATGTGTGTGTGTGAAATAAAGAGATCACGGGCACAAAAATGAGAAGATTAAAGAGGGTTGTGATGAGTGTTGCTGATGAGTACTTGGATGGTTGGTAATAAGACCATAGGCAAATATAGGCACAATCAAAAGATTGCATCATTTGTTGAAGATAGGCCGAACGCTCTGCTTCGCCGAGGCGAAAAATCGAGTCCATTCGATATAACAAGCTGCTTAACTGAAACCCTGCTGCCATGTCATGTTTATATACGATCTCCAGGAGCCATGGAAATGCATTTATTAGTGATCTGGGGAGAGATTTGAAAAGTATATATATGAGAGATTATAATTAACAGGTGTGAAGAGATGGATATGGAAAAGTAGAAAGTTATCGAAAATATAGATACAAATGGAGAAGGTACAGTATTCAGAAATGGAGATATGGAATTTTTCAACAAAGAGTTATCAGAAAGCATAAAAGGCGTAGCAGGGTTGGGGGGGTGAAGTGGTGGAAGGGGTCTGGGTATAAGGGTGACGCAAAGGAGGAGAAAAGTAATGGTCAAAGTCTATATTCAGTCAAGTTGGGAAGGCAGGTGTGGTCCTTTAATAATTTTCTACATTTTTTTTTATTTTTTTGTTTAAATTTGTGAAATTATGTGTATTTTAATGAACAGTTTTTTTTTTTTTAAAAAAAAGATTGCCTCGAATTAATGAGTATTCGAGAAGTATAGATGTGATGCATGTACCCATTAGTTCACACCGTGAAAGTGCTTATATGCATGTGTTTGGCCCATGCCATATTTGGATGGGAACTTTCATAGTACCAACTACCCAGTGGACATTTTTTTTTATTAATTTTTATAATTGGTGCGCACGTACTGCTCATGCATGTGTTGTGAATTTTAAATTAAACTTATCAAGCATGTTAAGTCCGGAACATTAATATATACACATCTCTCATTATAAGAAAAAACAGTATTTTTAGCAATTTTTTCGGCCGATTTTTGGTGGAATTGCGCCGAAAATAACTAATTTCGGCGAAAAGAGTCCGCCGAATAAATTTTCTTCGCTTTTTAATTTTTGGCAGATTTTTTTTATAAATTAAACCAATTTTCGAAGGAATTATCCATCGAAATTCTGCTGAAATTTTTTCTAATTGCCCAACATAGGAGTCAAATCCAGGACCTCGACCCCAGCTCTCACGCCCGTGTATATACGGGCTCGAAATTACACCAAATTTTGGGGTCATTGGGAGTCGAATCTTCGCCTCTTTGTTGGCAACCAACTCTTTTTCCGTTGGGCTATCATTGCTTTCTTATCATAATACATAATATTATATATATATATATATCATACAACAATTCAAATAATAATAATTAAAAATAAAGTAATAATAATAATTTTATAATAATAATTCAAATAATAAGATTTTTTATTTATTGAAAAATTTAACATTTTTTAATATTTTTAAAATTTTGGCAGAATTTTCCACCGAAATTCCACAAAAAATTTAAATTTTAATATTTTTTATTAATTTTTAAATTTTCGGAGGAATTTCCAACCAAAATTAGGCAAAAAATTTAAAAATTAATATTTTTTATTTATTTTTAAATTTTTGGCTGAAAATTCCATTGAAAATTTTAAAAATTAATATATTTTTATTTTTTAAAATTTTTGCCGAAACTCAGTTGAAATTTTCGGCAGAATATTTCGTCGAAAATTTCCACTAAAATAGTGTTTTTTGTTGTAGTGTCTATCGAATGCCATAAAAATATATATATATATATATATATATATATAATTTTTCTAAGTTTCACTTTCATCTCATTGTAAGAGTATGAGAAATGGCTTAATGCTAATTGTGTCACTTTCATCTCATTGCAAATCACATGCATGTATGACAATACTTCCATGCATGGTCATTATATACTGGCCTCTTATTATCTATAAGGGATAAGGGCCAATTTTTTTTTTCCTTTTAACCACATACCCCTAGTTTATTTAAGAGCTTCGTATAAAATTTATCATCTGAATTCAATTAGGAACTTAAGTCAATCTATTTAAATGTATTCAATAAATTAATATATTAACATACTTTCTTTTAATTAACGATTTTTTTTTTTAAAATGAAGCATAATAGTCCTTAAATCTTGCATGTTATTTATTTATTTTTTCTTGAACGAAGAGCAATATATTTTAGAATATTAGTGCATTTTGAAGTGTCGATATCAACTTTAGTAAATAAAAGTCAAAATAAACACTAGTAAGAAAAGAGTAGTTTCGTTTCAATTTTGCTTCCACGAGCTTCAGAGTACTTTTACGGCCTTGTTTCAAGCAATTATTCATACAAAATACGCTTAAAATCCCACACACATCTCGTATAAGTAATTAGGTTAACTCGATCTCGTGTATATTCTCTTCTAGTCAATAGAAAAATGTTTGTTCATAATAAAAAGTAACATCCTTTTGTCAAAAAAGTTGATTCAATAGCGATAAAAAAGTCATACTTTTGATTAGATTAAGACTTTCTTCCAATAATCTGTCCATGTAAGTGTTCAAAGTTGCGAAATGCTCTAAGCCATAAGAGAGAGAGAGAGAGAGAGAGAGAGAGAGAGAGAGAAGGGTTAATTACACTAGGCGCTCAATGTATGATACCATCATTAGTATGATACCATCATCAATTACACCCCTCAATTATAAAAACCTTCATTTACCCCCTTGTTTCAAATATTCATTGAATTTAATAGGCTTAATTGCAATTTTCTTCTTTTACCTGTTAAAGTTTGACATTTCTAATCCTAGTTATACTTAATTTTCTAATGTCGTCCTATAAATTCAAAATTTTCAAAAAACAAGTCCTTTTTTTTTTCGCCGGAAATCTCCCAACTCACCGGAATTTGCTTACTGGGACGATTTAATCCTATGTGGCATGTAGGTGGCACGATCAACATTACATGTTGACATTTATTAAGGCCATCTTGGATTTTTAAAATATGACATGTAAATGTGATGTAGGGTTTTTTTTGTATTGACCATGTGAGGAAACTTGGGTGCTCCGACTAATATGTTGGTGGCCGATCTGTAGAAAGGGAGGATCAAATGTGAGATTAGCTGATTTTATCCTGACGTAAGTTCTCCGATGTTCAAGTTAGTAGGGTAAACACAAAGTGTATATGGTTGGGGGAAGAAGATGATGAATACTAATAGTTCTTTTTGAGCTTAGATGGTGAGATTACCTTTTTTGGGAGGCTCGGAGCCTATTTATATAAAAGAGGCCTTAATTTGACATGATTGATGGGGTTTGATCCTTTGATTAACATGTAAAATACACGTGGGCATGCTTTTTGTCCTTTCTTAGACTCCCCTTGACGGTTAGGCCTTACTTTCATTAATGAAGCTTGGTTTCGCATTTAATGCTAATAATTGTCTTTAAGAGAGAGTATTACTAGCACCTAAGACTGAAAAGATATTCTCCATACCCTATCAGTATGTGTTTGGTGGCAGTGGTTGTTCACGTCTGACAGGGTCGTTAGGGACCCTCTTTAGACACGCTAGTAGCCAACTACACTACCTAAGGGATCTTGACATACTTGCCCTCTAATGGGGCCTTCGTTCCTCAATGCTGCTCTATCTCTTAGACTCTTCGAGGTAGTTCGCCATATTTGAGCCTTTGCCAAGTGGGCTAAACTCATCGAGGATCTCATTGAACCCTCATTCGAGGACATTTTCTTCGGACTTGTACATGGTAGGCTCGGGAAATAACTCCTTCTCATGGGTTTCATCTCACTCAAAGGCCTCCCCTCTTACTGTGTAGCCTCTTTCAAGGCATCTCCTATCTTCGAGGACATTCGCTTCCATACTTAAGGTTTTTCCCTATTGCCAGTGATGACATGTCTAGAAAAAAGGATGTATGCCACATCAAAATGAAAAAAGAAAAAAGAAAAAAAAAACAAAATGTCAACTTGACAATATACAAAAGAAAATAAATATTGTCAATATAGAATTACAAATTTGCCACATATAATTTTTTTTCTAATAATAATATATATTTAAATTTAACTAAATAATAATAAATGATCTAAACTTATTTTGATTGATATCCCATGGTGCATAATTATCATGCATAATATCTATAATATTATATAATATATTTATGTTTTATTATATATATAGAATTCTTTTTTTCATCCATCCACCCCCTGCCCCCCAACCACCCTACATGTTAATATATATATATATATATATATATATATATATATTGTCAATGACATGTCATATTTATAAAATATACACACAAGATATATGGTGCAATGTAGGATAAAAAATATCCAATGCATATTTTCGGCTAACACATGACAAATTCCGAAAAGTTGGGGGATCTCTATTCTCTGGCGAAAAAATGACTTATTTTTTGAAATTTTTAGACTTATAGGATAACATTGCGAATTTAAATTTGATCAGAACTAAAAATACCAAATATCATTAGGTATTGGACGAAAAAGTACAATTAAGCCAATTTAATACAAATTATCCAATATACTCTTGAGATAAATCCCCTTAAACCCCTTATGAAAATTATAACAACTATTTTGCTTCCTAATTTTAATAATAAATTAATCATGAATTAGCATAAATTTAAGAAAATAAAAAAAATTGCACGATCATTTTTAACTCAAATCAAGAGTGTATAATAATACTTCTATTAGAAAAGTTATGAACTTCTTAGTTTTTACCCCCGTGAGGTCACAAATGACTATGTTTATTTAAAACTATTATTTGACAAGAAGTAACTATGCAAGTTGATACTACTATCAAATTATTAAAAAAAAACAATCCATTTATAAAGATGAAGAGAACAATTACTTCTATTTTAAATCTAGTATGGGCCACTTGTATAAATCATTACACATAAGAGTTTATATACACCATAACATTTTTCATAACTCTTTGATAAAGAAAATGAATAATAATTTGTCCATATAAATTTACATGTTCTAATGTGACTATGAGGGGGGAAAAACAACAACTAAGTTGTTCACAAAATCTTTCAATGCAAAAGTATCATAGAGTCCTCACTCAAATTTAAAACGATGGTTCTTATTTTCTTAATTTATACTAATGCATGGCTCATTTATTTATTACAGGTAGTAAATAAAATTTTAAGTCAAATTAGCTGTTGTCGTAAATAGGTTAGTCAACTAATCCTATCGAGGGTAGTTTTGGTAATTTGTATTGAATTCAATTGGTATTTGACACATTAAGGGGCTAAATAGTGATTTTCACAATTGATGGGGGTTATTGATGAGGAAGTGATAAAAAAAAAAAAAAAAGGAAAGAAAAGAAAGTAATTTTAATTTTAGGTCTGGACCATCTTGTTTTTTTCTTAATTTTAATTTTTTGGTTACAATAAAATACTTATAACATAATTTTTCAAATCAGTAATTGTTCGTACTTTAAACGATATTAGTCGGTTCCATTTAACCTAGCATCCAAATCGAGGTTGAAATAATACCACATCAGTTTTGCAGTATTTGTCATTTTACCAAAATAAGACAATATTCAATGTATTGTTTTCAATTTGCCCTCATAAATAGCACTCGTATATTTTATTAAGTTGATATTTATTGTATTTGTTTGGGATTGTTGTGAAATTTCATTAAGTCATTAATAAGTGTAAAGTTGTCGACTATAGCACACTCTTAAATCCTTCTTAGTTTGTGTGAAAAAATTTTAAACAACAAATATCATAAAATGGATGTAATATTAGGGAAGGAATAGCGATGAAGTTTAATGAACAATAACAAACTTTATTAGTCCTTTCACTTATATATAATCATAAGTAATTTGTCGTTTATAAAATTATTCAAATTGTGGGTAGCAAATGTGGCAAAGTATGTGTAACAGGAAGTGTCCGTACAACTCACCAAATTTCACGTTCCAAATAATTAGCATGGAAAATTATGAGATGATACTCGAATGCAGCTTTTGACATTTGGTCACATAAATTTAGAGAAAGGAAAGCTCTGATTTCTATCATGACATGAAAAGTAAACTGAAGCTGAAATCAAAATAGTAAAGAAATATTCAAATTAAGTTCATTATTCTCTACTAAATCTTTTACAAGGAAAAATATAACATGCGTCGAGAAATAGTAAATGATATATCATATATAGGTTTGTGTTTGTAGTTGACATATGATATCTTTTAAGTAATAATATTAATTATTTTTATTATATTCATTAATTTATAGATTTAATTACATATATTGTTGTAAAGATAGTGTGTAATTAATTGTATGATAAGACGAATTACAATTACCACCCCTAAGATATAATGAAATTACCAAAAAAAAAAAAAAAACCGATGTATGGAAAATTACCATTATCTCTCTAACTTGAAGGGGGTTGATATTAATTTTAATAGAATTGAGAAAGAATCAGTTTTGCCCTTACTTAAAACTATGACAAATTATAGTCACCACCACTGAGATATGTTGAAATTACAAAAATATTTCCACGAATGGAAAATTGACATTACCTCCTTGACTTGTTTGATAATCATTTTAAGCAACATATAATGTATACTTTTATACGTAAACACTAAGCTTCATGGGTGAATCACAATGATACTTTTGGTGCTCATTTGTTGCGTTTTTTGAGATGTTTATATGATTTTCTATTTTATTGCTAAAAATTGAAGTCTTGTATGGTTAATAAATGAATATCGTTTTATCAACAAATCATACACTATATAAGAAGAACCTTATCTTGCTTGAATACACTAGTTAAAAATTAATAATTTGGTATGTATACACATAGGGCTGTAAACGGAAAACCAAAAATTCGATTACCGTCCGTATCCGTATCCGTTTACGAGGCATATTATCTGCATCCGTTTAAAACGGATATATCCGTATCCGATTATAGGTATCCGAGTAATAAATGAATACGGATATGGTAATTAGATATCCGCTCCGATTGTATATCCGTTAGATATATCCGTTTACTTATATCCGTTATCCGTATTCGATAAATTATATTAAATTATTATTATTATTATTATTATTATTATTATTATTATTATATCCTTATCTCTTCTTACTCTTTATATGATTTAATTAGATTATTTATTAATTTATATACATTATAAGAATAAATAGAAAAATAGGAATGAATAATATAAATTATATTAATTGTATTAATGATAAAATATAAACAGATTCGAATATTCGGATAAATGAATTCGGATATCCAATCAAATATTCGGATAAACGGATTCGGATATCTAAACAGATATTCGGATAATTATTAGCGGATTCGGATATTCGGATATCCAAAAATTCATAATTATATTATATTTTAAAAAATACTAAACGGATACGGATATATCCGAATTCGCAAAATATCCGCCGGATGCGGATTCAGATATAGGTTGCCAATATCCGACGGATTCGGATTCGGATACGGATACGGTAAAATTTAATCGGATACGGATTCGGATACAACATATCCGCTCCGTTTAATATCCGTTTACAGCCCTATATACACATCATCCACCAACGACTTTAAAAGACAAGTTTGAAAAAATAATAAGGAATATTATATTTAACTTCTTGTGATTTTAATAAATTACAATACAATGTCCCTAAACTATGAGACACAATAACAAAACACCTTTGGGGGTATTTTTGAAAGCTTATATAAGCTGAATAAAGACGACCGTTAGTCAAACTAACGGTAGGTATAAATTATTAGACGACACATAATATTAAAATAATAATGGTAATTTTTTATATGTAGGGTTATTCTTTGTAATCCTATCATACCTCAAGGATGATGACTGTAATTTGCGCTAAGTATAGTTTAGCATTTAGTCATTGAGCTGTCACGAATTGATAATTATAACTTGAACATAATATTTGTCATTGTTAAATTTTTAAAATGACTATAATGGTCAAATTAAAATTCTTACTGATAAAAGGAATGGCAACTTTACAAGGAGTCGGATGAGTCGATTTATTTTGTAACATGTAATCATATTATACTACTCAATTCTATTTAATGCAAAGATTTTGGATGAATTAACTGCAGTCCTAATCCATCCAAGAACTCCATGAGGATGCCTTCTCTTGTTCTAAATTCTATCAAAGGGCACCTATTTTCCTAACAAAACAATCCATGACAGAATATGAACGTGATAAACTTTGTTTATCATTAAGTCATTAATAAATACATTGGTACTAATTGCTGTATTAGTTATTGTAGTGCTCCGGTCTGGAGCAGATCGACCTTATTGTAGTGCTCCGGTCTGGAGCAGATCAACCCAGGTCGATCGCTAAACAGGCAAACAAACATGATCGATCTAAGACTAAATGACACAACCAAAGCCATTCAAACTTGTAACAATCAACTCATCACAACACACAAACGAATGCACTTGAAAATCCCAAAATACACATTTCCAAACAATCCAGGCTATAACAATCTTATAATTTCACCTTTTCATACCTCGAGTACGAAACACAATCAAATCATTATACCTAATCACCACTTACTACGTATCAAAAAATGGCCATGGGCCTACGATACAAGTACAGAACAAAATAGTTACTATACACATGGCCTACTATACAAGTACAAAACAAAATAGTTAACATGAGAAATTAAACTTAATTCAACTAGGCTATCCAAAGAAACAAGTGTCCTTGTGGTGTATTGCTATCATCTCGTGGAGCTCTAGGTCTAGTAATACTCCTCATCCATTGGCTATATCACGCTGGAGACTAAAACAAATGAATAAAGGAAGAGGATGAGTCCAAATGACTTAGTGAGGGCACACGAAATAAGCAAAGCAATGAATCACTAACAAAATAGTAATAATTCTTGCATATACATTATGGAAGCTATACAGGATGTACATATCAGAAGATTATAGACTCATTCTTTCGAAAACAGTAATACCGCAGGTTTCGATCAATCAATACAAACAGAGACGGAGAACAAGGTTCAATCAGATGATGCACAGTAAACGAGAAGATAGCAAGCCTCAAGGATACAACGAGTCAAGTGAATGCAAGGATCATAACAATGCTCGGTTATCAAAATAGTCCAAAGAGCAAATAGAATAAATAGTAATAGTCAGAACAAGCAATGCCAATTCAGGAATAGTCTGAAACAACAAACAGAGGTGAGTATCACCACTTTATTGCTCCACAGGCAAGAAAAAAATAGGACCCTTTCTTATTCCTCCCAGGTTCTAGGGGGCCACGCCAAACATAAAAGACAGTAAATAGATGACCGGGGGGCTTTCTTACCTGGTTGTTCAATAAGATCTTCCCATGGAACAAACGTGAACTATGACCGCTCCCCATAGTCGCCATAACAGTATAGTATACATCCCCAATCCAGTAAACATGCAGAAAGAGGCAAAAAACAGTGGAATACAGTTCCAATGATCACAGTGTAGAAAGGACAACAAGTTTCATTATTTAGACATTCACAAAACAAGCTTATCCTTGCTTATGCACCAACCTTTTAACCATTACAGGCTGATTATTACATCTAAATAATATTCTCACCTTGAATCAATCATTCAATTAATCACTATGAGAGACTATTCAGCAATTCTCCAATTTTCAATCACTCAAGCAATCCGTCAATAATTCCCTAGACTTTAAATCACACTTGGCGGCATGCCATACCTTGCTATATTTGATATAGTTCACTTAGCAAGGATTACCATCTTCCATAATCACGAGCCATTCTCATTTCTTTATTGTATTCAATTGCATAGTTAACGAATTCGGTAGTATTTATTCACCAATCTTGACTAAAACTTATGCCCTTAGCCTCATCTTGTTCATCACAGTCTTTAGACTCATCATGCACAATCGTACATATCTTGTTTCATGCATAAACCATGAATCTCGCGTTTGGTCCGAATTTCAATTATCAAAATCCATAACATGTAAATATCTTCAATTAATCCATAATCCAGTTGATTAAAGCTAAATAGAGTGTTGAACGTGCTTAATACCCGCAAAAATGGAACGAGCATGTCGAGAATGAGGTTCTGATCTAGAGCTGCCGCCGTGTCCGCCATCGGAGCCGCCAATCGGCGTCGGCGGAATCGTGACCTTTTTTGTTGGGAGATGCACCTCGTCATGGTCTATCAAAGCTATTAACCAATTTCACCGAAAACCTCCCCGTTTGAATTTAATTTCTGAAAAACCACCGATTCATCCAAACCCACCACCATGTCACCACCATCCAAAATCTCTCACTTCTCTTCGATTATTTCCGAAATTGATACTTCCAATAGCTTCACCATGTCAAACTCATAAGAACCCACCAAAAACTTACCGGAGAAAGTCGTCGGAATGGTGAAACCTGCCATGCTCGCTGCCAAGTCGCACTGCCGCCGCCGCTGCTCGTTTTTCTGATCGATAAAATGAAAGATACCTCCACTGATGCATTTCTCTCGTCGAGCTGATCGATTTTATATATATATATTCTTGATTTGGTGGAGAAACAAGACAGTTATAAGCTTTTCAAAGTTTCCCCTTCTTCTTCTCTCTCTCTGTTTTTTTTTTGATAATTCTTCTTCTCTCTTTGCGTGTAGGTGTTTGTACATGCACGTATACATGCCGGTGTATGTAGGTTCTCTTTTCTTCCAACCTTCCCCTCTCTCTCGCTCTCTCTCCTCCCCTTCTGCCTCTGTCTCTGTCTCTTATTGATACAAATTCAAATCCTTCACTTTGGCCCCAACCTTATCCTTTTAGCTCAATTCGGGCCCCCACACTTTATGAGTTTGCAAATGTAACTCTCTTTCATTCATTTAAGGCCCCAAGTGTATTTCTTTCTTGCAACTTGACCCTGAAGTTATCATATTCAATTGGGTTTCTCATCTTCTTGAATTGGGTCCTTAATACTATCAAATTCCATCATTTAAATTCTTCTTTGCCGAAAAGATTCAATGAATTCGCTTGAGTCTTGACCCCCATATTCTAGCATTCTCATCAAAATATACATATTGTAGTATAATCTCACTTATTGAAATTGCGGGGTATTACAATTATGTTTTAATCAAATTTCGTCGTGAATTTATTAGGGTGGCTCCTATATATGATGAAATTTATCTAATACAAATTTTTTGTTAATTAAGGGGAGTGTTTTTTCTTTTTTGGGTAGTGTATTGGATTCTTATGATATGGCTTATTGGATTCTTATGATATGGCTTAAATCTAATTGGATTGATTAGGACTTGTTATTGCCAAATGGAGCCTTGAGCAAGGGTGCTGCATAGCCACACATCCCTGCAGGTGCCAAAGGGAGCAAAGTTTCCGATTTTATCTTCTTGTATCTGGCCCGTATTTTGAGTTTAATTTAGCCCTGGCCCCTTACATTGACTGTCTATTTAGGTGACTTTGGTCGTTGACTTGGAGAAAAAATAATGTCAAATCATTAAATGAAAAATGGGACTTCTTATTAACATCCTTAAATTCAATCACAAAAAGATTAATTGGTGAACTAGGCTGAAGATACGTCTACACGTGTTAATGTTATCAATTTTTTTAAAGCACTACATTATCGCTACATCAATATTCATTCATCATCAAATATATTATTAAATATCAATAAGACAATTATTACAATAATTAATAACCATTGACAACTATTATAATTATCAATAAATAACCAAATTACAATATAGTAGAATAAAAACTACTACGAAAGTGAAAAAAAAAACCCACACTAGTTAGGAAAATTCTTACCCGCACCAGGTTCGGCCACACCAGGACTAATCACATGGTGGGTGTTTTACATGTGCCATGAGATTGGTATACAGTTTAGAGAGAGTGACTAATCACATGAAAAGTATATTAATACTTGCTACATGATTAGTTGGGTACGGCCAAACAGAGTTTGGACAATAATTTTTCCATTAGTTGGTGTGGAATTAACCCCAAAACTTAGAGTTTCAATTTCGCCAATTGAGTTAGGTATCGTTGGCTAATATTATCAAATTAGTACTTACAGAACTTGAAATAAATATCACAAGATGTTAAGCGGAGACGTAGTGAGGGGGTTGGAGGGGGCAATCCACCTCCTTCCATTAGGTGCATTTTATCTCTTCTTGTTGATAAGCATAAATGTATACATTTTTTTGGGCATGCTCTGTGTGTTTCTCTTGGATTTTTAGTAAGATTCTTAAGCTCTAATGATGAAATTTGTGCTTTATGTAATAGAACCTTACTTTGATCAATCTAAAGTGATTTGCACCCCTAAAACACAATTTTTTTCTAAGGTTTTGATGTCTATATGCACCCACATGAGTTTCATGATTTTATTGTAGGAAACCGGAGCCGAAGTTAAGGCAAAAAAGTTGGCGCGTGTGCTAGGTAGTCCCAAAGCCAAGAAGCCATCCCGCCGTGTCCAGAAACAGCCCTAAATGTTTGATTTAGCCGTCCTGACGCCGAAGCCATCCCGACTCGTCAGTGGGGTGCTGAATGTGTTTGATTTTGGACGGCTAAAGCCGTCCCAATGAAGAAGCCGTCTTGAAGAGTCCAGTAACGTGTGAAAGTCTTCGATTTAGGATGGCCAAAGCCGTTCCAAGCTCCAAAGCCATCCCGATGCGATGCGCCAACAAGGAAAGTTATTTCCTATTAGGATTTTGACATCTATTGCCCTACACCTATTTAAAGGACGTCTTGTGCACGACTTTGGGGGGATTTTTTGGCAGATCTTTCAAGGAGAATTCGAGGACGAAAGCTTACGAAGGGTGACAATTCCAAGGCCAAGCTCCTCTATCTCCCAAGATTATCATCGAAAGCCGAGTTTGCGTTTATGTTTTCTTTTAATTTAATCCTGTTTTTGGTTTTGTTTTCTTTTCGCTATGTCTAGCTAATTAAATCATAGGGTTCTAGGCTAGTCGTTGATGAAACTCTTGTAATTTTTGTTGAACCTCTTTGATTTTAATTTTGCATACTTCCTATCTATAATTCAAAGTTTTATTACTTGTGAATTTTTGGTCAATCTTTACAAGGTTTGAGATTTTATATTCGACTACGAAAGGGTGTGTATAAAATCTGACTATTTGTGTTATAGACATAAGAGACGCATAGATTAGAGATAATCGTGCTCTTGTGTGATCGGTTAGGTTAATTAGCGAGGACTTTTTCACTAACACAACTCTTGTGCGCAATGGGCCAGGGGATCCGTATGTGATCACGAAAGTAGACACATAGCATTCCTTGACACGTTTGTTTTACTTTCGAAAGGAGATTACAAATATTTCCGTGAGTTGGATCGTAGGAAGGTGTATTAATTAAAATCGATGGGGGTTTAATTGGTCACAAATGGGGGATTCAATCGACGATGCCTAGGCCCTAGCTTGTTTTTATTGATTTCTTTACTGTGATTTAGTTGTTTATCTTTATTCCACCTTATCTTGATCAATTTTCGAAGTTTAAACAATACAAAATTTATAAGTTTGGTGCTTGGTAATCTATTCCTCGTGGGAACGATACTCTTACTTTCACTTTATGACTTGAGCGATCCGTACACTTGTGGAAAATACGCAACACTTGTAATCAAAAATTTCAAATTATTTTATTTTCGTTGTTCTTAAAATTTATAATGCTACTTTTTTTTAAACAAAAATCACTATTTGTCTGAAGATATGTCAAAAACAATCGCGAACACTTATATGTGATAGCTTTATCTTGGGGGGAGAGAGTAAATTTTCAGTTCAACTTTTGTATAGAAATCAACATACCCAATCACTAACAAAAAATTATCCAAACACATTAGTAAGGGCAATGATTACTAACATGTACACATCAAAATTCAATTGCTGCGAGCGGCCATGGAGTTTAAGGCAGTGACAGAGCCAAGGGTAGTGGTCACCTCCCCCCTTCCCCACCTCCCCTTCCCACCCCCCTCCCATTTTTTTAGAAATTTATTTTTTAGTATATATATAGTATAATTATCATTTCAAAAAAAAAATTGTACAGTTATTATTTAAAAAATATTTTTGTAATTATATTTAATTTTTAGATTTATGTATATAAATATTATATGTACTATTAATTTCGTATTTTTAATATATATTTTGTTTCAAAATTCTAACTCAATGTTGGTGTGGAATCTAATGTGGCATTATAGTTGATCCAATTAGACACCAACTCATTCCATTATAAGCCACATGAGTGCCACGTAGGCGTCACGCATCATTTTCAGGCGAAATTAGCAAGAAAAGTGGCCAGAGTCCTAAGATTGTAAAATTTTTCAAATTTAGTGTCCCACATTTGCCACCCCCAATAAAAAGTGTCCTACATGTGAAAAAATGCATCTTAACTGTCCTAAAATTGCAATAAAGCCCTTAATTCTCATGTGTATGAAAATAAATATCTATTTAAAATTTTTAAATTTTAAAAATTTAGAATGTGGCCATATAAGTTTATAAATAGTTAGTGCTTTGGTGGTGATTTTCAAAAACCTATCATGATATCATATTTTTTAAAAGATAATTGCTAATATTTTCAAGGGAAAATTACAATTTTCGTCCGCTATCTATTGTCTTTTTGGTTTTTAGTACTATAAGTATTCGTTGTTCAATTTTAGTCCTATAATTTACAAAACATTATCAATTTTGGTTCGATTTTGCCGGAGTCCGACGACTTGTGCTGATGTAGACAATTAATTTGGGATTTTTAGGGCAATTGCACTGACGTGGACAATTTTGATGACATGACATGATATACATGTATTTATACATATTTTTAAATATCCACATATACAATTTTTACACAATTAAAAAATAAATTCTTTAAAAAAAATTATATATCTTCCCCAAAATAAACTCTATGTCACCCCCACCCCCTTGCATCTCTCTCTTGTTCCCCCCCCCCAACCCCCGGCGGCTTCCTTACCTTCCTTATCCCACCACCAACCGCCGCCACCCCCACCACCACCTGCGTCTCTCTCTCTACCCCCCCATCGCCGGCTCCCCCTTCTTGCTTCCCCACCACCACACTGCCGCCCCACCCCCCACCACCACCTACGTCTATGTCTCTCTCTCTCTCTTTCCCCCCCTCCCGCTGATTCCCCCACCTTCTTCCACCACCACCACGCCGCTGCCCTACTCCCTCCTTTCTCTCTCTCGTCACCGCCCCGCCACTCGCTCCCCAACCCTCCTCCCTTCACCACCAATCGCTGCCACCCCCACCTCCCCCCCTCTCTCTCTCTCTCTCTCTCTCTTCCTCCACCACCACGATGCCACCGTTGCCATCCACCACCGTCACCGTCTACCAACCCGCACACAGAGGGAGAGAGATCCAGAGTGGAGAGAGAAAAGAGGGAGGGGGCGGAATGTGTGGAGGTAGTTGGTGGTGGGGGGAGGACGGTTGGAGAGCAAGGGGGGGCGAGATAGAGAAGGAGAGGCAGGTGCCAAGGTGGGGGTGGGGAAGGGGGGTTGGCAGGTGAAGATAGGATTTTTCTTTAGAAAAAATGTTGTAATTTTAATATTTATGGAATTTTGTTTTTAATTGTGTAAAAAATATTTAAATAGATATTAAAAAAATAGAAAATATGTGTAAATATATACATGTCAACCGTATCATCAAAATTGTCCACATCAGCGCAATTGATCGGAAAGCCCCAAATTAATTGTCCACGTCAGTACAAGTAGCCAGACTCCAGCAAAATCGGACCAAAATTGACTATTTTTCATAAATTATAGGACTAAAATTAAATGAAGCATACTTACAGGACTAAAAACCAAAAAGGTAATGGACAGTGGACGAAAATTGTAATTTTTCCTATTTTCAAAATATATGTGAGATTGGCTTAATAAAAACCCGCTGGATTTCAAGTCAAGTTGGGGGCCGCTTTGGGCAATAAAATCTAAATATGATAAGTCTTGACCCTCGAGTTTTGGCAAACTCGCTTCAAACCATTCAATTGTGATTCTTACAATGACTCACATGTTTCCAACTTATCTTTTTTCATGACCTCTTAGGTTATTTATTAGGCTTTATTTTATTTGATGTTCCACATTCATAAAATTTTTCTTTTTCCATGATATGAGGAGTTGTACTATATATTTAAGCTATTCACCTATGTAGGGACATTCAATTTTTCAATTTATCGCTAAATGGATTGGGGTAGGGGTGTACATAGTCAAGAGAGGAATTTTTTCGCAGACTAATCGAGTGAATGCATTGTATGTGAAAATAGGAACATACTTTTAAATAACCCTATTTCAAGAAAGTCTTTCCAAAATAACCCAATTTTGAAAAGGTTTTGCAAAATACCCTTGTTCATGATCGATTATAAATCATGTAGTAGGGGTTAATTTATTGATCATGATTGTTGATTAGCGATTCATGTCAACTGACAATACATACAATTTAGCAAAAAAAGGGGAAAAAAATATTCCACAACTCATTAAAGCTCTTTTCCAATGGATGGTTGGATGGATAGGTACCTAGTAGGGGTGTATGCGGTCGGGTTTGGGCAGTTTCAAGAAAAAAAATTTAACTTGACCTCATATATGTGGATTAACAAAATTATAAATCATAATTATATAATTATTTTTCCAAACTGAGTGGTTAAGGTTGTATGGGTGTGGTTTATATAGTGGTTGGGTGGGCGGATTTTATATAACTTATTCACATTTCAATTTATTTTTACCTACACATCCAATATAAATGGAAAGAAAAAAGAAAAAATAGAGCTTACAAATATTGTTATTCATTGCAACGTTAAAATAAATAACAAACATGAAATTCCAATAGATGGAAGAATACAATGCAAATGAATAACTCTAAATACAATATGTCAGAAAATTTTTATTTATACTATTATAAAAAGAAAATCATTTTTGTCTCACAAATGACGGTTATTTATGTGATTTTACAAAATTTGCCCTTCAATTTTATATGGAATAAATAGAGATATGTAAAATTGTGGCTAAAATTGAAAATTCACATGAAATCGATTCAATTCGGCTATCAAATTTTGACGTGTCAACTTTATCCTTTTAATTAGTAACCACATGTAATAAATAAGCAAATAAACATGTCAACATTGTAATATTACATCCAATTTAAAAAACACATATTCTCAACCCACAAAACACTTTCTCTAATTACAATTACTTAGTTTTTTTTTCTTTTTGTGTTTATTGTTTATCATGTAATTTTATTTCATATAATTATTTTATTTTTAAATTATTATAATTTAATAATTATTTCAAATAATTCTTCAAAAAGTATTCTTATAAAAGAAATTTAATAATATATTTATATTTTCATCCTAAAAAAAATTTAAGTACTAAATTGAAATATACATATATTTTTTTATTTTGCACTACACGTAGAGTGTGCGGTATTGCTAGTGTATATAAAATATATCTTGATAAAAGGAGGCTTAAATGCATTTTTAGTCATGTATGTATTATGCGCTTGGATCGTTAGTCCTACACGATTGTACTTTAGAAAATTGATCCTATAACTAAAAATCTAACGCAATTGACGTCCCTTATTTGCCTGAAATCATTAAAGTGGCTGGCAAAAGTCACGTGCAAAGCATGTAACCCTTTTCCCGGATCAATTTTAATGATGTGGTGGGCCAACTTGCCACGTTGGTTGCCACCTAGTGCCACCTATTTTTTTGGAGGAAAAAAATGACAAGTCATTTTTTATCCTTACAGTTTAATTTTAAAAATAAACATTTAGAAAAAAAAAACCTCTTCTTCTTCTAACAAAACCTTAGCCCACCCCCATCACCACCACCTAGCCGCCGCCGCCTCCTTCCTCCTCCAATATCGTGTGGCTACGCCAACCCCCGCCGCCCCCACCTCTCCTGTGTCTCTTTCCCCTTTTCTCTCTCTCAATCTCTCTCCCTCTCTCGATCTCTCCCTCTCCACCGTCCTCCACTACCACCACGCAGATAGATCTAGAGGGAGAGAGAAATTGAGAGGGAGAGAAGAAGGGAGATCGAGAGGGAGAGGGCAAAGAGAAAGATTGAGAGAGAGAAATAAGGGGGTGGGGCGACGACATAATGGTGGTGGAGGAAGGATGAGAGTGGGGAATCAGCAGGGAGAGGGTGGCAACTGGGTGGTGGTAGTGTGGGGGTTTGATTGGGTTATGTTGGAAATGAAGATGGTTTTTTTAGGAAGTTTATTGTTTTATTTTTTTAAATAAAAAATTAAAGGTAGATACATGATTCGTCATTTTTTTTTAAAGAAAATAGGTAGCAACCAACGTGGCAAGGAATCCCAATATTTTCCCTCCAATATAGTATAAGTTGTCATTTTGCTGGTTTTTTAGGAAAATAGGTGGCGTAATGAGGCAAAATACGTGGCAATCTAGGCAGCCATGTCATTAAATTGACCTGACACACGTGACTTTTTGCGGCCACCTTAATGATTTCAGGCAAAAAAGGACATCAATTGCAGTAAATTTTTAATATCAGGATCAATATTCTAAAGTACAATCGTGTAGGACTGACAATGTAAGCGCAAAATACATACATGACCAAAAATGCATTTAAGCCATAAAAGAAATTCAATATGAAAACATATTATAAATATGTTGATAATTTATATAGTCACACAACATACATACTCTACATAAATATATTTGTACTTACATATATGTATACATATCAAATATATATATCTTATATATGTATAAATATATCGGTTGGGTTGCAGGGTCGGGTGGATTTGAAATATTGAACCCGCAGCCTGACCGAAAAAAGGTGGGTTTCAATATTATTCAACTAAAATTGTAATTTAAATATTACAATCGATCGTTTATAGGCAGATCGATTTAGTTTGAGCGGGTTAGGTAGTTTTATGCACACTCCTAGTACTTATGCTTGCCAGGAGTTGTTGGCCGCAGCAAACAGTAGGTGTTTGACTCCATCTGAGATAGAGTGTAGCAATGTATTAAAGGGTGGTCTGAAAAGATGTTGTCGCCAACTAGGCTAGAGTTACTTATTAAATAGTTCTACAAGTGATTACGTTCTACGCAATGAGCTGTTTCAAATTATCGAACAATTTATTACGTGAGATTGAATCAATAGTAGCGGAGTTCTTGTGGTCACACAGATCCAATGGCAAAACCCATTGCATTGCATGGAGTAAGCTATGTAAGCTGAAGACTGATGACGACTTAGGTTTTCACAGGTTGTGTACTTTCAATCTAGCCATGCTTGCCAAACAAGTATGGCGTCTCATTAAGGAACCTTGAAACCTCTTTAGCCAACTATTGAAAGCCAAATATCATCCTAGAATACTTTTTGCAAAGAGGATGTTGATCGTTTTTTAGGAATTCCCTTGGCTTCCAAGGCTAACCAAGACACCCTTATCTGGCATTTAGCAAAAATGGGCGATTTACGGTTAAGAGTGCCTATAGGGGTAGCTGTCACATTTTTATGGACATACGCAACAATTTCAACTCAATTGTGCACACATTAATCCTTATACTACGATTTTAAACATAATGTACTATATATATTCATATTAATTTTGTTTGGTCAATTGACTTTTCACATCAAATTTTTATGAACATACTCCATAATTTCAACCTAATTATGCAAACATCGATCCTTATACTGCAATTTCAATATAATATAATGCATACATTCACATTATTTTGCTTAAATCAAGTTTAATATTATGATGCAGAACAAATTGAACCGATTCACCTTTGTACTTTAGAATTGCACAAAGTTCATTATTATATAATCATAACACAACATGTGTCTAAAAAAAGTACTTTAAAAGGACATTTTTATACCCAAAATTTGTCATATTCTTGAACACATAATTTTAAACTGCAAAGGTGATACCCATACCCATTTCATGAACTTCAAGGTTGACGAACCTACCATTTACATAACACTGTTTTTTCACCCTTAATTTTTCAAACTCAACTCCTCGAATCACCATAACCATCATCTCCTATTTTTGATAATTTAATAGTTTCTTAAGATCTAATCCATAACTCACAATTATGATTTTTCCACACCAATTCAATCACTTTCGCCACTCAAACCCATAAATTGAATCTATCATTGGATTCTTTATGAAAAATCAATTGAGACTTGACCAAATTTGCCCGAACATGTCGCTATAATGACGAACCTATCACCTCAGCCATTATTCAAGAGGATTAATTTAGTTTTATTTGCTTCTTGTAAAAAGGATTAATTAGTATATTTACTTTATAATTTGATGAAGTTTTGAGGAAGAAAAATGAATTGTTTGTGATGGTATAAAAAAAAATTATAAAGAGAGGGAACATGATTTATTGAGACGAAGACAATGGAGAATAAAAAATTACTAAAGAGAGAAATTTTTTTTCATAGAATTTAAGAGTGAACTTTCAAAATTTTTAAAAATTATTAAAATGGATAACTAATATTAACACAATTTTTATTAAAAAAAATTTAAGGTGCAAAAGTTAAAATCGTATAATAATAAGGAATAAAAACACTTAATCTTCAAATATGATCGTTTTCACACTTTAATATACAAATTTTTACGAGTTGTATTTTAACATATCAACTTTACATTTTTCACAATTTAACTCCTTACAATCATTTTCTGGCAATAAAAGTGAACGAAAATAGAATACGTATCCTAATGCAAGATGACACTTATTGCCAAAAAAAATGATCGGAGGGAAGTAAATGTGAAAAATATAAAGTTTATATGATAAAGTGTAACTCGTAAAAGTTTGTATAACAAAATATAAAAATAACCATAATTTAGAAGATTAATTATTTTATCCTTAATAATACATTGTCTTTTGTATTAGGGGAAATGATTTTTTGCCATCCCAACTATGACTTTTTTGGACTTTACCACTTAAGTTTTTTTTTTTTTTTTTTAATCTCTGGTTGCCATCCAAACTATACGATTTTTTGATTTTACCACCTGGACACGAATTCCGGGCAAAAAAGTCACCGAAACAGTACCACATGCATGGTATATGATCTTGACAGGGCCATTTCCGTTATTTCACTTGTAGAAAAATTATTTATAAAATTATTAATCATGGGACTCGAACCCAAGTGGTGCATGAGTGTAACAACACCCATTACCACTTGGGCATCCAACACAAATATGAAAGAAAAGTAAGTTTATGTATTACATTACTTATAAATTCAAATAAACATATTTTAATATCAATTTGAAATCTAAAAAAATAAAATGAATAAAAGCTATTTTTTAAAAGAAAAATTGATTTTTCTAATGTAATTATTTTTTAAAAAAGGGAAAAAATAAATTTGATTAATTTTTAAAAAATTAATTTATTTAAAAAAATTAATATAAAAAAAATCTCTACTTGGGTGCGAGTCCCATGAATGACAATTTACAAATAGTTTTCTACAAGTGAAATGACGGAAATGCTCCTATCAAGATCACATGCCATGCACGTGGTACTGTTCTGATGGCTTTTTTAATCGAAATTTGCTCTCAGGTGGTAAAGTCAAAAAATAGTATAGTTTGGATGATAACCGGAGACTTTTTTAATCGGAATTTGCTCTCAAATGATAAAGTCAAAATATAGTATAGTTTAAATGGCAATCAGAGTCCCATGAATAACAATTTTACAAATAATTTTTCTACAAGTGAAATGATGGAAATGTCCTTATCAAGATTATATGCCATGCACGTGGTACTGTTCTCGTGACTTTTTTAATCGGAATTTGCTCTCAAATGATAAAGTTAAAAAATAATATAGTTTAAATGACAATTAGAGACAAATTTTTTTTTTTTAATGGTAAAGTCAAAAAATACGCCATCGTTCGAATGATAAAAAATCATTAATACTTTATAGCAATTAGGTCGAGTTTATAAATGACCCCAAGTTTGGAGGGTTAAGTACTTTAACCGTAGTAATAAATTGCCCTTTTTATTAATCAAAGTCGACTTCCTAAGAAACATCCTCACCGAAAAGGAGAACAAATTATCTAAAAGATTGCTCCTGGTACAAAAACAATTACCTTCGCCGGTAACACAAAAATTGCCCCATCTCGGCCCGTTCCAATACGTCGCCGCCGTCATAGTGTAAGTCGGCAACTGAAATTCCGCGTGTAACCCAATTACAAGGTACTGCCAACCAAAACCCTAAACTAAACTGAAATCCTAAGCTCAGATTGATGTTTCTGTGAATATACAGTTTTTTTAGCATCTTGTGTCTGTGCATAAAAGATGGGGGCAGAAATTGAAGCCGATGGGCTCAAGAAACTAGAGTACCTGTCTTTAGTCTCGAAAGTATGCTCGGAGTTAGAAACTCATGTAGGAGTTGGTGATAAGGTGTTGGCTGAGTTCATCACGGATATGGGTCGGAATTGTGAATCGGTGGACGAATTCGATGCCAAATTGAAAGAGAATGGGGCAGAGATGCCCGATTATTTCGTGCGGACGCTGCTCACGATTATTCATGCGATTTTACCGCCGAAGCCCAAGTTGAAATCGGAGAAGGGGTCGAAGAAGGACGGGGAAAAATCTGCTTTTTCTGCTTTGAAGATTAAGGATGGTAAGGAACGGGTGAAGGAGCTAGAAAAGGAGTTAGAAGAGGAAGCAAAGAGCCGGAGGAAATTAGAGGAAGAGGAAGAGGAAGATAAGTATAGGGATAGTGGGAGGGATTACGACAGAAGAGAGAGGAGAGGTGATAGAGATAGGAAGGACAGGGAGAGGGGTAGGTATGGGGATAGGGAGGAGAGGGGTAGATATGGGAACAGGGAGGAAAGGGGAAGATATGAGGGTAGAGAGGAAAGAGGTAGACACGGGAATAGGGATGGTTATGGTGATGAGAGAGGTAGGCGAAGACATGGTGACAGGGATAGGAATAGAGATGAACATAATTGGAGGAATGAGGAAGAGAGGGAGGATGTGAGGAGGGAGACGAGGAAGGAGAGGCATAATCAGCCTGGAGGAGCCAGAATTGTACAAGATTTATAAGGGAAGGGTTTCGAGGGTGATGGACAAGGGATGTTTTGTGCAGTTTCATGATTTTAGAGGGAAAGAGGGTCTCGTACATGTGTCCCAGATTGCAACTAGGAGGATTACAAATGCAAAGGATGTAGTTAAGCGAGACCAGGAGGTCTATGTGAAAGTTATTTCGGTTAGTGGGAATAATTTGAGTTTGTCGATGAGGGATGTGGATCAGAATAGTGGGAAGGATTTGCTGCCCTTGAAAAGGAGCGAGGAGGATGATGGTTTGAGAACAAACCCTTCGAGTAGGAATGAGGGTGGAGGGATGGGGAGTCGGATTGGTCTTTCAGGGATCAAGCTTACCGAGGAAGATGATGCTGTGCCATCTCGTAGACCACTGAAGAAAATGAGTTCGCCTGAGAGATGGGAGGCCAAGCAACTGATTGCTTCTGGTGTCATGAGCATAAAGGAATATCCTATGTTTGACGAGGAGGGAGATGGGATGCTTTATCAGGAGGAAGGAGCTGAAGAGGAGCTTGAGATTGAGTTGAATGAGGATGAACCTGCTTTTTTGCAGGGCCAGACTAGGTACTCTATGGACATGTCTCCTGTGAAGATATTCAAGAACCCTGAGGGGTCTTTGAGTCGTGCGGCAGCACTTCAATCCGCTCTGATAAAGGAGAGGAGGGAAGTTCGAGAACAACAACAACGAACAATGTTGGATTCCATTCCAAAGGATCTGAATCGTCCGTGGGAAGACCCAATGCCAGAAACAGGTGAGAGGCATCTTGCTCAGGAACTGAGAGGTGTTGGCTTGTCTGCGTATGACATGCCAGAGTGGAAGAAGGATGCATATGGTAAGGCTCTAACTTTTGGACAAAGATCAAAGCTTTCTATTCAAGAACAGAGACGAAGTTTGCCTATCTACAAGTTGAAGAATGAACTGGTTCAGGCTTGCCATGACAATCAGGTCCTAGTTGTCATTGGTGAGACAGGGTCAGGCAAGACAACTCAGGTCACTCAGTATCTGGCTGAGGCAGGATATACAACTAAGGGGAAAATAGGATGTACTCAGCCTCGTAGGGTGGCTGCAATGTCTGTGGCCAAGAGGGTTGCTGAGGAATTTGGTTGTCGTTTAGGAGAAGAAGTTGGATATGCAATTCGTTTTGAGGATTGTACTAGTCCAGAGACTGTAATCAAGTATATGACTGATGGTATGCTTTTGCGGGAGATTCTGATTGATGAAGATTTGTCCCAGTACTCGGTGATAATGCTTGATGAAGCTCATGAGAGGACCATTCACACAGATGTCCTTTTTGGATTACTGAAACAACTTGTGAAACGGAGACCTGACCTTCGTCTGATTGTGACATCTGCTACTTTGGATGCAGAGAAGTTCTCTGGATATTTCTTCAATTGCAATATTTTCACTATTCCTGGAAGAACTTTTCCTGTAGAAATACTCTACACCAAGCAGCCAGAAAGTGACTACCTTGATGCATCGCTGATCACTGTATTGCAGATTCACTTGACTGAGCCTGAAGGAGATGTACTTCTATTCTTGACTGGTCAAGAAGAGATAGATTATGCGTGTCAATGTCTCTATGAGAGGATGAAGGGTTTAGGGAAAAATGTCCCTGAGCTGATTATTTTACCTGTGTACAGTGCCCTGCCTAGTGAAATGCAGTCAAGAATTTTTGAACCTGCACCTCCAGGAAAGAGAAAAGTTGTTGTTGCTACCAATATTGCCGAAGCTTCTCTGACTATTGATGGCATATTTTATGTTATTGACCCGGGGTTTGCAAAGCAAAATGTCTACAATCCTAAACAGGGGCTTGATTCGCTGGTGATAACTCCAATATCACAAGCATCTGCCAAGCAAAGGGCAGGACGAGCTGGACGTACAGGACCAGGAAAGTGCTACCGTCTATACACAGAGAGTGCATTCCACAATGAGATGTCTCCCACATCAATTCCAGAGATACAGAGGATTAATCTTGGGACAACTACTCTTAATTTAAAAGCCATGGGTATTAATGATCTATTATCTTTTGATTTTATGGACCCTCCTTCACCTCAGGCCCTCATTTCTGCCATGGAGCAGCTTTACAGTTTAGGAGCTCTTGATGAAGAGGGACTTCTTACTAAGTTGGGTAGGAAAATGGCCGAGTTTCCTTTGGAACCTCCACTGTCCAAAATGCTTCTTGCCAGTGTTGATCTTGGTTGCAGTGATGAGATTCTAACCATTATAGCGATGATTCAGACTGGAAATATCTTCTACCGGCCAAGGGAAAAACAAGCTCAGGCAGACCAGAAAAGGGCAAAGTTTTTTCAGCCTGAGGGAGACCATTTGACACTTCTTGCTGTTTATGAGGCTTGGAAAGCAAAAAATTTCTCAGGTCCATGGTGCTTTGAGAATTTCGTTCAGTCTCGATCATTGAGGAGGGCACAAGATGTTCGGAAACAGCTTCTGTCTATCATGGACAAGTATGTGATTCTATCCTTCTTATGTTCCAGTTGCCTTCATGTCAATTTCCTGTTTTTAAATGGTTTTGGTTGGCATGACAGAGTGGCTATCTTGGAATGATGTTAAATATCTTTTCTTGTGTTGGTTTCTCTATTGATATCTTTTTGTTCTCTGAATGTAATTGTCCTTGAAGATTGACCATGTCATGTGATGGATTAAACTATTTCTTTGGACTGGCTCTGGAATTTGTAGTATTCATCTTTGGATAGGTGTGTGTGTTTTGGAATATGACTCCTAAAACTGTTTTGCTGTTCCCTTTACTATCCTCACATATCAAAGTTTTACCTACTCTTTCTTCCAAATCATTGAGAGTCCTGGCGATACTTGCTCCAGGATCTGACTATATTTCTTAGCCTTCTTATATGTCACATAGTTATGTGATGTCATTTTAAGACCTTTTTACTTTAACTCAAAATCATTTAATTTTACTTTTTTGACACCTTAGTGTAAATTGTTCGTATTCTCTCATCATCTCTTGATGCACTGTAGATGATCATATGTCTAGCTTTATGGACTTGAATCATACAAAGGTTATTTAAGATTCTTTTCTTCTCGCTATAGGTATCAGTTTAAAAATTTATCTTAACGAGTTTCTTGCTGCTGCTGTACTAACAGGTACAAATTGGATGTTGTGAGTGCTGGTAAGAATTTTTCGAAGATTAGGAGAGCTATAGCTGCTGGTTTCTTTTTCCATGCTGCTAGGAAGGATCCCCAAGAAGGATACAGAACACTAGTTGAGAACCAGCCAGTTTATATACATCCAAGCAGTGCTTTGTTCCAAAGACAACCTGACTGGGTTATTTACCATGAATTGGTGATGACTACTAAGGAGTATATGCGTGAGGTCACTGTTATAGATCCCAAGTGGCTGGTTGAACTAGCCCCGAGATTCTTTAAGGTGTCAGATCCTACAAAAATGAGCAAGCGCAAGAGACAAGAGCGCATTGAACCACTCTATGACAGATATCATGAACCAAATTCTTGGCGTTTAAGCAAAAGGCGTGCTTAGTCTTGCTTGGTATTGTTGCTGGTTAGTTTTGCAGTTCCAGCTTTTGCTTCTTGATCTAATATAAATATTTTTGTTCTAATACGAGTCAAGTCTTGACACTTTCCTCTGTACTGCAACAAGTTGATTGGATCTGTATGCTTCCGATAGCCTTCTAATTGTGATCTTGTATTCCTTTAATTAGAAGTTTCCAGTTATTTTAAGTTGGAAATATTCCTCTTTTTCTATTTTCAGGTTAAAAGTATTATATATTGCTTGCTAAGAAGAGACGAGCCAGTGGACCGCTTACATTGGGAAGGATATATTTTCATTACAGCTTGTGTTTTTTCAACAGCTCTTGCTGACTGTTTTGACTATACTGTGTAAACTGTAAGCTGAAACTTGTGTTTAAGTGCTAGCCTTTCGAAACGGTGGAGAAGTGACCAAGTAGTAATATGTTGGCAAATACTGTTTGGTTAAGAAATTGCATTAGTAGCTTCAACTTCCCCTTTTTTTTTTTTTTCCTTTTTCCGTATGGAGAACCTTGGATTGATAGCTACTGAAGCCTCTGATCTAATATTTAAATTTTTTAGCTAAAATGAAATGGAAGTTGTAATGGTGAAGGGAGCTGCGAGGAATCTGTCCTAGTAAAGGACTTCCAAAGTGACCTTAGCCAAGGTTGTGGCTTGCACTCATGTACAGCAGTAAATAAAACATTTTTGATCCTCGGAGAAGTTAAAAGATGTTATTTTTCAATCATAAGACGACTTTGACGGTTTCTTTTAGGTACTATCTACTATCTGTTATCTCTCCCTCATATGCTAATTGTTTCTTGGTCTTTTATGTCTTGCTATACAATCTTGCATGTATTTGATCTCGTTGTGCTTTAGTGCATTGCGGTGATGGCTGGTTCATTGTTGGAAATTCAATGTTAAGGCTGGACAAACATGATAGTTAGCTCTTGGCTGGTTAAATCCAAAAGGTCTTGTCTTTGCTTTCCTTGTCAATTTTGTGGTTGATTCCTCGCGATTGTATGTTTATATGCTTGAGGTATTGTGTCCATCAGTCAAATCTTTGGTTCATTTCTCTCTCTGTCTTGTTATAATTTTGTATTCTATCTAAGATTTGAGAAATGTAACTTGTTTTACCTGTTTCGGTTGTCCCGCTGCTTTAGGTTTTGCGCTTGCAAACGTGGTTGAATATGAGGACTTATAGTTGCTGCCTGCTTGTTATGGCATAAGATGTTTTCTTATTCGTCTCCACCTCCCCTCGGGCTTTGATTTTGCACCCACCTCTCTTGGGGTGGATTAGGCTTCTGGAATGTCCTCTTCCAAAAGCTTGATAGTGCGCGCGCTTGATTCCCAATTCTGATCGATCTATTTGTCATCTTTGTTTCCTGCTTTTGGTTGGGGGGGGGGGGGGGGTGGTGGTTCGTGTACAACGCTGTAGCGATTCCCCTTGCTGTAATGAACTGGATGACAACATTCTTAGCAATCACATGGTGCCTCACAAGCGAAGGACATGGAAATCTTGAAGGCCCTAAGTCCGGAGTTACCTCAGCTTTTGGGTTGTGGCTTTGTTTTCCCGGTGAAGTTGGAATGCTTTGGCTGAAAACCTTCCCTGTTCCCTCGGCAGTGCTTTTCGGAATATTAACCCTCCGCTTGGTTCTTGAATTTTGGTAAAGAAAATAGGAAGAATCTTTTTTTCTTTGTTTCAAATAATAGTACGTTTTGTTTTTATTTTTGATCCTTTTCATTTTCTCTCCACTTTATCTCACTAAAATTCTTGTTCCAAACATAGCGTAAAGGTCCTTAAGCAAGGAGCTGCCCAAATGCATTGTTGGTGGTTTTCTGTGCGTGTGTAGAGCAAATAACTGGAAATAAGTGATTTGAAGGGTATGATGGATCATGATATTTAGATGGTGCATGTGTCTGCAGTTGGAAGAATAGTGCAGGTGGTGATGTGTGTGTGTGTGTGTATATTGTAAGTAGTGAACATCTATCTATGGATCGCTACGATCATCTTGCACTTTACAGAAAATTACAGATGATGTAAAATACACGTCTTCGATCTAGGAAAGTTATACGAGCGAATTAATAAATTTTAAGTAGTTAAAATAAGCTGTGAGCACTCAATTCATTTCAAGTACTATACACGAGCGGTGATGGTGATGGTGATGGTGATGGAAGAATTATATGTTTTAGGTCACACTCATTAAAGGCAAAGTTCCAATGCCTCTCAAAGAGGACAAACTTAAATTTTAATTATATGTGTGGGATTCATTAAATTAAATTCATCTTATACATTCACCATACGACTTTTTGTTTTGGTAAATGTTATTAGATATATTTTAATATTTAATCTATCACCAAACACAAGAACATATTAACATGCAAATGCATTTTAACATGTGAATTTTAATAACAAATATTATACATTATATTAATTTCAATCAATTCCTTATTGCAATGTGTTATTAATTTTTATGCAAATATATTTTTATATTAAATACATCAATAAAAAATTGATTGCTTCTTAAAATGTTAAATTGATGCTTAAAATGTAGTTTAGAATCAACATTTAATTGATGCTTAAAATGATATATTCATCTATTAATTATAAATTTAATGATACACATGTATCCATCTTAGTTAATTTTATTTTGTCCAATATTCCACACCACTATTCATCTTGGTTAATTTATGTCAATTCGATAAAATTATAATTAAAACTACATAAATCCCCTAAATTAATAATTTGTATAATATTTTACTTATATTTCTAATCACAAATAGAACAATGTATGTCATTATGTTGTCTTTATTTTGTTCTTATCAAATGAGTTTCTGGAATAACTATAGGTATATGATTCATGATAATATTTTTTAAGAAAAATAACTTATAAGGCTTTTTCTTTTGATAATTAATTAAATGCATATTGTTGATAGTAATTTTTTTAATATGATAATAACATAGAAAATCAACCTTAACCTAATTAAGGTGTTGAATCATTGTTTAATTATGCATAGTTAATTTTCTTTTTATATTGTGCATACTTAAAAAAATTAATGGGGCTTTTTTTTGAGGAGAAACACTTATTTTTTGAAAAAAAAGCACTTTATAGCAAAAAATTGTATTTGGATGGCTTTTTAAAAAAGAAGAAGTTAGAAAAAGTCAAAAAGGGGCTTTTTTTAAGAAGCAGCTCTAAGTAGCTTCGAATAAAAGCATATTTTAAAATATTTTTTATTACTTCATTCAAACATAAAACTGCTTGGCTTTAAAAAAAACTCTATTATAACAAGTACTACTCGAAAAACACTTTAATTTTAAAATCCATCCAAACGGGGCTTTGTCACATGATTATAATTTATACGAAGTTCATTAACTAATAATTATGTTATGTTTTCAAATCAATACATTATTTAGCAAATAAAATTTAATTTTATGTGCAAATTATTACAAATAATTAAGTATACATGAACTTATTTTCTTTAACTAAAGCATTGTTAGGTGAATTGTGAATTCACACATCAATATATGATAGAATGTTATTAATAGAAAAAAAATCACGAGTAAAAACTATTTTTTGTTCGGAAAATCATGAGATGACTTGCAATACTGTTTTTAATTTTTTTTTGTTTTTTAAATAATTCAATAAAAATGTGTACCGATTACTTAATTTATTTGAGTAGGAGATATTTTATAATGATATGTATGAATTTGTTAGAAAAATTGTTTCACTAGTGGGTAAGTGACCAACTTTAGCCAATGATTTGATAAAGCTCTATTTGTTGTTTTGGAAAATAAGTTGATTTTTTATAATCTACGTCACGAGAAGATACAAAAAATATATTTAATTGCTAAAAATTAATTTTGGGCGAATGAGAAATTAAATGCATAAGGGAGATTAGTGGAAAGCTAAAAATTGGGTATCTCACATTGAAAAAAAATACAAGAATCTCTTGTATTTAAGTGGCTATTTGCAAATAGGGGTTGACCCCTTGGCGGTTCATAAGTGTGCAATAGGGAGAGGACCTACGGGTTAATAGGTTCGAATCGAACTACACACTCGTGCGCCGCCGCCGCCGTCTGTAATTAGGTCAAAATTGGAGTTGGATCAAACCAAATTGGCTCGAACTAGCGTGGTGCACCGGACCGAGCCAAAACACGCACCTGGGCGTTGCTCAACGGCTTGGACTAGGCGAACCGCACCCGAGTAGGTGTGAAAGGGTGCCAAGTGGTTCAACTGAATCCGAACGGATGCAGTGGAGGTTCGGTTTAAATCAAACCAGTGCGAACCCAACAATTACAACCTTTTAACCCTACTAGCCACAACCTTTCTACAATTATAAATAGCCCCCTTGTACTTGTCATTTTCATTCCATTCTCATCCGAAAATACTTCCTTATCTTTGCATTTCACTCCCAAATATTCCATAGTGCTTAGAAAACATCAAGTGACTTCAAAACACGATTATAGTTCACTATTTCTTGAAGTTTGGAGTGCTACTGTTCACACAAAAATTTTGAGTCTACAAATACAAATTACAAGACAAGAAAAATATATATGACAAATATTTTAAAGAAAAAAAAGAATATAATTTAGTGGAAAATAATCTTTGAAAAGATTAATCCCCTGATTCCTTTATCCAAATTTGATTTGTCCCCTTAATAATGCAATTCGTAGATTTTGTAGCTTGATTACGAATCAAACATCGGAAAATTCGATGAACACTGTGAAGAATGCCGTGAACACTATGGATTTGAGTTGAATTTGACTTGGAAAAACGCCAATTTGCTAGTTCGACACCTTAACTGCAGATCAATCGCCTTTTTTGGATGATTTCTGCGAAGAACGCCTAAACGTCGCCTTAATCACCGTGGATTTGATTTGGAAGAAACGCCAAAATGTGGGGCTAACACCTTTATCGCAGATTGAACGCCTTGATTTAATGACTTTCGCGAAGAACACTGAGAATTTGGCTTGGATCTTCACAAATCTCCTTGAGCTTGACTTGAGAGAACTTCGGGATCTTCTTGACTTCTTTGGCTCTAGAAAACTTCTTGATTTCCCTTGTGAGCTCCAAATGATCCCTATTTATAGGCGTTTATGCAGGATTTTCGGATTGCTAGCAACTTCTTCAATATTTTTCTCTTTAATATAAATTATATTTAAAGAGGAAAATATTATTTGTGTGTCATGATTTGATTGGTCCATATGACCAAATGCGCCACTTGTCATTATTTGATTGGTTTTGGACTTTTGGGCTGCAAAACTTGATTTAATTGGTCGTGACACTTCATATTTGACACTCGGACAGCTTTTCATTTGTCAGGAAAATAAATATTAAAAAATATTAATTAAGATTAACTATTAAATATTGGAATTAAATTTAGGAAATTCCAAAATATTAATAGAAAAGCTAATTAATATTTAATGTTTTAATTTACACTTGTCAATTTTTAATTGGACGAAATTTAATCGCCTAACAAATGCCCCCTACGTCAAGGCTGGACGAAGAACGTGCCAAATATTTTCGTGAGAGAGGCGGAACTTGAAGAACTTAGTTTCCCTTTTTTTTTTCAAAGAGAAAATAAATACTCCCTTTAACTCATGAAATAATGACGGGCCTAAAAAAAATCAAGCCCACACATTTCATCATTTGATAATCGACTAAGACCAAAATTTAAAGCCCAAGACATCTTATCATGAAGGATTTGGCCCATAAAATTTACATTGTAGATCAATTTGAATAAATTGGATTGTATCACCATGGCCCACCACATTAATTTCATGGCAATTTTCTGATCAAAATACGGATGAGTGATAGAATTTGAAATCAATTCTATTTTTTTTCTTTATCTTGATAAGCACTACGGGCGGCCCATCCTTTTTTTTTAAATGAATCCAGAATGTATATGACCTGTGGGAGATTTGGATTCCAACGTAATCTCTGTTCCAAGCAACTGTAAACACCGAGTTATCAATTCATCATCACCAAACATTAAGCTGCTGATTCAATGCTTTGATTTCATCCTCATTATTTGTATTATTTTACAACTCAAATTCTCACCTTTATGATGGCATGCTTAACCCACTTTAATCTTGGTTTCCCACAAGCATTAAAATTATGGCTTCGCAATTAAAGAGTTCAAATAACACAGTTCTTCTTAGGGATGGCAATGGGTCGGGTTTCGCGGGTCCCCGATCCGCTCGGGGCGGGTTTGGACCCGCATAATCGGGTTTGGGATGGGTTGCGGGTCTAGAATTCTAGACCCGCACGGGTTCGGGTCGGGTCTCGGGTTCAAGTGAACCCGGCCCGAACCCGACCCGTATATATAAATATATTTAATATATATAATATAAATATATAAATAAATCAATTAAAAAAATCTTAAAAATTGAAAAAAATTCAGATCTAAACTTAAACGAGATCTGGATTCCTTTCCCACAGGCTACAATCCCATTCCCACTCTCAAATCTCAATCTCACTCTCACTCTCACTCTCGTGACTCGTCTGCAATTAGCCCAGCCGCGCTCCACCGCACCCAGCCGCACCGCACCCAGCCCCTACAGCGCCGCGTCCAGGTCCGCAGCGCCCAGCCCCGCCATGCCCAGGTCTGCCGCGCCCAGCTCCGCCTCGCCCCAGCGCCGCCGCGCCACTGCCCAGCCCCGCAGCACCCCCTGACCCCAGCCCCGCAACGCCACTGCCCAGCCCTGTCGCGCCACTGTCCAACCCCTATCTCCATTTACTTGTATTTCTTTTGAAGGGGGTACTGAAAACTGAATAAATTGTATGCTTGTGTAATCTCTCACTACTAGAAAACAACGATTTAGCCACGGATTATTAGCCACGGACCTAATCGGTTGCCATTAGCTACGGAAAAGGCCACGGATTTAGGAAAAAAACGAAAACATATGGCCACGGATTTTTCGGTGGCTAAACAGACAAAAATCCGTGGCCAAATAAATTTAAAAAAAAAAAAACATAAATGTTTTTCCCCAGTAATAAAATAAATTTTTTTTTAAAAAACAATTGGCCTTGGCCACGGATAAATCCGTGGCCAATAAATAAAATTATTTTTCTTTTTTTTTTACACAAATTGGCCACGGAATTATCCGTGGCCATATAATTTTTTGTAAAAAAAAAATATAAATATTTTTCTCCAGTAATAAAATAAATTTTTTTAAAAAAAGGTTGGCCTTGGCCACGGATTTTTCCGTGGCCACAAAATAAAATTATTTTTCTTTTTTTTATGGAAATTGGCCACGGATTTATCCGTGGCCATATAATTTTTTTTTAAAAAAAACATAAATATTTTTCCCCAGTAATAAAATAAATTTTTTTATTAAAAAAAAAATTAGCCTTGGCCACGGATAAATCCGTGGCCAAGAAATAAAATTAATTTTCTTTTTTATGGAAATTGGCCACGGAATTATCCGTGGCCATATAAATTTTTTTTTAAAAAAATATAAATATTATTCTTGAGTAATAAAATAAATATTTTTTTTACAAAATATTTTGAATTGGCCACGGATTTATCCGTGGCCATATAAATTTTTTTTAAAAAAACAACATGTTTTTCCCCAGTAATAAAAGAAATTTTTAGAAAAAAGAAAATTGGACTTGGCCACGGATTAATCCGTGGCCAAGAAATAAAATTATTTTTCTTTTTCTCGCAAAAAAAAGCGGGAAATGGCCACGGATAAATCCGTGCCCAATAAATAAATTTATTTAAAAAAATTTTTTGGATGGTGGCCACGGATTTTTCCGTGGCCAAAAAATAAAAAAAAAAATTTTTTTAAAAAGGAGGGTGGCCACGGATTTATCCGTGGCCATTTAAATTAAATTTTTTTTTAATTTTAATTTTAATCGGCTCGCTCAAATCGAGCGGCACGGCATTACGGGGCATTAAAACGTTTGAGTCATTTCAAAATCATCACATTATTGTCACGTATCTTGTATTCTGCCTTGTTATGCGTTGAAACTTGTAGTTTGATCAACGAGAACACGTTTTCCTCTTTCAGTGATATATACGAATGACTTCGTACTCCGGTGTTAATGCGCGCTAACGTCAATTAGCTCGTGTAGGAATCACCAATAAAATGGACTTTAGAGCAGATTGATTACTTTTTTAGTTGTATTGCGCCAATCGTACGGTTCCGTATAACCTAATTAACGAAAACGCACGATTCGGGAAAAGTCAACTCTCTATTTTGACTATTGGCCCCGGATTAATCCGTGGCCAAGTGGTATTTTTAAATTTTTTTTAAAAAAAGCGGGAAATGGCCACGGATCTTTCCGTGGCCAATAAATAAATTTATTTAAAAAAAATTTTTTTGGATGGTGGCCACGGATTTTTCCGTGGCCAAAAAATAAAATAAAAATTTTTTGAAAAAGGAGGGTGGCCACGGATAAATCCGTGGCCATTTAAATTAATTTTTTTTTTAATTTTAATTTTAATTGGCTCGCTCAAATCGAGCGGCACGGCATTACGGGGCATTAAAACGTTTGAGTCATTTCAAAATCATCACAATATCGTCACGTATCTTGTATTCTGCCTTGTTATGCGTTGAAACTTGTAGTTTGATCAACGAGAACACGTTTTCCTCTTTCAGTGATATATACGAATGACTTCGTAATCCGGTGTCAATGCGCGCTAACGTCAATTAGCTCGCGTAGGAATCACCAATAAAATGGACTTTAGAGCAGATTGATTACTTTTTTAGTTGTATTGCGCCAATCGTACGGTTCCGTATAACCTAATTAGCGAAAACGCACGATTCGGGAAAAAGTCAACTCTCTATTTTGACTATTGGCCACGGATAAATCCGTGGCCAAGTGGTATTTTTAAATTTTTTTTAAAAAAAGCGGGAAATGGCCACGGATTTTTCCGTGGCCAATAAATAAATTTATTTAAAAAAAAATTTTTTGGATGGTGGGCAAGGATTTTTCCGTGGCCAAAAAATAAAAAAAAAAAATTTGAAAAAGGAGGGTGGCCACGGATAAATCCGTGGCCATTTAAATTAATTTTTTTTTTAATTTTTAGTGTGGCCACGGATATCCGTCGCTAAGTGTTCATATATATTGAACACTTAGCCATTTTTTCTCCCCACCTTTTTCAGATCTAAAGACCCCCCCCCCAGGTACGCCCCTCCTCCCCCCCCCTGCGCCGCCTCGCTCCTCCCCCCCTCCCCCGGCGCCGCCACCCCGCTGCTCCCCCTCCCCCCCCCCCGCGCCCCCGCCCCCCCGGACCCCCAGCCGGCCGTCCCCCCACCCCCGCAGCACCCCACCCCCAGCCGCCCCTCCCCCCGCCCCCAGCAGCCCCTCCACCCCCACCCGGCCCTGCCCCCAGCAGCGCCCTCCCCCCCCCCCCCCCCCCCCCACATTTGTTATTTTTTTGTTTGTAATTTTTTTTTTTGTTGAGTTGTAATTTTAATTTTATTTGTTGTTTTGTTGTTGTGAGATTTTTTGTATGTTGATATCATAAACGTAATTTGAGGTGGTCAAGGTTAAATAAGGTATGAATTATTATGATTTTATTTATGAATTGTTATGAATAAAGTTATTTGGATTATGAATTGTTATGTCGAAATTTGTTTGAATTATTCTTTGTTATGTCGAAGTTTGTTTGGATTATTTCTTTGTTATAAATAAGTTAATTCAATTGATTGTAGTGAATATGTTGGGATTATGGATTGTTTTGAACGTATTTGGGATTATGGATTGTTTTGAACACGTTGATTGGATTATGGATTGTTATGAATATGTTTGTTTGGATTGTTATGAATAAGTTTATTCAATTAATTGATTGTTGTGAATATGTTGGGATTATGGATTGTTTTGAACGAATTTGGACTATGGATTGTTTTGAACACGTTAGATTGGATTACGGATGGTTATGAATGTGTGTGTTTGAATTGTTATGAAAAATTTATTTTGGATTGAATTTTATTGTTTTTGTAGGGTTAAATAGTTAAAACATGTGTTTGATAGGAAGAATGTCGAACAATATTTGGAATAAATTAATGAGAAATAAGTAGTTAGGTATTGTGGATTATGAAGCATGCTTAATAATTATTAGTTGACTAACATAATCTGTTGAGATGTGAAGTCTAACAGTGATATTAACTTACCTTCGTTCCTTGTTTACAGAATATGGATATACGTGAAATTCGATGTTGGATGTATAATAGATTAACAGTTGATCGGAAAAATTACACCAAACAATTTATGAATGGCCTTAATCAGTTTATTCAATTTGCAACTACACAACCGCAGTATACAGCAGATAAAGGCCTCATTAGGTGTCCATGTTCAAAGTGTACAAATAGAAAGTATAAGGATATTAGTAATGTGCGTTGCGATTTGATGAAATTTGGGTTTCAACCTGAGTATTGGTATTGGACTTCACATGGCGAGTTAGATTCAGAATGTCAACATATGGATGCCGGTGGTGCTAGTCATTCGAATCAGACTAATTTTTCATATGGACTCAATAATTACGAGAATTTGGTATATGATGCAATGGGTGTGAATGCATCACACCATCATTATCGACTCGATTCTAATGTCGATGGTGGTCACGATACTGAGAACCCACGAAACAATGAGCAATATCCTAATGTGCAAGCCCAACAGTTTTATGACATATTAGAGGCTGCGAATCGACCATTGTGGCCAGGTTGTGACAATCAGACGGAGTTATCAATGGCTCTTCAAATGATGTTATTAAAATCCGACTACAATTTATCTCAGAGCTGTTTTGATCGAATGGCAGAAGTTGTGAAGTCGTCTAATCCGCCGGATAATCATATTCCTAACAACTATTACGAAGCAAAAAAAATAGTTAAAAAGTTAGGTTTAATATCGGCGAAGATTGATTGTTGCATCGAGGGGTGTATTTATTCATAATTGATATGTGATCTATTGTTGTGCAGTTTGTTAACAATTTATTAATTTTGTTGATTATTTGTTTAGAATTTTGAAACAGATGGCCGGGAAATCGAAAAAAGGCAAGGAGAAAGTATCGGACTCAGGGTCTAATCGGCATATGCCTCTACCGACCAATCTCAACATCCGTTTAGGTAGTTCGAGATCAGATCCTCCATCCCCTGCCTTAGGGTCCGCCCCATCAACGCCGATGAATGAAGGTCGATCCACTGATGTGTCTCAAAATAGTGATAACGGTGGCCATCAGCGTCTAATAATGCCACGAGGAAAAGAGTAAGTAAATTGATTTATATAAGTCTGCTATCTATCAATAAATAGATATATATTCTATAAATTTTATGTGCATTACAGTATATAATATTATTTTTTTAACCTGTACAATAGGTTTGATCTCGAAGACAAATGTGTCGAGGAGATCGGGCGGATACTTGAGAATGGTTTCAAGCGACCGTGGCCTACTTGGAAAAAGATCCCCCTAGATGTTCGTGAGATGTGGTTTGCCCAGTTTAAGGTATGTCTATTTACTTAATTTAAATAAAAACTATTAGTATAATTTGTTCATATATGATTCTTTTTATTTGTTTTTTTGTTAGACAAAATTCTTTTGGCGGCCTGATCATTCGAGCCGAATTTGGAAGAACTTCGAGCATAAGGGTTCGGAAATTCTGAAAAATAGATTGGCTAAAGCTCGTAGGGATAACCGTAGGCCCAATTGGATAGGTGAGGAATCTTGGGATGCTTTACGGGTCATATGGGACAACCCACACTACTAGAAAAAAGGCATTTAGCCACGGATTTGGCAAAAAATCCGTGGCCAAGGGAATCAGCCACGGCTTAGCCACGGATTAGCCACGGATTTTTTCCGTGGCTAAAAGTGGCGTGGCTAACCAGGGCCACGGCTTGTTAGCCACGGCTGCGGTTAGCCACGGCTTAGCCACGGCCGAACCGTGGCTATTAGCCACGGGCCAACCGTGGCCAACGCTGGCCACCCAAACTGTCAACGGGGCCTGGCCGTGGCTAAGGGCCACGGCTTAGCCACGTTCAAGCCGTGGCCACGCCGTGGCACTTAGCCACGGTCAAGCCGTGGCCCTTAGCCACGGTCGTGCCGTGGCCGAGCCGTGGCATTTAGCCACGGTCAAGCCGTGGCCCTTAGCCACGGTCGTGCCGTGGCCGAGCCGTGGCATTTAGCCACGGTCCTTAGCCACGGTACTTAGCCACGGTGGGGCGGTGGCCAAGCCGTGGCACTTAGCCACGGTCCGGCGGTTGCCACACCGTGGCCCTTAGCCACGGCTCCGCCGTGGCCACGCCGTGGTCCTTAGCCACGGCTCCGCCGTAGCCAAGCCGTGGCCGTTAGCCACGGCTCTGCGGTGGCTAATCCGTGGCTAATTCAGCCAGAAAATAATAAATTCGATTTGTTTTCGTTCCGAACCAGTCTGCAATCAAAAAACCCAAACATTCCAATGTATCCAATCAAGATGACGATCACAGATCGTCCAATACCAAATGCATCATCAAATTAAACAGTAAAATAACGATCACGGATCGTCCAACACCAAATGCATCATCAAATAAAAACCAAAATAACGATCATCCAACAAACACCAAATATTTCGTTGACTAAAGTGTAGAAAGATTCAAATATTGCTAATAGTAGTTAGAGAGTACAAGTTATTAACAAATCAAGACGTGTCAATGTCTAAAAAGGTCCAACATCATCATCATCATCATTATCATTGTGCTCGTCATCACGTATGTAATTTGGAGGAGTGTGTCTAGAGGTGGATCGTTGTCCTCCCGATGAAGTCCTACGAGAATCCCTCTGTTGGGAGGGGGTGGACTGTACATGTACATGAGGTGAACCAGCTGACGGGTGTGGCTGATTAGGCGAAGAGGCGACTGCTCCTTGGGTTAAAAGTTGAATGCTCTGAAGCACGGCATTGAGGGTCTGCTTCACCTCAGTTAATTCAGATGATTGTCTCTCCTCGAACCTGTCGAGCCTTCGCCTCAACTCAATCGTACCCGGATCCTCCCATTTCGGAGGATAAGTCTGGGAGCTCAAACTTCCCGTACTAGGTGATCCACCTGGCACGCCGTACCACCGACCCTTATTCGGTTTAGCCACAGTCTCCTTCCACACCTATGAATCCGTGAATATAATTAGATTTAGTCATAATATATCATTAATATGTATCTATATATTATATTAAAATATGAAAAAAATAAAAGTTATTTTGACTTACATCGAGCTTGGATGGTCGAGATAGGGGGGTGCCATCAGCAGATTGAGGAGGCGGCTGGGAATTAATTTCTTCCCACTTCTCTTTAAATGCGTTCTACGAGTTTTGAGGTTGAAACATTAGTTACAATGTCAAAAAAAAACCAATTTTATAATTAAAAATAATGAATACTCACAAATGAACGCTCCGCCCTCTGATCAGCCCATTTCATTTCCCTATTCTCATCTTTATAAGAGTAAAGATGTAGGAATGACTGATCCACGGTAGGACTATACCCCAATTGAGCTTCCTGTGATAAGACATGTAATATTTTAATACTATATAACACAATAATCACCCGTATAAGGTCAAATTGAAGTACTTATGAAATACACATACTAACCAGCTCGTCATTATAAGTTAGGTGAGATTTGGAACCACCTTTGTGGCCGGTTATTCCCCTTCCACAAGAATCGGATGCCCGATTAGCTTTGTTCACTGCGCTCTTTTTAAGAAAATTGGGCAACCCCCATTTTGCTAGCAGCTCTTGCCAAGCGTCCTCTCCGATCCACTCCGGCCTCTTATTATTACGACGAGCCATTGTTAAGCCTATTCTTCAGGAGCTCTGATCCCTTATGCTCAAAAGTTTTCCAAATAGCGTCATGTTGGTCAGGTCGCCAATAATATACCCTCTACACAATGAAAAAACAGAGAACTTAATACATTACGAATGAAAAAAATGTAAAAGAAAATTTGTAAATGCATCAAGACTTACTTGGAATTCGCCGAACCACATGTGTCTAGTTTGTATAGGGATCTCCTTCCACCTCTCCCATGGCTCTGTATACCCGTTTGTGAAAATACGGGCGATCATCCTCACGGTCTCCAAAGCAAGATTGAACCTAATAAATATAACTGTTATTTAAACAACAATCAAAAAGTGAATAATTATAACTTAAAGGCAATACAAAAGCAAACTTACTCATGTCCCCGTGGATAAATAACCATCTTTCCATCAATTCTGTTATTATCGGAAGTCTCCGTCGGCATATCATCAGTAATAGGCTCATCATCATCGCTAGGGATTGGTGTCTGATGATGAGAGTCGTCATACGGCTCGTCTCGAATGTGAATGCCCGTCGTAGGGGGTATGTGGAGGCCACGGTGGTTGGAACCTTCTTCACTACTAGTGACCTTGTTCTTTCCCTTTCTAGAACCTGTCATCTGCATTCATAATAAAAACATCAAACAGCACAAACCTGTTATATTTATATTAAAAAATTCATAGCAAAAATATCACTTAAGATGAGTCTTTTCACATGACATTAAATATTTCATTCGGCCACTAAACAACAATCATAGCAATCACACACACACATATATATATATATACATGTTTATAGCAAAGAAAAATCAAACCAAACAAAATATTCATTCATAGTAAATATTACTCATCATCATCTTCGTCTTCTTCATCTTCATTTTCTTCACCTCCGTCTCCGTCTTCGTCTTCGTCTTCAGCATCATCGTCATACTGAGGCATATTTTCATCATCATCCTCCTCATCTTCTTCAAACTCAGAGTTTAATTCTTCAGCCTCGACACTTTGACCCAATTCATCAACTAATATATGATCATTAGTCATGTGCTCAGTGTATAATTGATTGACCTCTTCAACAGCACCCGTAGAATCCGCAAGATTACCCGTCGGTTCATTATCGATGACACCATTCGCGCAGCCAGATGACTCTTGCAATGGGTCATTAGTATTATCTTGGCTCACAACTCGACTCCGTGGTCTTGTTTTGATAACAAATCGCCACTGCGATTTATCTCTTCTAGTACCGGGGTGAGGAACGTAATACACTTGAGATGCATGTTGCGCAAGGATGAAGGGATCATCTTTCGGGTATCTCTCATTTATTTTTACTTCAATAATATCATACTGGGGGTGTATCTTTATACCCCTATTCGATACCGAATCAAACCAAATACATTTGAACATCACAACCTCTTTTTGAGGCTCACCAGGATACTCTAATTTGATAACTTCCTTGAGCATACCATAAAAGTTTATACCCCCATCACTTATTACACAAACGCCAGAATTTGAGGTCTTCGTATGTGGGGTCATATCTTCTGTATGAAACATATATCCATTACAGTAGAACCTATTGAAGGTCTTGACCTTCTTCATTGGACCCCAAGCCAAATCAAGCAAATACTGATTTTCAACATTATTTTTTGGATTATGCGCCTACATATACGAATATTTTCAATCAATATATTATATGAAAGATTTTTTTATGTATAATGGCTAAGTATTTATTATGTATAATGAATTACTCACATAGAGTTTAAACCATTCAACAAAATTATTCTCGACGGATTCCTCAATCTCTTGCTCAGTTAGGTGTGGCCAATTGTATCGAACGGCTGATCTATACATCCTACAAAGTATTGAAAATTTGTCAGTGTCATCTTAACAAATTATATATAAATTGTTAAAGATAACACTTACTCAAGTATGGGGACAACTTCTTCACAATTGATAAGTACATGTAATGCAGCTTTGCTCCACTCATCATCAGTCAAATAACGTTCCTTGCATTTTCTTCCTGACTTACCAGCTCGTTTGAATACAGACAAAGTATAATGTCGCTCATCATCAGAACAGACGTCGTCCTCATTACGACGAGGTCTTTTACTTTTGGTGTGGATGTGACTTTCAAAATAATAAGATGAAAAATACGACAACTCTTGGTTTAAGTATGCCTCACATATTGATCCTTCAACTTTTGCTCTGTTCTTCACCATTCCCTTTAAGTTATGTAAGTACCTACAAACGTAAGTTGTTTTAAGTTTTTATAATTGATAGTTTCTATTATTTCTTTTAATACATGAAATTTAAAATTCATAATTATTTAAACTACCTCTCGAAAGGATACATCCACCGGTATTGCACTGGACCACACATCGCAGCTTCAAACGGCAAATGTACAGTCAAGTGCTCCATTGAGTCAAAAAATCCAGGCGGAAAAATGCGTTCCAATTTGCATAAAATAATAGGAATGTTACTCTCCAATTGTAATAGATTTGCCGCACTTAACTCTGTTGAGCACATTTCTTTAAAAAATTGACCTATTTCCGTTAAAGGCTTCCAAACATTAGGTGCGAGTGCATTTAGCGCCATTGGAAGCAAACGTTGCATAAAGACGTGACAGTCATGGCTCTTCATACCAAGCAGGTTTGTTCCAGATTGATCAACACAGTTTCCCAAGTTCGATGCATACCCATCAGGCATCTTCAAACATTTAATCCAATCACATAATTCGCGGCGTTGTTCAATGGTTAAAGTGAAAGTGGCCTGTGGCTTCAACACTTTACCGTTTGGAAGATACTGTAGATGTAATTCCGGACGCTTGCAATACTCCAACAAGTCAAGTCTAGCCTTCTCGTTATCTTTTGTTTTGTTTTTTACATCCATGACAGTATTTATTATGTTGTCAAAAATTTTTTTCTCAATGTGCATTACATCCAAATTGTGGCGGACAATATTATCCTTCCAATAGGGCAACTCCCAAAATATGCATTGTTTGGTCCAATTGTGGTCCACACCGTAACCTGAAATTTTAGAGTGCTTGACGGGCAAATCAGTTACTTTGGGCAAGTGTTGCACGACATCCCAAGTTGTATCACCCGTCATTCGAGAGGGAGCCGCAGATCGCTCACGTCTTCCTTTCAAAAAAGCATCTTTATTATGCCTAAAAGGATGAGTCTCTGGCAAAAATCTTCTGTGGCAATCAAACCACGTTATTTTTCCACCATGCTTCAATCTGAAAGATTTTGTATGGTGTATACATATTGGACATGCCAGTCTCCCGCACGTCATCCACCCCGACAACATTCCATATGCAGGAAAGTCATTAATTGTCCACATAAGGGCAGCTCTTAAACGAAAAGTTTGTCTACTCGACACATCGAACTTTTCAACCCCGTCTGACCACAACTCTTTCAACTCGTCAATTAAAGGTTGCAAATACACATCAATTCTGTCCTTTGGATTGCGCGGCCCAGGAATCAAACATGTCAAAAACATATATGGGGCAGTCATGCACATTTCGGGAGGTAAATTATAGGGGGTAATAATAACCGGCCAACAAGAATATGATTTCGAAGTTTGGTTGAAAGGATTAAATCCATCAGCACACAGTCCAAGTCTAATATTTCACGGTTCAGCGGCAAAGTTTGGGTGTTTCTCATTGAAATGCTTCCACGCTATGCCATCCGATGGATGGCATAACGTATCAGACTTTGCTATATGCTCATGGTGCCACCTCATTTGCTCGGCTGATTTTTCAGAAGCATACAACCTTTTCAAACGTGGGATTAGTGGCATGTAGTGCATTCTTTTGTAAGGAACACGTCTATTGCTCCCCGTACGAGATGGTTTAAACCTAGGATGCTGACATAATGCACATTCATCCAAGTGAGTATATTCTTTATAATACAACACACACCCTTGCACGCAGCAATCAATTTTCAGAGATATCAGTCCCAATTTTCTCGTTAATTTTTTGGCTTCATAATAATTGTTGGGAACATGATTGTCTATCGGATTTGATGTTTTTATAAGATCAGCCATTCTATCGAAGCATCCTTGTGGCATATTATAATCTGATTTCAATGTCATCATTTGAAGAGTCAGTGACAATTCCGTGTGTGACTCACATCCTGACCATAACGAACGGTTTGCTGCCTCCAACAAATCATAAAATTGTTGAGCTTCGTTATTATGAGGTTGTTCAATAATATGACTCATTCCAGCAGCATTTCGTTCAGAATTTTGCCCCGTCCTATTTTCATGACCACAAGTCTGTCCCATAGCATCATAGACCATATTTTCGTAATTTCTTAAACCGGCGTTGTTATTGACATGATTGTACGCACATGGACCGACACCATCAACATTCCAATTTTCTAGAGCAATCTCCCCATGTGCAGTCCAATACCAATAATTTGGTTGAAATCCATACTTTAAAAGATCATATTTTACATTGTTAGCACTCTTGTATTTTCCATTTTCACATATAAAACACGGACACCTAATACAATCGTTGTCAAGTTTGTATTGTGGTTGTGATGTTGCAAACTCAATAAACTGACCCAAACCCAATAAAAATTCATTCGTAAGATCTGTTCGATCGGGCAATAACCGATTGTACATCCAACTTCGACTCACACGTATATTATCCATTTTCTGTAACAAATACAATTATGTCATTTAGTCACTACTGAACAATCACATTTAAACTTTGCCAACAAACATATATGTAAAGACAATATCAATAAACTGTATTCATCAAAGCATATCAACAAACAACATAGAATCCCCACAACATATCTCATCAAATCATATTTATAAACTTACATATCTTATCAAAGCCTATCTCATCAAAACATATCCCTAAATGTATATACTACCGTACCAACATGCATTTCATATTCGTAATCAAATTTTACGAACAAACGAACCAATATTACACTTCTCATTCACCAATATCAAATGTTTCCAAAATAAAATATAACTCAATTAATACATACACACATATACATTTTGAAATACATATATATCCCAATTAATACATACACTCATATACATTTTCAAATACATATATATCTCAATTAATACATACACACATATACATTTTCCAATACATATATATCTCAAAATAAATTTTGGGAAAATTAAATCATACCTTCAATTTTGGAACACCAACTTGTGAATATTTAAAAACCTAACAATAATTACCAAAAAAATCAAAACAAACAAACAAATATTAGATATAATTCAAATTAAAACACAAAAAAATATAAAAAAATAATAATGGGGGCGGGGGGGGTAAGGGGCTGGAAGGGGGGGCGCGCGGGGGGGGGGGGGGGAGGGTAGGGGGGTGCGGTTTGGGCTGGGGGTTGGGGGGGCGGGTAGGGGCTGGTGGGTGGGGGGGCGGGTAAGGGGCTGGAAAGGGGGGGGGCGCGCGGGGAGGGGGGAGGGTGGGGGGCGGTTTGGGTTGGGGGTTGGGGGGCGCGGGTAGGGGCTGGTGGGTGGAGGGGAGGGGAGAGGGGGGGGGCTGGGCGGGTTGGGGGAGGGGGAGGAGCTGGCGGGGCGGCGGCGGCGAGGGCGGTGTGGACGACGGCGGGGGGCCGCGCCAGACGGGGGGGATTGGGGGGACGGTGACGGGGACGGGGGGGGGGTTACCTTGGTAGGAGGAAGAAGGGGGAGGAGAAAAAAAAAAGCCAAGTGTTGAATATATATGCTTCACTTGGCCACGGATTAGCCACGGCTAAGCCGTGGCTAAATTTAAAATTAGCCACGGCCTGGCCGTGGCTAATCCGTGGCCAAGTGAAGCCACCGATCTATGTTAGCCACGGCCGGGCCACGGATTAGCCACGGCCAGGCCGTGGCTAACATATATTTATTTATTTTTTTTTTCGCGTTTCACATTGGTATTTTTTTATCCGTGGTTGATACGTTTTTAATTTGCGTTATTCCTAATATTTCAAATTAATTACACTAACATAATATTATAATATAATTAGAGCCATCATTCATAAATCGAAAAAGTATATATACATATATATTATATATATATATAACAGATTAATAAACATAAACGACAACATATATCGATCGCATCCGTGCTTATAAGTAATCTTCTATATATAATAGATTTCATATATATTTAGTTATGATATTTTATTTGAATAATAATCAAAGTTGGAATAAAACATTTATTGTAAAAATAGAATTAAATACAGATTATTAAAATTTAATAAGGATTTTTTTTTTATAAAAAGGCCCTTAGCCACGGCTAGGCCGTGGCTAAGGGCCTGTTATTACAAAAAAAAAAAAAAAACTTTAATTTACGTTGTAATTTACGATCAAAATATATAAATTTATATTTTACGTTTAAAATATATTCAATTATATATAATATCTACGTTTAAAATATATAAATATATAAAATACATGAATATTTTTAAATAATTCTATATCAATATAAACATATATAAATGTATATATGTATATATATGTTGATAGGCTAATCCGTGCTTATAAATGCTCTTCTATATGTAATACTCTTCCTATATATAGTAATATATATTATTGATTGTAATTACGAAACTTAAATTCGAATTAATGTATACCTTCGTAGATCGATTGAAATGATAACAGCACATATGTATATGTGTGTTCATATATAGACATTGCTCATATATATATATATAACACAATAATGATTATCGTAAAAATAGATTTCATATATATTTAGTTATGATATTTTATTTGAATAATAATCAAAGTTGGAATAAAACATTTATTGTAAAAATAGAATTAAATACAGATTATTAAAATTTAATAAGAATTTTTTTTTTATAAAAAGGCCCTTAGCCACGGGGGCCTGTTATTACAAAAAAAAAAAAAAAAAACTTTAATTTACGTTGTAATTTACGATCAAAATATATAAATTTATATATATACTTATACATCTAATATATATTCAGCTAATTATATATAAATACACATATATATAAGTATATCTAATCTTATACGTATGTAATATATCGAATCATTTATTATATATATCAACATATATAATATAATATATATATATATATATTACTTAAGTATCGCAAAAATTAATTATTAAACAAAAAGTTAAAGTGGTGTAGTGGTTTAATGCTCTAACTTTAACTAACAGGTCAAGAGTTCAAATCATATTTGTTGCAAAAAAAAAATAAAAATTTTTAGCCACGGCCAGGCCGTGGCTAATCCGTGGCCCTTAGCCACGGCCTGGCCGTGGCTAATCCAGGCACGGCTAGGCCGTGGCTAGACCGTGGCTAAGGGCCACGGCTTAGCCACGGTCTGGCCGTGGCCAAATTAGCCACGGCTAGGCCGTGGCCCAGCCGTGGCTAACCATTGGCGGCAAAACTTGCGCCAAATTTAGCCACGACATTTGGCCACGGCCTGGCCGTGGCTAAATCAGCCACGGTTAATCCGTGGCCAATCCGTGGCTAAAGCTCAAATTTTTTTTTCACCGAAAACCGTTGCTAATCCGTGGCTAATCCGTGGCTAATAGCCACGGATTAGCCACGAATTTTTCCCGTGGCTAAAATCCGTGGCTATTTGCTCTTTTTCTAGTAGTGCCAGATTTTTAGAGGATACAGGAGCAGAACATGGCAAACCGAGCATCGACATGCGACGGCAGGGGATTTCCTGGCCATAAGGGAGGAGCCAGATCTCATCTAAGGTGGCAAGATCATTTGGTAAGTCATTACTTTTCCTTGTAATATATTTAGTTAATTTAAGTAGTGTTGATTTTTACGATTTTATCTCATTATTGGCATTATATTTTACTCCATATTTATTGCAGACCGAGAAACATGGACATCGACCTTCAGTAGACGAGACATTTGTGACCCTCCATTGTACACTTGCGGATGATGGAACTGAGCATTATGTCGATGACCGAGCAAGGGCTACTATGGTAGTTTTATAATTATTTTTATCGTCACCTATTATTTTTCAAAAAGCTTTTATAACAATTATGTATGTTATTTTTGCAGGAGAGCTTCAGAACAAATTATGACGAAGCTTGTTCACGAGCCGCCGAAAATGCACAGGGGGGACCTATTCAGCAGCCCGATAAGTTGGAGGTAACATTCAAAAGCGTATTTATTAGATATATGTAGTTATTAAAGTATATACATATTTATATATATACTTTATTAAAAATATGTATACGTTTTAGATTTGGAAGCAGACAGTCGGCGGTCCAAAGAAGGGTCGTTGGTATGGGGTTGCCGGTGGACCCTCTACCGTGACAGTTGAGTCTTCTGGCTCATGGACCGACTTAAATACTTGGGTTGACCCCAAGACAGAGGAGCTCACACAGAAGATCGGCGAGTTAGAGGAGAAACACAGTCAGAAGATGGCCGAGATGGAAGAAAAGCATAGTCGAGAGATCTCCGGCCTTCAGAAAACTGTGTCCCTAATGGCTCCCAACCTAAAGAAACCCACGCGTCGATTAGCTCCGCGGCGTAAGAAGGGCTCTACTTCGTCTGCTCCTGTTGCTCGGGATGAAAATGAAGGCGATGACGACGACGACGACGATGACGAGGATGGTGGAGACGATGATGTTCCGACTGTTGATCTTTAAAAACATTTATATATGCATTATTGTATGAATAATTATGTATGATTTCATGTATTAAACTTATCGAATAATATTAATTATTAATTATATATATGCTATATGGATTATTAGTATTACATTGATATACTGTTTGTTAGTATTTAAATTTGTTGGTATTTTGAATATTCGAAAAAAATTGCAGGTTTTGGGGTATATTATAACAAATAAAATATTGAAAATTTATGTAAATATAGCGACGGATTTTTCGGTCGCTATAATACGTGGCCAAAAAAATAATATTTTTTAATTTTTTTTAATTTTGGCCACGGATTTATCCGTGGCCAATGTAAAAACGTTTTATTTTTTTTATTATTGGCCACGGATAAATCCGTGGCCATTTTTATTTATATTTAAAAATTACAAACCGTAAATAAAAATGTAAATAAAATGTAAATAAATAAAATAAATAAAAATGTAAATAAAATGGCCACGGATTTATCCGTGGCCAATAATAAAAAAAATAAAACGTTTTTACATTGGCCACGGATAAATCCGTGGCCAAAATTAAAAAAAATTAAAAAATATTATTTTTTTGGCCACGTATTATAGCGACCGAAAAATCCGTCGCTATATTTACATAAATTTTCAATATTTTATTTGTTATAATATACCCCAAAACCTGCAATTTTTTTCGAATATTCAAAATACCAACAAATCTAAATACTAACAAACCGTATATCAATGTAATACTAATAATCCATATAGCATATATATAATTAATAATTAATACTATTCGATAAGTTTAATACATGAAATCATACATAATTATTCATAAAATAATGCATATATAAATGTTTTTAAAGATCAACAGTCGGAACATCATCGTCTCCACCATCCTCGTCATCGTCATCGTCGTCGTCATCGCCTTCATTTTCATCCCGAGCAACAGGAGCAGACGAAGTAGAGCCCTTCTTACGCCGCGGAGCTAATCGACGCGTGAGTTTCTTTAGGTTGGGAGCCATTAGGGACACAGTTTTCTGAAGGCCGGAGATCTCTCGACTATGCTTTTCTTCCATCTCGGCCATCTTCTGACTGTGTTTCTCCTCTAACTCGCCGATCTTCTGTGTGAGCTCCTCTGTCTTGGGGTCAACCCAAGTATTTAAGTCGGTCCATGAGCCAGAAGACTCAACTGTCACGGTAGAGGGTCCACCGGCAACCCCATACCAACGACCCTTCTTTGGACCGCCGACTGTCTGCTTCCAAATCTAAAACGTATACATATTTTTAATAAAGTATATATATAAATATGTATATACTTTAATAACTACATATATCTAATAAATACGCTTTTGAATGTTACCTCCAACTTATCGGGCTGCTGAATAGGTCCCCCCTGTGCATTTTCGGCGGCTCGTGAACAAGCTTCGTCATAATTTGTTCTGAAGCTCTCCTGCAAAAATAACATACATAATTGTTATAAAAGCTTTTTGAAAAATAATAGGTGACGATAAAAATAATTATAAAACTACCATAGTAGCCCTTGCTCGGTCATCGACATAATGCTCAGTTCCATCATCCGCAAGTGTACAATGGAGGGTCACAAATGCCTCGTCTACTGAAGGTCGATGTCCATGTTTCTCGGTCTGCAATAAATATGGAGTAAAATATAATGCCAATAATGAGATAAAATCGTAAAAATCAACACTACTTAAATTAACTAAATATATTACAAGGAAAAGTAATGACTTACCAAATGATCTTGCCATCTTAGATGAGATCTGGCTCCTCCCTTATGGCCAGGAAATCCCCTGCCATCGCATGTCGATGCTCGGTTTGCCCTGTTCTGCTCCTGTATCCTCTGAAAATCTGGGCTGTCCCATATGACCCGTAAAGCATCCCAAGATTCCTCACCTATCCAATTGGGCCTACGGTTATCCCTACGAGCTTTAGCCAATCTATTTTTCAGAATTTCCGAACCCTTATGCTCGAAGTTCTTCCAAATTCGGCTCGAATGATCAGGCCGCCAAAAGAATTTTGTCTAACAAAAAAACAAATAAAAAGAATCATATACGAACAAATTATACTAATAGTTTTTATTTAAATTAAGTAAATAGACATACCTTAAACTGGGCAAACCACATCTCACGAACATCTAGGGGGATCTTTTTCCAAGTAGGCCACGGTCGCTTGAAACCATTCTCAAGTATCCGCCCGATCTCCTCGACACATTTCTCTTCGAGATCAAACCTATTGTACAGGTTAAAAAAATAATATTATATACTGTAATGCACATAAAATTTATAGAATATATATCTATTTATTGATAGATAGCAGACTTATATAAATCAATTTACTTACTCTTTTCCTCGTGGCATTATTAGACGCTGATGGCCACCGTTATCACTGTTTTGAAACACATCGGTGGATCGACCTTCATTCATCGGCGTTGATGGGGCGGACCCTAAGGCAGGGGATGGAGGATCTGATCTCGAACTACCTAAACGGATGTTGAGATTGGTCGGTGGAGGCATATGCCGATTAGACCCTGAGTCCGATACTTTCTCCTTGCCTTTTTTCGATTTCCCGGCCATCTGTTTCAAAATTCTCAACAAATAATCAACAAAATTAATAAATTGTTAACAAACTGCACAACAATAGATCACATATCAATTATGAATAAATACACCCCTCGATGCAACAATCAATCTTCGCCGATATTAAACCTAACTTTTTAACTATTTTTTTTGCTTCGTAATAGTTGTTAGGAACATGATTATCCGGCGGATTAGACGACTTCACAACTTCTGCCATTCGATCAAAACAACTCTGAGATAAATTGTAGTCGGATTTTAATGACATCATTTGAAGAGCCATTGATAACTCCGTCTGATTGTCACAACCTGGCCACAATGGTCGATTCGCAGCCTCTAATATGTCATAAAACTGTTGGGCTTGCACATTAGGATATTGATCATTGTTTCGTGGGTTCTCAGTGTCGTGACCACCATCGACATTAGAATCGGGTCGATAATGATGGTGTGATGCATTCACACCCATTGCATCATATACCAAATTCTCGTAATTATTGAGTCCATATGAAAAATTAGTCTGATTCGAATGACTAGCACCACCGGCATCCATATGTTGACATTCTGAATCTAACTCGCCATGTGAAGTCCAATACCAATACTCAGGTTGAAACCCAAATTTCATCAAATCGCAACGCACATTACTAATATCCTTATACTTTCTATTTGTACACTTTGAACATAGACACCTAATGAGGCCTTTATCTGCTGTATACTGCGGTTGTGTAGTTGCAAATTGAATAAACTGATTAAGGCCATTCATAAATTGTTTGGTGTAATTTTTCCGATCAACTGTTAATCTATTATACATCCAACATCGAATTTCACGTATATCCATATTCTGTAAACAAGGAACGAAGGTAAGTTAATATCACTGTTAGACTTCACATCTCAACAGATTATGTTAGTCAACTAATAATTATTAAGCATGCTTCATAATCCACAATACCTAACTACTTATTTCTCATTAATTTATTCCAAATATTGTTCGACATTCTTCCTATCAAACACATGTTTTAACTATTTAACCCTACAAAAATAATAAAATTCAATCCAAAATAAATTTTTCATAACAATTCAAACACACACATTCATAACCATCCGTAATCCAATCTAACGTGTTAAAAACAATCCATAGTCCAAATTCGTTCGAAACAATCCATAATCCCAACATATTCACAACAATCAATTAATTGAATAAACTTATTCATAACAATCCAAACAAACATATTCATAACAATCCATAATCCAATCAACGTGTTCAAAACAATCCATAATCCCAAATACGTTCAAAACAATCCATAATCCCAACATATTCACTACAATTAATTGAATTAACTTATTTATAACAAAGAAATAATCCAAACAAACTTCGACATAACAAAGAATAATTCAAACAAATTTTGACATAACAATTCATAATCCAAATAACTTTATTCATAACAATTCATAAATAAAATCATAATAATTCATACCTTGTTTAACCTTGACCACCTCAAATTACGTTTATGATATCAACCTACAAAAAATCTCACAACAACAAAATAACAAATAAAATTAAAATTACAACTCAACAAAAAAAAAATTACAAACAAAAAAATAACAAATGGGGGGGGGGGGGGGGGGCGGGGCTGCTGGGGGCGGTGGGAGGGGCTGCTGGGGGCGGGGGCGGGCCGGGTGAGGGCGGGGGGGGGGGGCGGCTGGGGGTGGGGTGCTGCGGGGGGTGGGGGGACGGCCGGCTGGGGGTCCGGGGGGGGGGGTTGCGAACGGGGGGAGGGGGGAGGGAGGCGGCGGCGGGAGGCGCGGGGGGGAGGAGCAGCAGGGTGGCGGCGCCGGGAGGGAGGAGCAGGGGTGGCGGCGCCGGGGGAGGGGGAGGGGGGGGGGAAGAGGGGCGTACCTGGGCGGGGGGTCTTTAGATCTGAAAAAGGTGGGGAGAAAAATGGCTAAGTGTTCAATATATATGAACACTTAGCGACGGATTATCCGTGGCCACACTAAAAATTAAAAAAAAAATTAATTTAAATGGCCACGGATTTATCCGTGGCCACCCTCCTTTTTCAAATTTTTTTTTATTTTTCGGCCACGGAAAAATCCGTGGCCACCATCCAAAAAAAAAATTTTTAAATAAATTTATTTATTGGCCACGGAAAAATCCGTGGCCATTTCCCGCTTTTTTTAAAAAAAATTAAAAATACCACTTGGCCACGGATTTATCCGTGGCCAATAGTCAAAATAGAGAGTTGACTTTTCTCGAATCGTGCGTTTTCGCTAATTAGGTTATACGGAACCGTACGATTAGCGCAATACAACTAAAAAAGTAATCAATCTGCTCTAAAGTCCATTTTATTGGTGATTCCTACGCGAGCTAATTGACGTTAGCGCGCATTGACACCGGAGTACGAAGTCATTCGTATATATCACTGAAAGAGGAAAACGTATTCTCGTTGATCAAACTGCAAGTTTCAACGCATAACAAGGCAGAATACAAGATACGTGATGATAATGTGATGATTTTGAAATGACTCAAACGTTTTAACGCCCCGTAATGCCGTGCCGCTCGATTTGAGCGAGCCGATTAAAATTAAAATTAAAAAAAAAATTTAAAATCCGTGGCCACCCTCCTTTTTTTAAAATTTTTTTACTTTTTATTTTTATTTTTTGGCCACAGAAAAATCCGTGGCCACCATCCAAAAATTTTTTTAAAATAAATTTATTTATTGGCCACGGATTTATCCGTGACCATTTCCCGCTTTTTTTTGCTGAGAAAAAGAAAAATAATTTTATTTCTTGGCCACGGATTTATCCGTGGCCAAGTCCAATTTTCTTTTTTCTAAAAATTTCTTTTATTACTGGGGAAAAACATGTTGTTTTTTCAAAAAAAATTTATATGGCCACGGATAAATCCGTGGCCAATTCAAAATATTTTGTAAAAAAAATATTTATTTTATTATTCGAGAATAATATTTATATATATTTTTTAAAAAATTTATATGGCCACGGATAATTTTATTTCTTGGCCACGGATTTATCCGTGGCCAAGGCTAATTTTTTTTTTAATAAAAAATTTTATTTTATTACTGGGAAAAAATATTTATGTTTTTTTTAAAAAAAAATAATATGGCCACGGATAAATCCGTGGCCAATTTCCATAAAAAAAAGAAAAATAATTTTATTTTGTGGCCACGGAAAAATCCGTGGCCAAGGCCAACCTTTTTTTAAAAAAAATTTATTTTATTACTGGAGAAAAATATTTATATTTTTAAAAGAAAAAAATTATATGGCCACGGATAATTCCGTGGCCAATTTGTGTAAAAAAAAAAGAAAAATAATTTTATTTATTGGCCACGGATTTATCCGTGGCCAAGGCCAATTTTTTTTAAAAAAAATTTATTTTATTACTGGGGAAAAACATTTATGTTTTTTTTTAAAAAAATTTATTTGGCCGCGGATTTCTGTCTGTTTAGCCATCGAAAAATCCGTGGCCATATGTTTTCGTTTTTTTCCTAAATCCGTGGCCTTTTCGTAGCTAATGGCAACCGATTAGGCCCGTGGCTATAATCGCTGTTTTCTAGTAGTGTTAAAGCTTGTAGCTTGTTGGAGTCGTTGTTACAAAGTTCTTGCAGAATCTCCATTTTCTCCAAGTTTGCAGGATTTGACTTGCTTTTATTTTGAGTTTTCAACAAAAAATATTTTTTTTCCAAGAGAGCAATTTAGACCTCAATGATAATGCATGTATTGTTTGTCCTTTTTTATTGGAGCAGGTTCCACTATAGTGTATTTTAGAGATACTTTGTTGGTTTCAAGAATAAAGCACTTGAGGATTCTTGATGATAAAAACGAGCCCATAGAGAATGGTGCATTCTTGGGGGTCCGTGCCCCCATTATTAGCCAACGTGCGAAGGAGCGACTGAGGTTGACAAACCCATTGCCCACGGAGGATTGTCCTGAGAGGTTTCTTTGAGTAAGACATTCAAGGCGTGGACTTTGCAAGCTACTCATCACAAGCAATAAGACGAGCCAAGATTTTTCCCAACGTTAAGTCGGTGCATCGTAGAAGGCAAGTCAAGTGGGGAGGCGCTATTTAATTTGCTGGTGAATTCTAGTTTGTCAAAGGCTATTGGGAGTGGACGAAGGACGTCCTTAGCCGGTGCGGACACAAGTTGGCGACAATTGGGATATACGATGCAGTGTATGCTTCCTTGTTCACGTAACACTTATGATTTCTTTTGTGACGGGACTTCTACACAACGAGGTGATTCCTAGCGCCATAGAGCTGAATGGAGTTGACGACAACGGGAAGAGATCTATTCCTCGCTCCTGCAAGTAATTGTTTCATGCCTTCCACTTACAGCAAAGGAGTGCCGATAGAGGTCAATGTTCTCCAGTCACCATCGACTATTGGGCGAGTTTCTAGTACAAGAATGATGTGAAGTATTACCAACCACCACCACGGAGAGAGAAGAAATTAGCCTATTGGAAGCCAACTTACAATCCTCTTGGTGACTTTAGAGCTCATGAAGGATGGTCCATGGGAAAAGAAGAGTTATTCTCAAAACTCGGCTTCACAGGGCATTTGATGACAAAGATGTTTTTGGCAGCGCACTACACTTGTCGGCTCTACATGTTCATCCTTCTACTCAACGGCTTTAACTTAATATATTTGGTGCCTTCAAGATCATGAGCATCATGGTGAGGGATTAAATAGTTAGACTTGTCACCCCGTCTGGGCAAATGCCTCATCACACTACAGTTCTGATGCTTGGAGATGAAAACATGTTCAAGGGCAAGGCCCACACGAAAGGAAGTTATCTTAATGAGATGTGCGAGATTCTTGAGGAAAGTGAAGAGATCATTCCCACCGCAGAGAAGATTATCTAGTCATGAGGCATGGCCTAATTCTCTACCATGAAGTTGCAAGGAGATTTGGCACTCTGGCAGGCTCAAAGACTTGGTATGTGCACCACGTAAACTTATAGATCTTCAAATGCAATCGGCTTAGAGGCTTGGTGATTGCATTTTGGAGATTTGACGTCGTATTCGGCTTGAAGGCTTGGTGATTGCGTCTTGGAGATTTGTAGATTTGTTCGTGCAGTCAACTTAGAAGCTTATTAGCCGTGACTGGAGACTTGCAGAACTTGGAAGAGCACATGAGGAGTGCAATCAACCTGAAAGCTTGAAGATTGCATCTTGGAAATTTGTGGATTTGATCGTGCAGCCAGCTTAAAGCTTTTTGACCACATCCGGAGATTTACGGACTTGATCGTGTAGCTAGCTCAAAGCTTGTTGAGTGCAGCTAGAGTTTGTGGACCTTGGAATGTAATCGGCTCAAAGGCTTGTTAATTGCATCTCAAAGATTTGTGGGTTTGACATCGCAATCGGCTAAAAGACTTGTTAACTGCATCTTGGATATTTGTGGATTTAACCATGAAGTTGGTTTTGAAGTCTGTTAACCGCAAGAATTGATGTAATATCAAAGATAAAAAATTGTTTATTTGAAAGATATGGCTGAACTTGGATGAAGTCCCAAGCTGCCTACGTACCCAATGAAAGGATTAAGTTATAACGTAGTTCAAAAACTTAGATAATTTTGAGGGGGAGCCGTACACAGTTTATACTTATACGGGTCAGGAGTATCCATTGTTTAGCCACCCTAGACTAGGTGGAGTATTTATATGTTTAACCACATGTAATACCTTCAGTGGAGTATGTTAGCAGTTTAACCACATGTATTACCATTGGATGTTAGCAGTTTAACCACATGTATTACCATTGGTGGGTACCGTACACATTTCATTCTCATGCGGGTCAGGAGTGTAAAACAATTTAGGCTCCTGCGTCAGGAGCAATCTTTTTTGAGTTTGCAGACCTTTTATACTCGTGTCAAGGAGTCAATCACTTGGAACTTGATTTGGTAGTCAATTTATACTCATGTCTAGGAGTATACTTGAATTTGACTTTAACAGTTTATACTCGTGTTAAAGAGTACACTTGAATTTAACTTTAATTTTGTTTTTCATAAGATAGTTTATTCTCATATCCAGGAGCATTTGCAGCTCGAAGATGAAGATTATTTGCCCCCCGCTTCTTCTTAGGATGGCACAACCATTACATGATCCTTAAGAATTCTTGGCATTTGGAAGATAAGACTCCATCTCATTGTTTTATTTGCTTTTATAATTGGGACGAGCATTGACTTCCACCCAAATCTTGTCAGTTGTACAAAACCATCTTCACTGAAACCTTTGAGTTCTTTCATAATTCAATGACAAGGTCTTGTTCTTGGCATCTCCACAATATTTGCATAACAAGGGTTGACGGCGACTTCAACTTTGTTGGTATCATAAAACACGTTTTGAATCAAACTGGGATCAAAACTCCCAAATTGAATTGTTGTCGATGCCCTCATAGGTGATGACGACAAAACTAAATTTTTTTTGATTTCAGAGATATCCTCTTCACCTGCAATAACTGTGACACTAGTAGTATTTGCGTCCACAGCATCTTCACTGTCAAGGATTATCTTCCCATCCTTCGCTAGTGCCATGATTTTGTCTTTAATCACAAAGCATTTTTCAATAGGATGATTGATGACTCGATGGTATTTGCAGTACTTTGGATCGTTCGCCCTCACGCTTTCTTTGGGGCGCTTTGGTTCTGGTAGCTGAATTAGCTTTCTTGCTAGGAGCTCATCAAATATGTGGGAGGCATCAGAGTCTAGGAACGGGTACTCCTTCTCTTTCATCTCTTTTAGTGTTAGCCGACGTCTTCCATTTGGGATGTGTTGATTTTCTAACTTTCCTCCACTTTTGTTATTGCCGGCAGGGATTTTAACATGAGTTGCTTTAGCGAGCATGGACTCTTTTGTGGATGACTCATTGTAGTTATCATTCTTCTTTATACTTCTTTTTTGCTTCCACTGGTATTTCGCTGGGAAGTTGGTTCCATGATTGGCAATACTGAGCTCCATGTCATAGGCACGGGTAGCTAGCTCTTCGAAGTTGCGAAGCTCGATTCATTAGAGAATGTATAGGAGCCCCCAGAGCATTCCTTGGATGCACATCTCCACCGTAGAAATTTCGGAGAGCTTATCCTTGCAATTTAAGCTTAGCGCACGCCAACGATTGATGTAGTCCACGACAGGTTCATCTTTCCACTGTCTTGCATTGGCGAACTCGATTATGCTTACGATGCGTCGTGTGCTGTAGAAACAATTCAGGATCTCCCTCTCCATTTTATCCCAACTATCAATAGACTTAGGCTCCAAGTCGACGTACCAGTCAAAAGCATTCCCCTTTAGTGAAAGCACGAATTGTTTCACCAAGTGGTCTCCATAAGTTCCCGCATTGTTGCATATTTCTATAAAATAAGCGACATGCTACTTTGGGTTGCCTTTCTCGTCAAACTGTTGAAACTTTGGAGGTTGGTAGCCTATTAGCATCCTTAACGAGTTAATGTGTTTAGTATAGGGCTTCGTGTATGTCGAATGATTTTGCGTTAGAACACCATATTGAGCTTTTATAGTGTTGGCAATCATATCCTGCAGTTGTTGCACAGATAATGTGGCGATGGAAGTGGTTGACTGCTCAAGTCTTGGCACATGCTTGTGTTTTTGATATGTCTCTTCAGTTCGCCCTTCATTTGCAACTTGAACTTGAGGACGTAGATACCTGTGACTTGGCTCCCCGATGCTTAAGTGCTCTAACTTTTCCACAAGCTGAGTGATTTATCCTCAATAGTTCTTTGCAAGTTTGCTATAACTTGGGCCATTTGAGCCAATTGCTCATCCACAATGATTGGCTCAGCAAAGTGGAGTGCTTTGGAAATGGACGCCTTGGGCTCAGAGGGTTGGAACTGTGGAAGGAATCAGACTCGGAGACCTTGGCTTTGGTTGATGAGTGATTGACGGCATCCTCAATAGGCTTGTTAGTGTCGTCCTTTTTGGTTGAAGTGACATTGGTTTTTTTGAGAGCCATTGAACTTGCTAAATGAATGACTTGACACCTTTGTAAGGAGAAAAGAGATGAGGGTTAGGTTCGGTCCCACTGGGCATGCCAGAAATTTGTTCACACAAAATTTTTGAGTCTGCAAAAATAAATTACAAGACAAGAAAAATATATATGACAAATATCTTCGAAAAGATTAATCCCCTGATTCCTTTCTCCGGATTTGACTTGTCTATCTAATAACACGATTCTAGGCTTTGTAGCTTGATTACGAATCAAACGCAGGAAAATTTGATGAACACTATGAAGAACGCCATGAACACTGCGGATTTGAGTCGAATTTGACTTGGGAACGCCGATTTGCTGGTTCAACACTTTAACTGCAAATCAAATGCCTTATTTGGATGATTTCCGCGAAGAACGCCCTAAACGCTGCCTTAATCACCATGGATTTGATTTGGAAGAAACACTAAAACACAGGGCTAACACCTTGATCGCAGATTGAAAGCCTTGATTTAATGACTTTCACGAAGAACATTGGGAATTTGACTTGGATCTTCACAAATCTCCTTGAGCTTGACTTGAGAGAACTTTGGGATCTTTTTGACATCTCTGGCTCTAGAAGACTTCTTGATTTCCCTTTTAAGCTCCAATTGACCCCTATTTATAGGCATTTACGCAGAGTTTTCGGATTGCTAGCAACTTTATCAATATTTATCTCTTTCATATAAATTATTTTTAAAGACGAAAATATTATTTGCGTGTCATGATTTGATTGGTCCACGTGACCAAATGCGCCACTTGTCATTATTTGATAGGTTTTGAACTTTCGGGCTGCAAGACTTGATTTAATTGGTCGTGACACTTCATATTTGACACTCGACAGCTTTTCATTTGCCAGGAAGATAAATATTAAAAAATATTAATTAAGATTAACTATTAAATATTGGAATTAAATTTAGAAAATTTCAAAATATTAATAGAAAAGCTAATTAATATTTAATATTTTAATTTACACTTGTCAATTTTTAATTGGATGAAATTTAATCGCCAACAGCTACTATTTCAAGAAATTGTTTGCTATATTTGGGGAGAAGATTGACAAAAATCTTGAGCACCAGTGCGGGACAATTTCGTCTTAAAGATAGAGAGTCCAGCTCTCGCCTCGACCTAATACCATAGCCTAATCACGCCCTACAAAAACACTATTTCCTAACAAAATTAACATTGATATAAAAGACCATCTTTGAATTTTTGATTTAGAAAATAAAATTATTGACATAAAATATTTAATATTATTTTAATATAATGAATATATCTACCAATTCACTACTCGTTTTTCATTATATAACTATTTTTTGTCTTGTGTTAGACAAGACCACTAATCAAAAATTGGCAAGAGCGAGAGACAGAGAGACGGAAAAAAACATTAATTAAATTTCCTACTCATTAAAATTCCCTCTTCGTTAATCCCTTAAATTGAGGAGGGTTGAAAAAAATTAGTACTATATTTTGATAATTCAAAATAAATAATTTTAATTACAAAACATGTTATAAATTAAAATTATATATATATATATATATATTTATTGAAGTTAAAGTTACGTATATATGACCATTAATTAAGGTCATACTTAAGTTAAATAGTACAAATTACATAACATCAAAGAAGGCCCATTCTAACTTTTACATTTCTTCCTATTTGTTTTTCATTGAGGTTAGAGCTGTATTTATTATATTTTATAATTAATTTTTCCAACTATCGTAGATTTAATGATTGTATTCAAATAATTAATACATATTCACCGTAGAAAATATAATAAATATCTGAGTTTACATCGCATAATTTAAACACGTAATATTAGGCATCAAGTGTATTCGATTTGTCAGTTAAGATAAAAGAAAATAAAATAACATTATTTTAAAAAAGTTGTAAGGACCAAAAATATAAATTTATTTAGGGCGAATTACACTTACCTCGTCTGAGGTATATCCTAATTACAAAAAATACTTTGACCTATGAAAATTACAATTAACCCCCCGAATTGAGGGAATTCTATGTTACATCAATGAGAAATCAATTTTACCCCTAAGCAATTTAAGCAAAAAAAAAAAAGAGAGAAAAATAACTAAAATAAAAACTAAAAAATACCCTTTTTTATTATTTTTTTCTTTTTTCTTTTCTTTTTTCTTTTCTTTTTTCTTTTCCTTTTCTTCTTATTTTTTGTTTTGTTTTTTCTTAAATCAAATCTCTCCGTTGTCTCCTCTCTCTCTCTTTCTTGACTGCTTGGTATACTGGAGGTGGAGGTGGAGGCGACGGAGGATCTCTCTCCCTCTCCACCCTCTCCCTTCTCAATCTCTCTCTCTCTCTCTCTCTCTCTTTGTCTATCTCTTCCTCCCTTCTCATCTCTCAATCTCTCTCTCCCTCTCGATCTCTGCCCCTCTCCTCTCTTGATTCCTTCTTAGGCGACGATAGGCGGTGGACGGGCAGCAGACACGTGGCGCTGGAGGATCTCTCGATCTCTCTCCCTCTCCTTTCTCAAACTCTCTCTCCATCTCCCCCTCTCCCCCCCCCCCCCCCCTCTCTCTTCTCAAGCCTTCAAACTTTCTCTCCCTCTCAATCTCTACCCCTCTCCCCTCTCGATCTCTTCTCAGGCGGCGGCGGACGACCTGGGAAAAAGAAGGAAAGATATGGAAAAAGGGGCAAAAAAGAAAAGGAAAAAAGAGGAGAAAAAAAAGAGAAAAGAATTTATTTAATTATATATATAATATGTATCATAATTTTTTTTTTCAAATATTAGAATATCAATAATTTTTTGTATTTATAAAAATAAAATTTATAATATTATAAGATATTTTTATGTATTTTATATTTATTAAATATAATTTACATATCACAATTATATAATTTAAAGTATATGTTTACAACTATTTGCATATATATTATAAAAGATTTAATTTTTAAAAAAATATTTGTATATGTATAATATTTTTAAATTTAAATATGTATAATATAACAAAAAATTCACTCGAGGGCAAAATAGTCATTTCAATATAGTCAATTACCGATTCTTGCTTTCAGAAGGATTATTTTGAAAGTTTAAATTTTTTTTACTAATTGTGAATATAATTTGTAATTACTCTATCAATTTAGGAGGAGTAATTATAATTTTCTATAAATCACGATATTTTTTATAAATATAATATATCTTATGTGAGGTAAATATAATTCGTCCATTTATTTATTGGAACCAAGTGTGTCTGAATATTATATTTCCTTTTAAGAGCATATTGATATCTTTCTGAAAAACCCACTGGATATTTTCTCTGATCTGCCGTTTCGGTTATGCCATCAGCATTCTGAAATCTCATTGCCATGGCCTTTTCATCAGTGCCTTCAAATTTCCTATGCTCTTCATCAGAAACTTGTTATTCTCAATCCCTCGTATTTCTTAAATTTCACCCGCAAACCAGTTCTTCGAAAATTTTCAGAACTCGGAAGCTCAAAATTTCTTGTTGTCAGCAAACCGTTCAACTTGACAATGCAAACCACGACAGGACCAATCTGGTGAAGAAGAAGAGGAAGCCCAGGCCGAGTTTTCTTGAGCAAGTTCAGAATAAATGGTCCCTCAAAACCCCTTCTTTAAGGGAAAATTTCCCTTGGCAAGAAAAAGAAATTGGTGATAAAAATCAAGAATTTGAAGCACAAAGCACACAGTTTTGTAGGGATGTTTCTTCGGAAAAAGATAATAGTCCCGTATGTGAGCCGGTGAGTTCTCATACAAAAATTAAGCCAATTTTAGCTCCTTGGGTTCATGGAAACGAACCGAGAAAAAAGCTGTTTAATTCTGAAGGAACGAGAAAATTTCAAGAGAAGGTTCGCAAAAAGCAAAAAGGGCTTGACGGGTTTTATGAGCATTGCCCAAATGAGGAACCTTTAGCCAGTGTTGTTGTGGGATCCGAAAATTTTGTGAAGGGAGTGATATTTGATGGCAAACGTGAAGAAAAATGTGGCGAGTTTGACGAAATTCCAAATGGGTTGCCAGAGAAAAATGAGATATTGGGTGATGTGGAGAGGAAAGATGTCAAGTTGGTGGACTCACCAACTATTAATCCAGAGTTGAGCAGCCCAAAGTGTTCTGCTAATGCTAATGCAAATGATTTAGATCGATTGCCATGGGAGAGAAGGATTGATAAGGAATTTGTGGAGGAGGAGAAATTAAGGAATAGGAATACCAAGGTGGCCGAGAGATTGATTACCCGAGCCCGAGTTAAAGAGGCTAAGGAATGTTTCATTGAGGATGGTGGAGAGAATAAAAGTTGGAGCAGCTGGGGTGACACAGGCATTGGTTGATAACATCCATGAGAAGTGGAAGGATGATGAGGTGGTGAAATTAAAATTTGAAGGGCCTCCTTCAATGAACATGAAGAGAACACACGAAATTCTTGAGGTTAGTAAGTGTTATTGTATGTTTTCGCTCAATTAGAAAATGATATAAATTACACATCGGATGAGTAACTTGAGCTTATGGAATTTTGAGGCAATTTTTTTTGAGTATCTTTCATGTAAACCATTGCCCAGTTATATATACTTTGGTTATTCGCCGGTAGATGAAATATTTCCCCTTGCCTTATGATCCTTTTGATCAACAAGGATTTTATGTGTATGTATAAATATATAAATTATCTACATGTGTGCTCAAGTGTGTGTAAGTGAAGCATCAACTATGATTTGTATGGTGGAGCTTCCGTAGGGATGTAAACGGATGTTAAAGAGATTGGATATGCCGTTTTCATACCTGTATCCATTTAAATTTATCAAATATCTGTATATTGATGGATATTAATCAATATCCGTATCCGCCGGATATCTGATATATCCGGTTGTGATTTTTAAAATTTGAATTCAATTATAAATATTTGAATATCTGAATGTGATTATGAATATTCAAGTATATTATTCAATTGTAAATAATTGATATTCAATTGTAACTAATTGAATATAGGAATTTGTGTATACAATTTAGTCATATATTTTTTTTATTTATAATCTACTTATTTACAAAAAAAAAAAAAAAAAATTATACATGTATACACATATACATGGATATTATACTTTTTTTATTAATAACTCTTAGACTTTATATATGTTAATTTATTTATTCTTTATATATTTTTGTAAGTTATAAAGATAGGATATCCATTAAAAAATATCCATATGTTTTATTTGAGTCAGCAATTTTTATTTATGATTCATATAATATGAATTATTTATCTTTTATTTCTATATATCTTATAATATATGAAATATAATGCATATGATTATTAAAAATATCATTTTTTAAAAGCTATTAACAACAGATGACTTTTACAAAATTATATCAAAAAACATCAATTAATTTTATAATATGAAATATTATTAAAAGCACATAAAAATTTTAGTATGCATAGAAGTTATTTTTTCCAAACATTATTTATTGGATATAATTAATAGATACAACTAAATTACAAATAATCGAATATATAAACAAGTATGAATTCAAAGTGGATATTAAACGGATCGGATATCTAATTACCATATCTGTATCCATTTATAATCGGATATCTATAATCAAATACGAACAATATCTGCTCTAAACGGATACGGATATTTTGCCCTATAAACGAATATGGATGCGAACGGATTTTTGGTTATCCATTTACAGCCCTAAGCTTCTGTTTTCTTATATTATTCTGCTGTGTTGTCTGTTAAATGTCAGACTAGAACTGGAGGTTTTGTAATATGGAGATCAGGAAGTTCGGTAGTGCTATACAGAGGGATGGCGTATAAGCTTGATTGTGTAAAATCATATAGCAAGCATGTTGAAGCGGATACTGGAGCATTAGGATCTTCTCAAGAAGATTCACCTGTTAAACGCCTAACTGGAGCTGCTGAATCAACTGGAGTGTACAATTCCAAGTATTATAAAAGTTTATCTGAAGAAGAACAAATGGATTTAAGTGAGCTTGACCTTGTGTTAGATGGCCTTGGTCCAAGGTTCCTAGATTGGTCAGGTCGTGAACCGCTTCCCGTTGATGCGGACTTGCTGCCGCCTGTTGTACCTGGATATAAGACCCCATTTAGACTTCTACCTCATGGGACTAGGCAAGCTTTGCGAGACAAAGAAATGACTAATTTGCGTAGGACAGCAAGAACGCTGCCCCCACATTTTGCCCTTGGTATTTATGACAACACATTGGCATATTCTTGTGCTATTTATATATCATGTTCTGATTTTTTACTTGTTGTATAATGCTTTTATTAATCTAGGAAGAAACAGAGAATTGCAAGGTCTTGCTGCAGCCATGGTGAAGTTATGGGAAAAGAGTGCTATAGCTAAAATAGCCATCAAGCGTGGTGTTCTAAATACTTCCAATGAAAGGATGGCTGAAGAACTCAAGGTTAGGAATAAATTTAAGTTCCTAATATGTATGCCACACGTTACTCCCACTTTTTTGATGGGTTAATAAGAACGAAAGAAATGGAGTGCAACTATTAAAACAAGAAACAAATAAGCTATAATGACTGTAATAGAGTGAACTACACAAAAAATCAGCGATTGGATTTCAAAAAATAATTTAGCTTCTCAATTTTGATTATTTTGGTCGTTCATGCAGATATTGACAGGAGGAACACTACTTTCCAGGAACAAAGAGTTTATTGTCTTTTACAGGGGCAACGACTTCTTGCCTCCCAGTGTTTCAAGCGCACTAATGGAAGCAGAAAAATATACAGCTCTTCAACAGGATGAGGAAGAGCAGGCACGGTGTAGAGCTCTAATGTTGGTTGATTCAAAATCCAAAGAATCTAAGCAGACACTAGTTGCAGGGACCCTTACTGAGACTTTGGCAGCAACCTCACGCTGGGGAAACCAGCTCAATGGTGAAGAAATAGAGAAGATGATGAGGGATACAGCTGTAGCTAGACATGCTTCTTTGCTCAACTCTCTTGAGGGGAAGCTTGCTCTTGTATGTTGTTACTATGAATAAAGAAAAAGAAAATCTGGTTAATGAAGTTTGATTTATTGCACTAACAACGATTTTGGTGTCTACAGGCAAAGGGGAAGATCAAAAAGGCTGAAAAGGCCTTGGGAAAAGTGCTAGAGAATCAAGAACCAGAAAATCTACCTACTGATCTGGAAACATTGACTGATGAGGAAAGGTTTTTGTTTCGTAAGATTGGTTTGAGCATGAAACCTTATCTGCTTCTTGGTAATACTTTGATATCTTTAATTTTTTCCTCATCTTTTTTATTTATTTTAAAATTTTCATCTGTCTTGATGGAGTGTTTCTCATTGTTCTGTTTTCTTCCTAGGGAGGCGAGAAATTTTTGATGGTACTATAGAAAATATGCATTTACACTGGAAGTACCGGGAGCTGGTGAAGATTATTGTAGAACGAAAAACTTTTGCACAAGTGAAGCATATTGCAGTTACACTTGAAGCCGAGAGTGGTGGGGTGTTGGTATCTGTAGACAAAACTACCAAAGGACATGCTATAATAGTCTATCGTGGGAAGAATTACCAGCGCCCTCTTGCCTCTAGGCCAAGAAATCTTCTCACAAAGAGGCAGGCATTGGCTCGTTCTATAGAACTTCAGCGGCGTGAGGTAATACGTTGTTTTAAAATAATTTTTAGTATTATGGATGATGTGTGATACAAAAAATTGATTAAAAGATATTTTCAGGCACTAAAGCACCATGTTTCGGAACTTGAGGAGAAAGTTGAGAAGCTGAAGATGGAGCTGGTATGACTTTGCTCCTTTTACAGATATAGCAATGATTTGGGGACTTCATGATTCCCACAAATACTGAATAACATCATTTCTATGTTTCAATAACAAACTTTCAGGAAGATATGATGGCTGCAAATGATAACAGCACAGAGACATTTGATCCTAGAATCGATGCTGCATCTGATGAGATTGACGATGAAGATCTGGACATGGTGAGAAGTTATTGGACATCTCTAATCCTTATAGGCAATCATTCTGATTCTTGTGAATTTGCTGTTAGCATTTTCACAATTCTTGTAGGTCATGTTCATTTAGTTTGTCACGACGAAGGCCCAAATGGTTATTTGGAATGATAAGAACAATTGTTAACAAATTTCTCATTAGCCAATAACGCTTAGTAAGAGGTTTTAGATGTACAAATCCCAAGATACTATGAGGTTTAATATGTTTGACTATTTAAGAGATTGTATGTATGGTTTTCCCAATATCTATCTCACTTATGGAAAGATTGAACAATTTGAATAATTATTGTAATGCACCTAGAGTTGGGATTAGTTATTCTACATTTCCCAATTTCATACTGGCTCATTCTGAACCATGGGTCTTCACCATTGTAAAAACAAACATTCGATCAGCCTAATTCAAAGATATCATATAAAATGAACATGGTGTAGCATATTCGTACTGCTAATGCAATTAGCATTCTATGTTAGTTCTCCTATTTTGAAATGCATTGGCTGATATTCCGCTTTCATTAATCCTCTGTGTTTGTTGACACTTTTGTAGAGCAACGGAGCAGAAACAAGGCAAGGATGATGCATGTAAGTTCCGATTCTCAAGATCAAGATTTTTTGTATGCTAGAATATTATTGTCAGCTTGAGTGGCCTGCTGTCGTTATCATTTAATGAACATCCATCTCAAAAAAAAGCCACAGCATATTTGCTTGGAAATAAGTTCTTATGTTCCAGTTGCTTGCATGTCAATTTCCTGTTTTTAAATGGTTTTGGTTGGTATAACAGAGTGGCAGGCTTGGAATGATGTTAAATATCTTTTTCTGTGTTGGTTTCTCTATTGATATCTGTTTGTTATCTGAATGTAATTCTCCTTGAAGATTCACTATATCATATGATGGATTAAACTACTTCTATGGACAGGCTCTCAAAATTTGTAGTAGACTTCTTTGGATAGGTGTGTCTGGTTTGGAATATGGCTCCGTTCCCATGACCATCCTCATATATCAAACTTTTTACCTACTCTCTCTTCCAAACCACTGAGAGTCCTGGCGATTCTTGCTCTAAGATTTGACTTTATTTCTTAGCCTTCTTATATGCCACATAGTTATGTGATGTCATTTTAAGACCTTCTGTTTACTTCAACTCAAAATCATTTAATTTTACTGTTTTGACGCCTTATTGTAAATGGTTCATGTTCTCTCATCATCTCTTGATGCACGGTAGATGATCGTATGTCTCTAGCTTTACGGATTTTAATCATACAAAGGTTCTTTAAGATTCTTTTCTGTTCACTACAGGTAAAAATTTATCCAAACGAGTCTCTTGCTGCTGCTGTACTAACAGGTACAAATTGGATGTTGTGAGTGCTGGTAAGAATTTTTCAAAGGTTAGGAGAGCTATAGCTGCTGGTTCTTTTTCCATGCTGCGAGGAAGGATCCCCAAGAAGGATACAGAACACTAGTTGAGAACCAGCCAGTTTATATACATCCAAGCAGTGCTTTGTTCCAAAGACAACCTCACTGGGTTTTTTACCATGAACTGGTGATGACCACTAAGGAGTATACGCGTGAGGTCACTGTTATAGATCCCAAGTGGTTGGTTGAACTAGCCCCAAGATTCTTTAAGGTGTCAGATCCTACAAAAATGAGCAAGCGCGAGAGACAAGAGCGCATTGAACCACTCTATGACAGATATCATGAACCAAATTCTTGGTGTTTAAGCAAAAGGCGTGCTTAGTGTTGCTCAGTATTGTTGCTGGTTAGTTTTGCAGTTCCAGTTTTTGCATCTTGATCTAATAGAAATATTTTTGTTCTAATACGAGTCAAGTCTTGACACTTCTCTCTGTACTGCAACATGGTTATTGGAACTGTCTGTTTCCAATAGCCTTCTAATTGTAATCTTGTATTCCTTCAATTAGAATTTTCCAATTATTTTAAGTTGGGAATATTCCTATTTTTCTATTTTTAGGTTAAAAGTATTACATATTGCTTGCTAGTAATAGACGAGCCAGTGGACCGCTTACATTGGGAAGGATATAGTTTTATTACAGCTTGTGTTTTTCAACTGCTCTTGCTGACTATTTTGACTGTACTGTGTAAACTGTAAGCCGAAACTTGTGTTTAAGTGCTGGCCTTTCGAAATGGTGGAGAAGTGACCAAGTAGCAATATGTTGGGAAATACTGTTTGGTTAAGAAATTGCATTAGTAGCTTCAACTTGCTCTTTTTTTTTTTATTTTTTTTATTTTTTATTTTATTTTTTGGTACAGAGAACCTTGGATTGATAGCTACCGAAGGCTCTGATCTGATATTTAAATTTTTTAGCTAAAATGAAATGGACATTGTAATGGTGAAGGGGGCTGATAGCAATCTGTCCCGATAAAGGACTTCCAAGCTTGTCAAGTGACCTTAGCCAAGGTTGTGGCTTGCACTCATGTACAGCAGTAATTATAACATTTTTGATCCTTGGAGAAGTTAAAGATGTTAATTTTTAATCATAATACGACTTTGACGGTTTCTTTTAGGTACTATCGACGGTCTGTTATCTCTCTCTCATATGCTAGTTGTTTCTTGGTCATTTATTTCTTGTTATACAATCCTGCATGTATTCAATCTCTCTATGGTGGTTTGCCTTTCCATGTTATCAGCAGGTCTCCACTTCCATACTGCAAACGTTACATGACTGTCTGTTCAGCAAATTCTTGTTGAAGTAATAAGTGATAATTTTGTTCAATTAATGGAATTGATATCCACGAGTAACAGTTGGTAAATTCGTTGATGACACTCCTACCAGAATTTAAATAGGGATGGAGCTTTTTCTTTACTTATTGTGCTCATAGATTTCTTTCTTGTTCTTAATTCTTTATTTTTGCTGGTTGAGCTTTAGTTCATTGTGCTGAAGGCTGGTTCATTGTTGGAAATTCAATGAAAAGGCTGGACAAATATGATAGTTAGCTCTTGGCTGGTTAAAGCCAAAAGTTCATGTCTTTGCTTTCCTTGCCAATTTTGTGGTTGATTCCTCGCAATTTTATGTTTGTATGCTTGAGGTATCATGTTCATCTGTCAAATCTTTGGTTTCTTTCTGTCTTCTTATTATTTTGTATTCTATATATCTGAATTCGAGAACTGTGACTCATTTCACTTGCTTTGGGTGTCCTGCCTCTTTTTGTTTTTGTGTTCGCAGACATGGTGTGAATTTGAAAACTTATAGTTTCTGCCTGTTAGTTATCGCATAAGATGTTTTCTTAATCGTCTCCACTTCCCCTCAGGCTTTGCCACATTGCACCCACCTCTCTTGGGGTGGATTAGGCTTCTGGACTGTGCTTTGCCAAAATCTTGATTGTGTGCGCGCTTGATTCCCAATTCTGATTGACCTATTTGTCATCTTATTTTCCTGCTTTTGAAGAGCTTGTGTACAGCGCTATAGCGATTCTCCTTGCTGTAATAAGATGGGCGACAACTTCCTTAGCAATCACATGGTGCCTCATGATCGATTTAGAAGGACATGGAAATCATGAAGGTCCTAAGTGCGGAATCAAGCACCATGTTTTGGAACTTGAGGAAAAAGTTGAGAAGCTGAAGAAGGAGCTGGTATGACTTGCTCCTTTTAAAGATATAGCAACAATTTTGGGGACTTCATGATTCCCACAATACTGAATAGCATAAGTTTTATGTTTCAGTAACAAACTTTCAGGAAGATATGATAGCTGCAAATGATAACGGCATAGAGACATTGGATCCTAGAATCGATGCTGTGTCTGATGAGATTGATGCTGAAGATCTGGTATATTCAAACATATGATATAAAATGAACATGGTGTACTGTATTCGTACTGCTAATGCAATTTGTTCTTTTAGAGCATTCTATGTTAGTTTTTGCCGAAGGTAATCTGATTCTTTCAGTCATAACCTTGGCTGGTGCTGTTTCATGTGTGATTCATTAACTTTAGCTTTGATTTTGACTGCTTTTTGTTCTCCTACTTTGAAGTGCATTGGCTGATATTTTGCTTTCATTAATCCTCTGTGTTTATCGACACTTTTGTAGGCCAATGGAGCAGAAACGAGGCAAGGACGATGTATGTATGTAAGTTTCCATTCTTAAGGTCAAGTGTTTTTGTATGCTAAAATATTATTGTCAGCTCGAGTGGCCTGCTGTCGCTATCATTAAACGAGCATTCATCTCGGAAAACCACAGAATAGGAATGTTTATGGTTATACGGTACAAAGTTACATTGCTAAATTAAATTGACACATCCGATGGACCATACATATAGTAAAGGGTCAAGTATTTATATATATATATATATATATATATATAAGATCACTGTTACATCATAATTGCTTGCTGCAATATAATGTCCAAATGGGACTTGAATTCTTGTTATTAAGAATTATATGTTTGTGTGCCTATTAGAAATACAGTATATTATGCGAGAGAATTGAAGATATTTTGGCCTGGTGATAATGTATGTTTGGGATCAAATGTGGCTTTCCTTTGCTGAATGATTCCCCACTTGGAGCCATAATGCTTTATCCACTCTTGCTGGAATTTGATATTAGGAAGATACTGCTTCACGTTGATCCTGGCCTTCGTGCAGAATCCCAGAACCTGATTGTTGAAATCATCGAAAAACTGATACTGATTGGGCTGGCTCGTGTGCAGCAGTGCAAGACCGTAGAAGATATCCTCGTTGGGTATGACAGCTGAGGTCCGATCATCCCACCTGCACATAAAAATTAAAAATTTCGTTTAATTATAGCGATTGTATTGCGCTGAGTAATGAGAATTGGGTTGAGTTTGCGTGTGTACTTGTTACGGTTGATGGGGTAGAAAATGAAGAGCCCGGAGGTGTTGCTGAGTTTGGGGAGCATGGCGGCCAAGACTCCAGCGTTGAAATCGAAGATTCTGGACTTTGGTATGAAGAGATTGAGCCATGGATGAGAGGTTGGTGGCCCTGTGGGAATATCCAGATTTGGGACTCTGCTGAGGAATTCAAAAAGTGACGCATCTGTACTGAAAATCAATCCAGGGATGAAGTTCAACTGTTTCAGCAAGTCGCCAAATTTCTGAGATTGACAAATAAACAAGAAAATAACGTTACATGCATGTCCTATGCATACAAAATTTTCAAAAAATTTCACATTACACACACACACACACACACACACACACTTTATATATTCTACACAGGGTGAAAATTTTATATACATATTATTTTAGGAAGGGGCGGAGCATAGAAGGTGGATGGCATGAAAAATTTATAACACAGATTTTGTGGTGGATAGAAAATACATGTGATTAATCAAGGATGGAATTTTATTAAAATATGATTAAAACAACTATGGGTCACCAATAATAATATTTTAAAATTTAAAATTTTTGTTGCTTCAAAATAATAAAATTAATTTTCTTATACGTAGTTAAGAGTCTAACCGTCTCGGCCTTTTATCTTAAAACTTCTATCAGAATTAGTGTTTAACCTGTACCAACTACAAAGGCATAGAAAATACTAATTTTATTTATGTATTATGATAATTCTATTGGATAACAAATAAATTGGTGAAAATAAATCAATTAATTTTGTTTCCTGCGTGGAATATAAGTTCCTAAAATAACACACCACATAAAAATAATCGATGAATTAGCATTTACTGAATTGAATCCGTAACATAATATTCAATTTCAATATTAGATTTTGGTATAATTATGTTGTGTAATATTTTTCCCTCTAAATTTATGCGGAAGTCAGTGATAGACATTTCTAATACTTTAAAACTAAAGTAATTGATACATATCGTAAATAAGACACTACTAATAAGAAAATAATTTTATCATTTGTTCCATATCTTATCATAGATTGTGGATAAGTGTTGGATTATTTTGGATAATGGCAACTTCGAAATTGTCAATCATCAAGTTTCTTATTACTTTGGATCATAAGTAATGGGTAAACTATACAATTTTGAACTTTTAATATGGGGTCAAAGAATTCTATAATTCATATTAATTAATAGGAAAAATTACACTGACTACCCCTAAGGTTTGATCAATTTACAAAAAATCCCCTATTTTTTCAAAAATTACCAAAAACCCTCTAAGGTTCTATCTATATTACAAACTTATTTAATTTCTGAAAATACGCCTTCCCTTTTTTTGGGTGATTTACACTGACCACCCTGAGATTAGGTTAATTTACGAGGAACCCCCTGTAGTTTCAAAAATTACCAAAACCTCCCTGAAGTTATACCAATATTACAACTAGCACCTACTTAGGTTGACTTATCAACAATATTAATTTTTTTCCCCTCTGTAATATTGTTATCATAAAATTTTCATGTAATAGATTTGGAAAAAAAATGTGATTACGTATTCAAATAAATATTCTGAATTCAATGTTATGAATTTATACTAAATATACGTAATATGTGCTAAATTTATATTTGAGAAAAATATAATTATATGCATCGTATATATTCATAATGTGAAATGAGAAATATAAACATTGATTGAAATAAAAAATTGAAATTAAATAATGCACTTGAAAACTTTATTTAGCTTGAGAAATCTAACTCATTTCTCTTAAAATTTACTCCGTATTAACAATAATATGACATACTTGATGTGTTGGTAGATACTTTTAATGCATTAAATTCAGAATATTTATTTGAATAAATAATCACATTTTTTTTCAAATATATTACATGAAAATTTTATGATAGCAATATTACAGAGGGGAAAAAAAAGAATTAATATTATTGATAAGTCAACCTAAGTAGGTGCTAGTTGTAATATTGGTATAACCTCAGGGGGTTTTTGGTAATTTTTTAAAACTACAGGGGGTTTCTCGTAAATTAACCTAATTTCGAGGTGGTCCGTGTAAATCACCCAAAAAGAGAGAAGGGGTATTTTCGGAAATTAAAATAAGTTTGTAATATTGATATAACCTTAAGGGGTTTTTGGTAATTTTTTAAAAAGTAGGGAGTTTTTCGTAAATTAGCCAAACTTCAGGGGTGGTCAGTGTAATTCGCCCTAATTAATATTTAACACACACACACACACACACATATATATATATATATATATATATAGAGAGAGAGAGAGAGAGAGAGGCTAGTAAACTTGGTACCTTATCGATGGTGTTAGCAGTTTGATTGTCGTAATACTTGACCAATTCAATGGAGTAGAGGAGACCATTATTCTTGTTCAACAATGAAACTACGTCTGATTGGGCGGACGGGGACGGCGATGAAAAACCCGAAGACCTCCAATCATTCGTTGCATTCTCATTTACGATTAGGAAACCTTCCACATAATTTGGAGCATTTGCATTGGTTGAGATGAGATATTCTTGGTCTCTTGAGAAATTCGAAAAATCTGTGTAAATCAATCTCGCCCATTTTACCTGTCATCCATGCATGAAACGTCAATTAGACCAACCCGGGGATATAAGCAAAAAAACACATACTGCGCACACACATTTACATTGAATATTAAAACTTAGTTGAATTTCAAAATTCATATAACGATTTTAATTATGAAAAAAAAAATGTGAATGAAGATGACCAAAGGTGGCGTAACGGCAACCACAGTGGCGCTGGGGATATGGTTGATTCTCACTGCCTGTTTCGCCACTTTTGGCCATCTTCCCTCGCTTTTTTTTTTCCCCATAATTGAAGTCCTTACATCATGGACAAGTTGAAGTTGAATGAGTTTTAACTATCAATTTTAAAATGTGTGCGCGCGGATGGTTTGTTTAGTATTTATTTTGTTGTGTTTTCTATGTTTCAAGTGGGGTGGGGGAGTAAACGAAAAAAGTTTAATTACAATTTCGTCCTCTCAAAATATATTAAATTTGTAAAAAGACTTATATTGAGTTTTTTTTTTTTTTGGTTGAAATTGTTGGAGTTAAATGTGTCACAAGTTTAATAGGTGTGAACTAAATTGGGAAATGTGACCAGGTTTTTCCTTATCAATTCCTCTAACGATATAGTCCATTTGTTGACCAGCCCGAAAACCGTAAGTGGCGGCCGGCCCTGTCGGCTCCTTTGAGGACAGTAACAGCAGCTCAACAATGGATTCGCCCATGATCCAATCGCCATGTACTAGGTGCCGGCTACATCTTAATTAAGCCTCTCTTGGATTATAGTTGACTTTGATTAATAATCGCCTCATAATTATTAATTAGTCAAATTGCGTCAGCCATGACTCATAATAATGAATTTTATAATATATATATATATATATATATATATGTATGCGGAAAATTCTAACCGAATTATGTTTGACTGCATTGAGTCTAACCACGTGCATGGCTAGTGTACATATCACACTTATCATATTATTAATGTATATTTAAGGGACAGTAATTAATCACATGAAAAGTGTAATTATACTTATGTTATGATCTGTTGGGTAAAGTTAAGATTCGGGTTCGAACAAAAATTTACACTTATTTTATGATTTATTAGATACAATAAAATCGGGTTGAACAAGAATTTTCGGGCATAATATATGCCCGCACATAAACACACACTTAGGCAGGATGAAAGTTATATGTGCTTACTCTTGTTGGTGCTTTATTAAGGACAATTCTCGCTCTGGTTATGATCCCAAACTGTCCCAGACCACCAAGCACCGCGAAAAATAACTCAGGGTTTTTATTTCTCGAGGCAGTGATAAATTTCCCTTTACCTAATAAAAAAAGGAGATTACTTGGAACAAGTCAATAGTTAATTAGAAATGTATAAATTAATTACTGACATATATGCATGCAAAAATTGATCAACTCACATGCACGCACCTATATATAATATCACTAGGCATCACACAAAGTGTACGTCAAATACATTTTAGGCGTATGATATTGATATACATATATATATAACGATATGTATTTAACTTTATATAATTATCAACAAAAATATATATTTATATATGTAGATTTTAACTTAATGATAGAAATTCGAACTTGTTTATTCCAAAATAGAACTATACAAATATTTCTTTTGCTTAAATAGTAATTTTTCACTAATTATTTCAAATTTGTATTTATTCTCACACTTTAGGACCACTTGTATGTAAATTTGTAACCTTACCAGGTCAATAATTATGATTAAGAAAGCACACGCAATCATCAAATTTGTATAAATACTACCTGTATTATAACTTTTCAAAGGTGGGTGGGGGGAATATTTGGGTACGTGATTCCTAATGAGGAGGTGATCTTGGATTTGTGGTAATCTCAACCCATCACGAATATTATAATCACGATATATTGACAGATTCCAAAATCTCCTAATTAGCAACGACCCATCGTCCCACGACAGAACCAAATAACGAAAATAATAACAACAATACTAATAATAGTAATAATAATAACAACAACATTAAATGATGCAGTGTTTATACTGGGAAGTTCTAGTTCAAACCCGATTCAGTCGAATCAGTATCAATCACATGGCGAGTTTTCTACACTCGACAACTCGACATGTGATTGGTGTAAACTGTAGGACGATCGAGCAACCAATCACATAACAAGTGTTAATACACTTATTATATGATTCGTTAGATTTGACTAAATCGAGTTTGAGTTAGAATTTTCTGTATCCGTACCTGTAATAACATCAAGCTCAAGAACATTGCTAATCTGAGGCCCATGCAAGAACGTCTGCCCACTAATCCCAGCATTAGACAGCGTTCCCCCCACACTAATATACAAATAATCGGTCCACGAAACCGGCGCCAAACCATACTTAAGCGTCTCTCGCAGAACGTCGATCCACAGCTGCTCCCCGCCGACGTCTGCGAAAAACCCTGAAGGGACTGTCCCTGGCGGAGACCCTGATCCTCCCCGAAGTACCATTCTTGTTCAGAGCCGTCATGTCCACCACCACGCCGCCGCGCGCCATCGCCTGTCCCCTCACCGAGTGGCCGCGCCCCCTGGCTGCCACCGTGCAACTCGGGTGGCGGCTGTTGGATGATGATGATTTGATCAGATTAATGATGTCTATAGCCGACGACGGAAACAAAACTCCACGAGGGATCTCGTGGACGATGTTTCCGTAGTCGTTTGAAGCTTCCTTGATGGCGGCCGGATCATCTCGAAGCGCCGGTGGCTGTGCAGCTGTTGTTGCAAGAAGAATTGCATTAACATAGCTTGTGATGAATAATAGTGTAGAAATATAATTGTGTGGAGGGCTTGGCATCTTGGGAGGTTGTTAACTAGGGTTTCTAAATAAAGATGGGTGTTTTTTTTTGTTTCCCATACAGGGGTTTATATATAGTGGTGAGATGGAATGAAAACAAGATTATATATGTAACAAGTGACGAGATTAAATTTGACCTATATGTTATAATATGGTTATTCATTAATTGAAGAAATCCAGTTAAGATTACTTGCATCTAGCCGGGAAGTTAATTTTACCAGTAGTATTGGCATAATCGATGCGTGTGCATAATAAAATAATTATATAATTTAATGGTATACTAAAATTTTAATAATATCCATACTATCAAAATAATTTGTTAACTATTTTTTAATAGATTTATGAAGTTAATGATCAGTAAAAATAAATTAATTTAAAATAAAAAATAACAATGCAATTACAAAAAAAATTATAAAAAGTAATATTGAATAGTACTAGAAGATGAAAGAGGACAGAGAGGGAGAGAGAGAGAGGGAAGAGAGAAACTAAAAACTAAAAACAAAATATTAAGAAATCAAAAGTAATGAATTAAAGGATGCTCTCCTTTTGTATAATAGTGTAGTATAAGATAATCAAACTATAATCACATCCTAGGGGCTTATTTACACTTTTAAGCAATGAACATGTGGAGCTACTGTTACTTCATCTCTACCGTTTTTTCAATTCTTTTCCAAATTATGGATAAATATAAGTGGAATTTAATTAGGGTTAAATTCTAGGCAGAAATTACCGTGTTGAATATTTTATACATATTCTACTAAGCTGTGACAGAGCAATTACAACTAATCATTTGAATTTGTGATTTTTTTTTTTGATAAATTGTATGAATAATCGTACGCATCAGAGGGAAGATGTGAAATCTTACGCCATCGGAATATTATTTTTGACATGTGCATCTGTACTATTAAGTAAATATATAACAAGAAGAGGATATATATATATATATATATATATATATTATACTTGATTAAAATTGAATTAATTTTGACCTAGTTTTAAATTATGAGTATGTTGACTTTTTTCTATTTTTTATTTTTTTCATTCAAGTACACTTCACCTCCTAATCTGCACATGTCTTAATTATTTTCGAAATTCATTAGCGCAATACTTATCCTCCTGGATTAAAATTAGGAGATATTAAGTTGTCTTAGATATTTTTATTTATATACTCCCTCCATCCCATAATATATAGATGTCATTTTAGAAATAATTTTTTATCCCATAATATATGTCTTTCTCACATTTCAAGAGGAAATTTGTTAGCATTTTTTTAATATACCCTTAGACAATAATTAATATCTTTTGTAAAATTTTAAAAAATCTCCCAACAACTCATCAATTATGGGGATATTTTTAGTCAAATTAATCTATAATTAATGGTGTTAGTCCGTTTTCTTAATCTTTGTGCAATAATCTAAAATGACATCTATTATGGGACGGAAGAAGTAGTTTATGTAATAAATTTTTTGAGTATCTCACTCTAATTAATTGAACTTAAAATTCTTTATTATAAATATTTTTTTCCCAATAAGATATAAGAAAGTTAAATAATAATTAAATTAATTCAAATTTTAATATGTTCAGTTTTATAAGCTCAATTGGCGAAGTTGAAACCCCGGGATGGTCAGGTTTTGAGTTTGATTCTCCGCTAATGCATGTGTGTGTCTCTATTTCTACATTAATAGTAGTTTATTTTTCTATTATAATAGTAGTTTGTTCATTTATTTATGATATATTTGTTCGATTTGTAAATAATATAGTTTGAGATATGATATAACACTTAATTAATCTATGCTACTATATGAGTACTTTATACAATTGAATGATATGTACTTTAGAAAAAAAACAACATTTGTTCCTTACGAGTATTACATTCCTAATAGAATATGTCGCGGGTTGTACCCCTCTCTTTCTCAATGTCTTCTCTAGTAATTAATTTTGTAATTTTAGTGGTCAACACTCGCATAATATGTACTAGCAGTATATCTACGCTAAATGATGTGTAGAATAAAAATAAAATATAACTGAATAATATATTATAATTTTTATAATATAAACTATAAACATTTCTCAAATTTTTTATATGCATATATAGATGTATACTCTTTGCCATTTCCAATGTATTTATGAAATTATGATACTAAAAAGAAAAATCAATTTCAGGAGTGAGGACTGAAGAGAGAGGGGAAAAAAATATAGAAGCTAATTAACAGAAGAAAAACACCAAATTGGTTACTATCATCAAAATTTTTTATCCACACTGCGTTCAACCATATTGGGACTAATCATGTGACAAGTGTTTAACATCATAACATCCGAATAAGCTCTTTCCACACACACTCTCTCTCTCTCTCTCTCACTCACTCACTCACAGACACACACACACACACACACACACACACATATATATATATATATATATATTTGTTAGATGAAAGAAAAACATAAATAGCACCACTACAAGAAAATGAGTAAATTTGTGATAATATAATAAGTGATAATCAAAAAATTATCATTAATTATATACATTTGGTGACAACAAATTGATGTTGTCACAAAACATAGTATGCACAATGTAAATACCTAAATGGTGACAACTTATTGTAAAAAAGTGGCAACATAGTGCAAAGGTGATGATAATTAGTGACATACCTATTGTGACAACGTAGTAGCAATGGAATCTTGTTACAAAATCCTAATAACAATTTTTATTGTCACCAAGTTGTCACCATAGGTGTGTCACTAATTATTAATGGTGACAATTAAAACATTACTTCTTGTCACCATTGAGTGAGTGACAAAATAGAATGTATTGTCACTGTATACAATTATTGGTGACAATTTTTATATTGTCACTTTTAAATCTTGTCAATAATAGTACTTTTTCTTGTAGTGCACTATAGTTAAAGAGCTATAATTTTGAAGATAACTCGTCTATTTTTCGCAACATATAATGCATCGGGAGCTACTTAAGGAATTAGAGGAAGAAAATATCTAATTCAGAAAATGCCAATTGTATAAAACTCATTTTTGAGGGTTATTTTGTTCACGATTGAAACTACAAACAGATACAAAGAATTTAGAAAATCAAAAAAGAAAGAAAGAAGGAAAACAAAAACAACGGGGCACCATACTTGAATAATTCGTGTATATTTGCTATTGACCACTCTCAAAACGACTCCTAATTTCTTTCAATGTGAACAATAATAGTATTTATTCTTTAGTAAAGTACTTGATTTCGTCCACCAAAATGATTTCGTTCGATTTTTGAATAAAAAATTAGAATTTTAAATTGAGTTTTTAGGAGGTAAGAGAGTTAAGTTGAAAAGGAAAAGTAGAGAGTAATTAAATTTTATGGTTTAATTTATCATGACCAAGTTTGTAAGCTTAAGACAAAATTTGTAAATTTAGGACCAAATATATATGCTTCGTACTCCTAATTTGGCATACGACCGGCACATGGAAAATTCGGCATTCAATTTGGCCGGAAAATGAAGGCTGAATTACTATTGCCAAAATTGCAGGACCATCATTCCAAACTCAGGACCAAATATGCTGAAATTGGACTCGACTGAATGTGTCAAATTGAGTGTACTTACAGGATTAAATGCGTAAACTCAAAATTTGCAAGACTAAATTTGTAATCCGGCTAAATTTATGGGACGAAAAATATAATTTTGTCTTTTTAAAAAAAAATTAAATACAAATAATTAGTTATGTTTATATCAAGGACAAACATCAATACTCGAGCTTCACAAAGTCAATGATAGAGTCATAGAGAGGACAAGACTCTTGAGGCGTTCCCTAATTTAATTTTGTCCAATATGCCATGAGATTCTCGTGTGTGAAAATCACAAATGGATATTTTCGTTTATTAGTTAATCTAAATGTATATATGCATTTGAAAATTAGTTGTAATTACTTTTTTTTTCTTTTCTTTTGATAATTAATTAGTTGTAATTACTTGTACATAACATGTTTGAACGCAGTATATTGATCAAACACGCTAAACCTTAGTTGCCAGTGTTAGGATTTGAAGTCATAGTATCAAAATTCGCTAAAAATAATCCACTCTTTACTATGACGAACCAATACATATAAATTTAGTTTATGTAATGGATTTCATTTATAATAATTTTGTCAGTAAATATATCATCACCGATTGTTTCTTTAGTTCTAATTATAGTAAATTTTGTCACTAATTCATTACAATAAATTTATAATTAGATACTTTTATAATTTAGTTAAATTCGTACTTTTAATGGATATATAGCAACCAAATTATGAATTTGGATTCGAAGCACTTATAATGAATATGAATTTCGATCTATTCACTTTAAATTGTGAATATTGAAAGTCAAACACTTACAATGCTAATTTATATATTTTTCCCTCTATAAAGTTAGAATATTCGAAGCAATTTTTAATAGTTGACCAACATAGTATATAGGCGATTTAAACCATATGGTTGGCTCGATGTCAACATCTCATAAATATTTAGGTTAGGAGGAAATTAATTAATACAATACATATATATTATAAAGTTTACTTTGTCAACCCTTTCTTGATTGGGAATAAGTCAGGATCAATGAACCTCAGTTAATTACTTAGTTATTTAGATTCACGAAATTATGATGTATTAGTTCATTTTTATTTTTATTTTTTGAAATAGTTTATTGTAGTGAGCTAATAAAAAATAATTTGTAGTTACATAATCATCTTAATTTGTAAATCAAGCATTTTTAACTGGGCGGGTCATAATTGAAGTGAATTATAAATAAATGAATAAATTATAAATAACTTGCTCATAGTTACATGTCAAATAAAAATTAAAAAGAGGTATAAATGAGAGAGAGATAGAGCAACGTCCAAATCTTACTTGTATATATATTTTTTCACAAATTTAAAATCCCCCCCCCCCCACCCCCAAAAAAAACTTTTGATTTTGCTCTTAAACAAAAATTTCTTGTTTCGTCCCTGAACAAGTATGATTATATCATTCATAATTAACTATTACAAACGATCTGTAATTAATATGAAAAAATATAACCAATCATTATTATTAAAAAACAAACCATTATATACTAAACAAAAATTTAAAAATAAACTATTACATACTAAACAAACACTTATATTCATAAAAAAAATTGAATTCATTCCTTTTTTTTGGTTTGAGTCTGTTTTTTAATATTAGGCCAACAAATCTTCAGCAACTTCAACCGAATCTAGAAGTACCTATGAATTTCAATTGTAAACACGACATTATTACTTAAAATTTTAACACCAATCACTTTCGAATCTACTCAAATTTCAGCAAGCAAATCGTACTTAAAATAAATTTAATTAGGATCAATTGGCGAGAAAGAAGGCTCGTGTGAAATAAACATCACGCAAGATTTCCTTGTTGATTTGATAATCAAGTTTTACAGGTAACGGTATTGAATTTGAAATACCAACTCTTAACTATAATTTTGTCCAAGTATTTAATAGAGTTGTCTTTTGAAACTTTGCCACGATTTGTAGGGAATAGGACATTATTTTGTGTTTTTGAAAGAAGAATACATGTGACTTAATTACTTGACTTTGAAATTTGAGTAGTCTTTGAACTTGAATGCGATCCAGATATTTGATATCTTTGGAAGGACCAAGTATCGAAGAAGAGATCTAGCTCTGTATCTTACCTTGATATGGAAGTAACAAGGGAGATTTGTGAATATGATGGATGAAGCAATTGTCTTTGTCAAGTCAAATTAAAGTGAGTACTAATGAGATCCCAGTCTAGCGATTAGGGTTGAGCCATTGAAATTTAAAAATTATATTGATAGACATCAGCACAACTCTACATAATTAAGATCATAGACCATCAACCACATGTGGTCTAAAAACGAAAATACTTCTAGTAATGGCACAATATTTACCATACATCTCAAGATTCGTGTGCCTAAGAGCAGGGTCATTTAGACCCGATTCAAGATTCAGATCGTGAACTGTAGATGCCTGCCGCAATCAATTGTCCAATCCCCTTCATAAGAACCTCAACTTCCTTATCCTTCATTGACACCAGTACTTACTTTTTCAATCTTTTTCGTTTGTTTATTTCATTGTGTTATATTGATTATTTCAAATCCCTAGGTTAACTTATACAATGGAAGACCTTCATTAGGTCAGCTCCCAACGGATCTTAACACTTTGTTTTGTTATCAGGTCAATAGGTCTTTATGACATCTCATAGAATCTCACACTTACTTGCAAGTCTCCAGTATATACTGACTTGAATCCCGCATCATATGTAAATATGATACATTGGATTAAAGTCTTATTATTGACAAATGTGTTCAGTTGATTGAAATTCTCGTGTGATGATATAAGTAGTTATTGACTCTGTTAAAACAAATACAAAATGAGGTGTAATTATGGCTCCTATTAAACAAAATTGAAAGGGGTTTCTAAACTAGATTGTATGATCAACAGAAAATCTTAGCAATTGAAAACAGAAACAATTTTTTAATGTTTTTTTAAAAAGAGGGAGTTATTGAATACAATCAAATGATTATATTAATATTTCAAAAATAAGAATGCGTAAATTATTACATCATATTCAATCCATTCGACAAATAGTGTTGAAAAGCTAAGTAAACTAGATTCATTATCCAGATTCATTTATTTATTTAGACCATGAATTTACTTAGTACATTGTCTTTAGTTAGTTCATGAATATAAGTTTATTAGTCATTATTCATGATGTATATATTTTCTTTTAAGTTATGTTCATGCACTAAAAAAAGGGGAAGAATCACATTTAATTGTGATACATGTGTGTTAGGCTAGGTTCATTCTTAGAAAGCCCTATAAATACCTTATGTAATATAGTCATTTCGTAACAAGTTAATTTCAAGTGAAATAGAGTCATGCATTTCCTCCACTCTTATTATTATTTAAGTGTTGAATATATATGTTTTATAATTGCTCTCCACTTTCAACAAATAGACTAATGCTGAGTTGAATTCAAACAAAAAGAGTTTGAATATATTGGTTTTTTCATTATTCCTTAATCCTTATTACTTCACTCAAAGGGACACCCATATCCCCACTGGAAAAAACATGTCCCCGATCAAATCATTGAATCTATATATACAAGTCAAAAATCACCAATTAAATGCCATCAAATCTTCGTATGAATCGATATACAATTAATTTAAGACTTTCATGTCCATCAAAAGATTTGATTTGATTCAGATATTGTAACGACCAATTAAGAAGAATAAACTTAGATAGCAGCAAAATTAATTAGCCACGGCAGGGATTATTTAGATTGAATCAATTTCAAAATCATGGTTTTGTCTAGAACACAGGAAAATGTATTGGAACCACCATAGCCTGACCCAGTCATTGATTGAGACATTCCACCCCCCCCCCCCCCCCCCCCCCCCCACCTCTCTTTCTTCTGTATCTATATGTTAGCTTCAATTTGTGCTATAATAAGTGGACTTCGTATTTGGGAAATGTTAAAAGAAATTATATTTGTTTTGACATTGGGGCTTGGGTAATTAAAATATCGGCCTTTTGAGGGAATGATATTGGGTTCAGATGTGGCCCATAAGATATTTGAACTAATTGATTTTACAAGATCAACTATGCATGATAGTGAGAATTTCAAAACAAAAAGTATCAGAACCAAGTTTATAGGGGTCATAATTAATTACGTAAGCCAATACGTATATATAGTGGGAATTTTGCATACATAAATAACACTGAAAAAATGATGAATTTTCAATGCATACATATTATATATACACGTCATGTATATTGGTGAATGATTAAGACAAGAAAAGAAAATTTTTAAACTTTTTTCTATACCATCAGTTTTTCTCTTTTTTTATCTTAACCATTAATCAATACACGTGACGTGTACTAATGAATAGATGAAACGATATAGTACGATTACGCACCAGCTGATCCGAACTGAGGTACGAAGGGTGTATGTTATATACCCCATGTTGATTAACTACAAAAATATGATACTTTTTTTATAATGACTTAAACAAATCCTTTTATATGAACTAATTTTTATGATATTGATTTAAGTTTGACGCTCTGGATTTTCTGCATATGTTGGCCTTTATGTATAAAGGGCATGTGCTAAGTATTCTGCGTCGATCAATTATAAAAATATGATACTTTTATAATGATTCAAACAATCCTTTTCTATATATGAACTCATTTTTAGAATTGAATAAGCATGTAAATTTAGAGGGGGGAAAAGATATGAATAATTTCCAGATAATTTTAAATTTATAGAATATAATGTCGAAATCTAATAATTAGTAGAAGTTAAATGCATTTTCCCCTCCAACATCACACGGGATCCTCTATTTCAAACCGTATTTCAACTTCTATTCTAATTCATGGATTTACGGCAAGTGTAAAGATCTCGGATCAAGTATATAATTAAGGAAGTAAATGTATACACATGACATGAATGTGAATTATGAAATAGGAGATGAAATACTATTTTGGAATAGAGGATCCAATCGACTCCACCATGGGTTCTACCTGGCGAATAGGATCCTTTATTTCAAAATAGTGATTCATCTCATATTCTATGATTCACATTCATGCAATGTGTATAAAGTTCCTTCCTTAATTATACATTTGGTCTGAGATCTTTACACTTGTCATATATTCACAGATTGAAACAGGAGATGAAACACCATTTGAAATAGAAGATCTCGTATGTCTACCAAGATATATATATATATATATATATATAACATTTATGGTTGTCAAAGAAATAGAAATTAAAAGTTGGTTATGTATCGTTAATTTCTTCCCGAATTCCAGAAAAAGATTACCATTAATTAATCTTTGCTGTAAGCAACAAAGCTTATCTGGCATTCTAAAATCATTACACTACCTATGAAAAGGTTGTAGGATAATCAAACCCCTAATCAATTATCACGTGTTAAGTTAGGGAATCATTGTAATTATAGCAATTAGAAATTATTGTGTTTGTGATATTCTTTTCATATTCTGTCTGTTTATGCATGGAACGCATGCACCACACGAAAATCATTATGTTGTTAAAATTTTCTCTTAATTTGCACGAGTGATGTAGATCTCTCAATATATATATATATATATATATATATATTCTCTTTATTAAGTTTTGTCCTACAACTTGGGAATGAATCAAACTATCCAATGTTCGAATTAGTTCCATCGTCAAAAACTTGTTTTAACTTAATTCGCTAAATTTTATAAATTATGTTTGGGCCGGGCATCTTTTGATAAGATCTCGAGCTCAACTCATGTTAAAATATGGTAATATAAATGTAAATATGAAACTATTCGAATTCAATTCAAATACGGCTCGGTAAAATTGATTAATGAGCTTAAAATTTTTAATAATCAAATCAAATTTGAACATGCTTTCTTGAATTGAGTACATTCCTACCCCTGCGCATGTATATAGAATCAAACGAGTCTATCTAATACTATCTCCGTTTTGTAACAATAGTCGCTCAAAATTGTATCGCAGAAAAAATAATAGTTGTGATTCTTATCATTGCAAATAGTTGCAAAGATGAAAGATATACACGTGATGTGTTACTCTTACAACTAATGAGCCTCGTGGGCATTTATTGCTGGCTATACTGATAACATGTGCAAATTGTTGCATAAGATAAATAAACATTTTACCCTTGTTGCAAAGTTTCATATGAGTTAATCAAATTGTTGCATAAGATAAACAAAAATAGTAGACAGTAGACGCGATAAGTTTATGTTATGGTTATGGAGTATCTTGAGCATGCTTTACTCGATTAATTTATCCTTATTAACTGTTAGTATTAATAATGAGAAGGTCGTGTGAATTATATTTATTTGAGGGTAAACTTGAAAAAAAATAAATCAAATATTGTTTTATTTTTATTAAAACACCATTTATTGTGAAATAAAAATTTTATGCTATAAAAACACTAATAATATGAAATGGAGGAAGTACTATTTTAGAATATTGTTTTCGTACTTCGAATAATATTGATTATGCAGTTAACCAAACAGAAAATATCGATGGAGCTGCGAAATTTTGTAGTAATTAAACAGAATACACTTTTTGGGCTTACACATGTCTGTGTAAAGGGAGGACAGAATTTAGGGGCAATCATAACTCTATGAACATAAAAGTCTTGCAACTTGTCCCGGGTGATAATGGCTATAATATAGCAACCATGACGACTTTAGATATATGAATACCCATATGAACGCACAAACACACACACACACACACACACATATATATATTTATATAACATAAAGAAATTATGTTGGAGCGAAAGCGTTATTAGATAAGTGCTCAATTATACAAATATTCATTTTTCTTTGTCACAATTGATAATCGTACACAACATATTTAGAGCTAACTACTTACCATATTTTTTTTTTACTGTATGATTTCAGTTTTGACAAGTTTGATACGTTGAGTTTATACAAGATATGTAGTATACGTGTGTCGCTTATATTGAATATGCAGAGAATGAGTATTCAAAAGTGGATGTGAAAACTAAAATATGTAATTTTGCGTACGAGTATATATAAAGGGGGCACTTAAATTTTTTCCGATACAAACTCCGTGAAAGAAAGATCAGATTAAGAGTCGAACAAACATTAGAATTTACAACGGAGTGATTAATTAATATAGTCTTATTTAATTATTCCAACACTATACTTGAGTTGCAGATACTTTTCGCGATTCTTGGGATCCGAGTGTTAGGTTTAGACCTTTATGACTCCTTGTTCAAATTAAAAACGAAAAATAATACTTTAAACCTTCAAACAAATAGTTTTTATTTGGGTGGTGATTTCAAATTTTTATAAAATATCAAAGTTACTTTTATGATTTGAGATGAGAAATTAAAAAAAAATCTAAAAATAAATATAAATTTTAGCTCAATACACACTACAAAAAACGCAATATTTTTGGTAGAAACTTTCGACAGAATTTGGCTGAACGATTCTGCCAGAGAAGTGATCTTCACATTTCAATTTTGTTGGAACTTTTACCCTAGCTCCGTCCATGCCTTAAAATGGCATTTTTTTTTTAATTTTAATTTTTTGCCCCAAGCATCATCACCTTCAAAAGTTGATTGCAAAATTAGTGTTTTATCTCCTATTTAGTAATTTACATTCATGTCATGCGTATAAATTATATTTCTTAATTATACACTTGGCCTGAGATCTTTGCATTTGGTGTATATCAATGCATTAAATAGAAGATAAAATACAATTTATAATAGAGAATCTCGTGTGAAAAAAGAAGTGAATACTTTTATTTTAGAAATGGAAAATTTTATATTTTTATAAGGAAATTTAGTGTTACAAGGTGTTTACCAGTTATGATCCCACGAGTGTACAAAGTTTTCGCTACCCCTACTTATCTACAAATCTTTATAGAATTAATAGCCGCCCGCCCAATTACATAATTACTACATAAACCTCTCGTGCATCAATGCGACACAATCATTGTTGTAAACTGTTTAATTAAAAGAAACACTGATAAAGTTTTGATTTCGTGACTATATTCTTGCAATTAATGCAACATTTTTGCATGAAAAATGAGGAACAAAAAATAACGGCTTGTCTCTCTCTCTCTCTCTCCCCCTCGTGTGAACAATTGCTCGTGCCATCATTGCTCAATCCTCATATTCTAAAGTACACCAATTTATGAATCATTTTGCATGGCAGTTGAACTCTAAAGTATCCATAAAGCAACTTTAGTGAAATTCGGCCTAAACTTCTCGAAAGAAACAAAAAGGAAGAAGAGAATGCAAGCAAGTAAAAGTAAGATAAAATAAAATATCTTCAACTTATTGGGACCGGGATGGTTAATTATACTTGTACCGAATAAATCACGTCGTAAATTATAGTTAAATTTACGGTATAGTTATTTACTTTTTTTTAGAGAGTATATTCCGTATCAAATATCACTATCATATCATTCGTAATCAACTATCATCCAATACAAGACTCCAGTTATTATGCAATAGAATAATTAGACATTACTAAAAAAAATGACATAATTTAACATATTCTCCATGACAATTTTTTTGAAATACATATCATATGATTATATCAATAACTCCAAATATAATAATTAAACTTACATCATATCCAAACTATATCATTTATAAACTAACAAACTGCTATTAAAATAAAACAATAAACTACCATTAAGATAGGAACAAAGAGCCATACATGCATTGGTGAGAAATTGAATCCAGGACCTTAACACTGCATTTGGCAGAGGAAAAAAAATAAGGAAGAAAGAAAATGGGTGGATTTTAATTTTCCACAAGTATGTTTGGTTGAAAGAAAAATGGATGGAAGGAAAATAGTAATCTATTTGTTTTATCTTGTTTGTTTGAATAAAAAAGTGGAAGGAATGTAAATGATTTATGTACTAAATGACAACTATACTCTTATATCGTTATAAATCATAATTATGTTATGAATTCATGTATTAAAATAGATTAATAAAATTAAACTAAATAAGTATAATGCACATAAAATATATAAATTAATATAATAAATTATTTGTTTACATTGTGTCAAATGACAACTATAATCTTATATAATTATAAATATAATTAAGTTATAAATATAATTCTGTTGTAGATAATTTAATGGAAATAAAATAAATAAATATGTGAAATATATTTTTAATGTATTATACAAATAAACACGTCGTATTTGCTATTTAAAAAATGTAAGGATTCGTGCTAGTAGAAGATGCAATATTATTTAAATACCTAGTTATACATATAAACAAGTTTGAAAATCTTATTTTATAGAGATCCTTGTATTATTTTTCTCTCATTTTCCGTCTGATTTTGGGTGGAAAAAAATTAATGGGCTCCATACTTATTTTTCCATCCTCAATTTCTTTCCTTCCATTTTCCTCCCATAACCAAATAAGAAAAAATATACATTTTCTTCCAATTTCATTCCTTCCCCTCTCCTTTATCCCATTTTCCACCCTACCAAACGAAGCCTAAGAGTTCTGCCTCAATAAATGACAATTTTTAAAAGTGTCATATTTGTACATCTATTGCGACCCCAATAAAATGTCTGAATAAAATATCTCAAATTATAATTATAATATTTTTCTGTCGGGATAATTGCTTTTTTTGTCCTCTATGTTTAGGGTGATTTCGTTTTCGCACCCTTCGTTTCAATTTTTTTTAATTATGTCCTCTTCGTTTGGTTTTTTTTTTTCAATTTTATCCTATTTTGGACATAACTTCATGCCGGAAATGATGTGGCACGCCATTTGGATGTAATTTGTAATTTGGTGCAAATGTGGCATTTATTTTTATGTTATTTTTCACCTCACTATATTATTTGACATACACATAATACAGTTGCCTTAAAAAATAAAAAAAGAAAAAGAAAAGGAAATACAATATTTTAAGGAGTTGGGACACAAACATAAAAACAATAGAATCCCTAATTCCCAAATTGAAATCCTTGAAGTTTTTCATCTCCTTTCCTCTATAGTTTTTCAATCTTCAAATCTGCAGAAGCTTCGTTGACGTCGCTGCTACGAGACCCTAGTGACAACCGTTATCCTCCACCAGATTATGGTAAGTGGTCCTCCACCCGAAAGCTACTTTACTCAGTTCTTTTTGGCTTTTTTCTTCGGATATTGAGTGCTCTCTTTTTGTCCTTTTCGTTGTTGGTGTTGGGGACACAATATTGTTTTGTTGTGTGTAAATGTGGGTATTAGTGGTAAAGTGGTTCCAAGTGTTAAGACTTGGTGTTAAGACTTTTTGCTGTAGATGTTGAATTTATTTATTATTTATTATTTTTATTATTATTATTATTATTATTATTATTATTTTTCGTTTATGTGGTTTTGCGCTAAAAACAAATTCGAATAGTATGGAGATTACTCTTGTTGTGCATTTTAAGGGTAGTTTGGATAATCGATTGAAGGCATATCTTCGTGGAGAGGTTTACAAATTCGATTTTGTTGACATTAATATAATGTGTCTTGATATGTTGGCTAAGTTAGCTGAGACTTTAGGTTTAGGTGGGCAGATAAAGATTTGCCATAAGGTGGGGAGTGGTTTTAGTCCTATCAAGGGTATACAAAGTTTTTTGAAAGTTTGTTTTGAACAACTAAATGGGGAGAAGGAGCTTGAGATCTACTTAGATGAGGAATTAGAATATATGGATAGCAGTAGTGGGTCAGAAAGGGCGAAAGTTGAAGAAAAGGTTTCCAATAAGGGTATAGAGGTTGAAACTTTGGGCTTAGAAACAACTAGAGTGAATGAGGGCAGTGGTGTGGGGGTAGATATTGATATGGACTTTGATGAGTTTGATGATGAGAGTAATGATAATTATGAGGCTGAATGTGTTGGGGGTAGAGGAACATTCAGGTTCTGACGATATGTCTTTAGATGATGAAAAGTTGAGTGAGGATGTAATTGTAAAAAATGAAGTTGTTAATGAGAAAGTGTGGGATAGTGAATGGGGTTTTGATAGTGATAATGTTTCTAATGATGATGATGATAAACGCAAAAGAATTTCATTCAATCTTGCTACTAAGTTTGATCCAACTTTCTATTTGGGCATGACTTTCTAATCAAGAGATGAGATTAAATTCGCCATATTCTCAAGAGCTATCAAAGAACAAAGATCAATCAAATTCACAAAAATTGATAAGACTAAGGGTGTATGCTAAATGTGTAAAGGCTAATTGTAAATGGAGAATGCATGTGATAAAACTTAAAAATGAGGCTGCCTTTATACTTAGAGAGTATTATCTTAGGCATTCTTGTGCTCCTAATTTCAAAGTAAAAATAGTGAAATCTAGTTGGTTGGCAGAGAGGTTTCTTATCAAATTCAAATCAAATCCCAAAAAGAATGTAACAGAGTGGAGATTGGAGACCATTGAGGAGATAAGTGCTAATTTCTCTTTTAGTCAAGGTTAAAGAACTAAGAACAAGGCCTTGAAAATACTTGAAAGTGATCCTAACTCTCAGTTTGAGTTGTTCTAGGATTTAGCAAGTGAAATAAAGAGGACTAATCCTCATTCCACTGTCATTATTGGCATTGATTATTCCGATGGTTGCTACAGATTTGATAAGTTCTATATGTGTTTGCATACATCAAAAGTTGGGTTTCTTGTTGGGTGTAGACATTTTATAAGCATTTATGTGTGTCATTTGGAAAGTGTTCATGGGGGTGTTTTATTGTCAGCTTCTGGAATAGATCCAAACAATCAAATATTTTCTTTAGTTGTGGCTGTAGTAATGAAAGAATTGACCCTATTGAAGCTAGATCTTAGGATTGAAAATGATGTTGCTTGGTGCTTCATGTTTGACAAGCAAAAGGAGCTTGTACAGGCCATACAAGAGGTTTTCGTAAACTCTGAATATTGGTTTTGTGTGAGACACTTACTATGCAATTTTAAAATGTTGGTTTTGTTGGTCTGGCTTATAAAAATTTGTTGTGCAAACTGACAAATCAACAACCCCTAATGAGTTTGAGAGGGCAATGTTTGAGATGAATGAGTTGGATGAGAGAGTTGTATCTTGGTTGTTTGATAAGCCTTCTTCATACTGGAGTAGAGCATTTTTAGAACAAATGTCAAGTGTGACACTATATTGAATAATGCTTGTGAGAGTTTCAATGCAAGCATTCTTGAGGCTAGGGACAAACCAATTCTATCTATGCTTGAATGGATTTTTGAATATTTGATGAAAAAATTTGGGAAGAATAGGGATATGACCCATACAAATTGGAATGGGTTTTTATGTCCAAATATTCAATTAAAAATTAACAAAAGGATGAGGAACTTGGGAGACTGCATACCTATCAAAAGTAGTGATAGACATTATCAGATCTCTTGTTTAATGGGACAAGGTTTAGTGTGCACCTTTTGCGACACACATGTGAGTGTAGGAAATAGGATATAAGTGGCATCCCATGTATGCATGCCACGCGTGCAATTTTGGCACAAGGTTTCAGTGTTGAAGACTACATCAACCTTTGCTATTATAGATTGGAGATCTATAGGGTTGTTTATATGCCTTCCACTAAGCCCATTAATGGAAGGGGTGAATGGCTAAAGACAAACTTCATATCACCACTCCCACCAACTATTTTGACATAAATTGGATGGCCAAAACTGTCCAGAATGATGGAAGCTGATGAAATTGTACCAAAAACCAAGAAGCAGTCAATAGGAACTACATCAAATGAAGTCAGCCTCAAAAGAGCTCATGCCACTATGTCCTGCAAGCATTGTGGAACCCTTGGACACAAAAAAAGAGGTTGTCCACTGATCAAGGCTCAAGTATCACAAGTAAGTGTTCAATTTTTCATTATTTCAAGATGTTTGTGACAACATATTCTTACTAAATATTTTTCACATAGTGATAGGTAACTCAACCATAGTAAGAAGATGCTAGCCCCGCAATCTCATAGCATCAAAGGTAATTTTGTCCTTCAGTGAATATTACATGTCTATTTACATCTATATAATTGAATTAATGTTCATTTATGTAGGTAAGAGGGAATAAGAAAACCACCTAACTGCCAAGGTGTTTTAAAAACACAAGAAGCAACCCAATTAAGTCAAGTTCTGAATCCTACCCCTATATATGAACACCCTCAAATGACACCAGGACCTTCCAAGTACGAATAATTTCAAAGACATAAGTTGAAGTTTGTTGAGCTTGCACAATTCACTGACACGAAGGGTAGCAAGAGACCAACTCTAGGAATTCTTAACGATGTTAAGAGATTTATGTCCTTATTAAAATTGGTTGAAATTGCAAAAGAGAAGCACAAAGCTAAGGGGAAGAACAAGATGAAGAAGTGAAGTGTTGTTTTAGTTTGATGATTTGAAAAAACAGCCTTTTGTCATGATGGATTTGTAATGATATTTTTGTTGAACAAGCTATGTCTTTTTGTCTTAGCCAAACTATGTTGAACAAACTATGTATTTTTGTCATGATGGATTTGTAATGATATTTTGTTGAATAAGCTATGTCTTTTTGTCAAGGCCAAACTATGTTGAACAAACTATGTAATGATGCTTCGTGGAATGAAATTGAAGATTACGTTGTACTAATGAAATTGATGTTTGAATTCAGTGTTGTCAAGTTCAGTTATAGTTTGAAAACTGACATACACATAAGTTTTCAATTAAAAGATCAACCACACATTTCAAGTAACAATGAATGAGATACTACATTAAACTTGCACTTAAACCCCATAATACATTCATATTAACACATCAACTACAGCTTTTTGCCAAAGAAAGATTAAAAAAGAGATAAGATTTTATAGATTACATAAAAGATACCAAACAAGATAGCAAGCCAACGACAACAAAAACTCAATTGCCATCTTCTCCCTCTTCAATTTTTGGATCTCGTTTTCTATGACTTTAGCTTTTCTATTTGTTTAATCTTCCACCCGTCTCAATTTTTCAACCCATTTCTCAGCATCAATCTCATTTTACTTCAATTTTTCGATCTCATTTTGAAGTCAGTTACATTTTCTGATGAATTTGGAAATTAAAAATCTATCCCTATCACACATTGGAGGGTCACGCCAGTAGAAAAATATGCATCCTCCACCATCCCCTTACAATGGTTTTGGATTGGCAAATGAAAATCAATTTTGTCATCCAAAAATAAGGGAAAAAATGCATGAACTCACCGTGTAGTTAGGACACCCAAAGAATTGCCTACCCGAGTTATCGTCGGTCCAAGATGTCTTCCACATAGATCGCTTCCCACACCCACAATTCATAGGGCCTTCAACAGTCGACCTAGACATGGTTTCCTTGAAGTTATTTCTTTCTTGGTTGTCTACCTTTGAGTTTTCTTTGTTGGTCTTCTAACATATTCAAAAAAGTCAGATACTAAGTCTTTATTTGTGGGGGAAAAATTTCCCTCCAATTCTTCCCACACCCACAATCTAATTATATGTCTTTCCCTCCAATTTGGTCTTATGTGGCAATGAAATTTGACATGTCCACTGCCACATTTAAAAAAAACAGCTGGATGTCCAACTCACCCAAAATGGCGGAAAAATTGCAAATAATCCCAAATTCACGTGCCACATCATCTCTGGCATGAAGTTATGCCCAAAATAGGATAAAGTTGAAAAAATTGAAACGGAGAGGATAAAAACGAAATCACCCTAAACCTAACGGACAAAAAAAACAATTTTTATAAATGACAATTTTTAAAAGTGTGATATTTTTACATCTATTGTAACCCCAATAAAATGTCTCAAATTATAATTATAATATTTTTTTGTGATATTACAAATTATCAAAATAGGCCATTGCTATTGAACTTGTGACATTAGTTACGAAGCCTCTTCCCTATCATCAAAAGAATGAATCCTTGGCTGTATAATTATTTACTCTTGCTACATGTGATTGAAAATATAATTCAATCTAATTTGATACAAAATAAAATATTACACTTTACTACATGATAATATTCCCCTGAGACCAAAAAAAAAAAAAAAAAAGTTGGACTACTAAAAAAATGACTTTATTAATACATTTTTCATAACACTTCTTTAAAATGACACATTTGAACATCAATAAGCACACCAATTACAACTATAATGTATTTTTTGTAACGCTACGAAGTGTTAATTAAAAGACTTATTGCTACGCTCAAATACTTGTCATTTTAATTAGTGTCACAAAAAGTAATTTCGATTTAGCAATAATAGCCAAAATGTCATGAGTTTGAGTATAGCAATGTCTTATTTTAACACTTTTGTGAAGTGTTGCAATAAGTGCATAGATGTAACACTTTAAAAAGTATCAAAAAAAAATTGTTAAAATAGATCATTTTTTTTTAGTAATGGTGACAAAAATAGAATTCTTAGTCACGTAATTACAGGGGTCTTATTAGGAAAATGGAAAATTAGCTATATAATACCTTTTTCATCTTTATGTTGATTGTAATATTATTTAATTTCCATTCTTTCATTGATTGCCATCTCTCATGTGGATTGTAATCTCAATTTTTCAACTTTCATCGATTAGAATATTAATTAGTGATTGCTTGTAATTATTTGTTTTCTTTTCACGTGTGATCAAACCTTGTATAAATTCGCTATTGAAATCAATTAGACAAACACATAGATTCAATCTCCTTTATGGCATTAGAGCCATAGTTCAACGACAACTTTTTCAATTCATCCCATGCCAAGATATACATTATTACAAGCACTTCAATACAAACCTAAGGTACTTATAATGACTAATTAATGCATTTATATAGGACTTGAGTAGTAATTAAAATCCATAGAATTAAAAATTCTTTGGCCGGGGGATAAAATCATTCTTGGATCGAACTGATTTTTCCTTAGTTGAAAAGTGTTCCATTTGGGACCAAAATGGTTCACCCAATCTTGCTTTGATTTGTAATGGGGAAGATACTGTTTGATCTCGATGCCAACCTTTTCGGAAAATTCGATTATTTCATTATTCAGTGCTTCGAAATCATCCCACGACTCGTGCGGCCCACTCGAGTGCAGTAGTCCTAAAGTGTAGAAGGTGTCCTCCTCTGGTGTGACAGCAGACATTCGATCATCCCATCTGCAAAATATTAATATTATTACTTTATGCACTGAAAAAAAAAATATTACTAAAAGGAAAGTAAAGACTACATCTAAAAATTGCCACTATTTGATAATAATAATAATAATTTTATTTTGTCACCAAATGGTTTTAATAATAATAGATTAGTTGCCCTATAATGACATCCCAACGACAAAAAAAGTTAACTTTGCCGCACACTATAAATTTGTAGTAAGATTTTACTTATCAATGAGTTCCCATCGTAAAAACATCACAAATTATTAAGATTAATATAATTTTCGTCATTATTGACACTGTTCGAATATCATTTGTGCGACGATACCAAATATCTTGTCACTAGATGTAGATTATATTTATGGTATTACTTATTATATTGTTATCAATTTATTTTATTTTTTTTCTCTTGGTAGCGATGATTAAAGCAAAATAAAATCAAAAAAAAAAGTTAAAAAAAAAAAGAATCTAAGAAAAGGATAATTAAAAAGAGTAGTACTTCTTTCTGTTAAAAGGGTAGAAAAGTATGGGCCCTGATGAGGTGTGGTTACGCCTGGCTATTATGTCTTCAAAAACACCGGCATTGAAATCCAGTATACGGGATTTTGGCACGAATATGTTGAGCCATGGGTGAGCTTCTGAGTTCTTACTGTCTGTGCTCCCAACTCTGCCAAGAAAATCCATCAGCTCCACGTCTCTCACGAATATGAACCCGGGAACGTAGTTCAAATCCTTCACCAGCAACTCGAGCTCCTGTATTTTTACAAAAAAATTGTAACAGAGGGATTCCGTACTGGACAGAAAGCATTTTTTGATGAATAAATTTGTGACGAGATTCTATTAAATAATAGAGCTAGAGTAAATCCATCGTAAAATTATATGTTGCAATGGATTTTACTGAATAGATCTGTAATGAATTGGTTCGTCGGTAAAAGAGTACTTTTTTGTAGCGATATATGTACGTACCTGGTCAATCGTGTGAGCGGTATGATCGTCGTAATATTTGACGACCTCGATGGAGTAGAGGAGGCCATTGTTGCTTTTCAATAGAGAAGTGATTCTTGAGTGATGGACAGGGGAGTAAAATGAGGATCTCCAATTATTTGGGGGGCTTTGGTTTGTGATTAAAGAGCCCTCCACATAGTTTGGGGTGTTATTAGTAGTAGTTGAGATGAGATGTTCTTGATCTCTTGTGAATGTGGAGAAATCACTGTATATCAATCTCACCCATTTTGCCTAAGTTCACATGTAACATGAAAAATTATAAAAATTAGATCCGGATAAATATATAATTATAGGCGTAAAATAGAAAATTAATGACTAGCCAGTTAATTAATATTCTTACTCTTGTTGGTGCTTTGTGTAGGACTATTCTTGCTCTAGTGATGATGCCAAACTGGCCTAGCCCACCAAGAACTGCGAAAAATAGCTCTGAATTCATGTGCTGAGAGCAAGTGACAAAGTCCCCTTTGCCTAAATCAAACAGATGGAACAAAAGTCGTCACTAAAATGTAAAGGATTTGGTAGAATAAATAAAAGACGAGATGGAGAGAGAGAGAGAGAGAGAGAGTCTGGTTTCTGTCATATGTTCACATGATGATAAAACCATCAGAATACAACTCATGAGTATCAAGACCATATTGTTTACTTGTGCACATTACACGCGCAGTTATACGTATATTCCCCTGACAGATATATATATCTGATTTGAAAAAATTTTATACCTAAAAAATCTCTGAACTCATATCCAGATGGCCTCAAAAATAGTCTAGTATAGATATTATTAACTATAATTTCTATATTCTTGCAAGAAAAAAAGAAAATCCCATTTCAAAACTTGTAAGTGTTGGTCAGAATGTGACAATTTGATTAACAAAAAATATTTATTCTGTACGTGATACCTAGTACCTTTTATATTATTGAGCATTTCTCTTTGATAATCTTATGTGAATATGAAAAACATGAAATATATATATATATATATATATATTTACCAGTAATAACATCCAATTCAAGAACATTGCTGATCTGAGGACCATGCATAAAAGACTGCCCACTAATCCCAGCATTAGACAGTGTTCCCCCCACGCTCAAGTACAGATAATCCGTCCAAGAAACCGGCGCCAGCCCGTGCTCCAGCCCGGCCCGTAACACATCAATCCACATCTGCTCCCCACCAACATCAGCATAATACCCTAACAAAGGGTCCCAAGAAACCCTTATTCCAATCCCATTTTCACTGAGAGCCGGCATGTGCACCACGACCCCGTCACGGGCCGTGGCCTGTCCCCTGACGGAGTGGCCACGGCCCCTGGCCGAGACACCAAACGGCATCGAACAATTGTTCGACAATTTGATGAGGTCAATAATGTCGTGAATGGATGAAGGATAAAGAACTGCGGAGGGGTTTTCCTGAACAAGGTTTCCGTAGTCACTAGAAGCGGTTTTAATTGAGGCGGGATCAGTTCGGAGCCTAGTGGCGATACGTGGGGATGGTGAACAAGGCAATGAGGTGATTAGGTTACCCGAATTGAACGAAAAGATACAGTTTAGGAAGATGAAAACAAGAACTTGTGGAGAAATGGGACAAGGGTTTGCCATTTTCGTGACTAAGGATAGTGTGTGATGAAGACTTGTGATTGGTTATAGAGAGGAGAATGTGATTAGAATGGTGTATATATAGAGTTAAAAAGTTCCATGAGGGAGGGGAGGGGAATGGTGTGAATCTTGGCGATGGGGAACGAAATCTTTGACATACGGTGCATGAAATTATTACCATAGATACGAAAGGACAAGGGCTTCCAATGTTTTCTTCACTTTTTGCTCCGAAAGTGATTTTAATTATACTTTCTTGATAAAGATTGAAATGTACGTGTGTGCTAACATCTTACTAGGGATTTTGATATAGGTATTATTTCATATTTTATCTCTATGTAAAAGAATTTGAAAAATGAATCAAATTAATTATATGTAATTAAGAAAAAAAAACATAAACATGGCGTACATTACTGCTGCATTTGATAATAATATATGATTACGTATTTTAACAAAATCATTATATACATATTTCATAAATCTGTTAAGACTCTATTGCGTACCTTAATATATTTGGTGATAAATATTATTTCGTTAGATATCCTTTAAAGAGTCTTCAATATTGTCCTTTTTCTTGTATGTATTAGAAGCAAATTACCATAAATCTTTAAATTTGTGCTTTTTTGTATAAATTTAAGGCTACTATAGTAACTTACAACTACCGTCAACTTAATTCAAATCAATTAGATTACAAGTCCCATCTCCATGGTGGGATGTGCTATCCGGTAAATTGATAGATAATAAATCGAACCTAGCCTTTAATAAAAGGTCAGAAAAAGTTTTACCAAATATAATTATGAATGGAATATTCATACAATTCCCCTATAAATCCCTATCAAATGCAACAATAGTGTATGAAGATACTAATGAAATGCAATGTGGAATAAAAGATGAAATATCAACTTAAATAAAAATAATCATGCCCATATATTGGGTACACTTCACCAATTGATCAAACTAAATAATTATATATAGATGATACTAAAAAGATTCTTGTTGAAACCAGGCCAAGACACACCCCATAAAACCCATAGCAATTATATGATCACTACTAGAAAAATTAAATTTAACCATAAATTTTTTCCGTGGCTATTGAAAAAAAATACGGAAAAAAAATTGGCTACAGAATAGCCATGGATTAGCCACGGTTTGGCAATGGCTAATCCGTGGCCAATTAATCTTTTTTATTTGGCCATGGATTAGCCACGGCTTAGCCCTAGGTTGGGTGTGTGGAGGGGGGGTTAGTTAACTTTTTTTTTTCACTGATTATCTACGGCATGGTCGTAGATAATCTCTGGACATTCGCCACGACCTGGCTTTTTCAACATTTAGTGGCCAAATTTGGCCATGAATAGTTCGTGGCTATTGTCCGTGGCTAATGGCCGTATCTGGAAATCCGTGGTCATTAGCCACAGTTTGACCATGGCTAATCTGTGCCTGAGGAAAGCCGTGGCTAAGTAATTTTACCATGGATTTTGTTTTTTCCAAATCCGTGGCTAAAAACATTTTTTCTAGTAGTAGATAGATGACTATCCCCAAAATCTATAACCAATCAAATTACACAAGTGTTACAATTTGTTATGAACGTTGGTCCAATGGAACCCAACCCGACTAGAATTTCTCGATGATACTCATGTTAACATAAAATATAGAGGTTACCACTAAATGGTTCATACCCTATGACACATTGTGAAGGAGCATTGAAAGCAATATTGATCCATGTTTCAACTGCACAAACTAACCGCTTTAAGTACGTAACATAACATCCATGTTATTGTAATTGTAGGTCAGTGGTGGGGATTCAAATCTGACAATATTCAGGTCCCGAGTTTGAACCTTATTGCCCTTTCTCCTTCCTCTTTGTATAAGTATGTATGTACATGACGTTCTAATTGACATGCGTCTCGAATTGGTTGTATATAAAACAAATACATAACATACATACTATTTTCAATTTCAATCTGATCTTCTACATATATACATCTTCTATTGTTTAAGTAATGGTCTAATATAATTAATTTAACCCACCCATGATTTTAAACCACAACAATCTTGCTTGAACCGTGAAAACACAAAAAAGAGATTCTAAAATCCACCCACAGACTTGGTCATTCTAGTGGGCCTTGACAATCCCAAGTTAAAAAAGACAAGACATTTCAAAGAAAATCCTAATCAGTGATTGAGTGCCTATAAAAACAATTGGTAAACACATTTTGTAGGTGCAAATGATACAGTGTTGGTTTTGTTCCCATTAGAGATATGTATGAGCAAAATCATGCTATGATGGTCACAACTCATAATTAGGTGGGCGTCAAAGTTAATAGTTATGGTGAATCAGAGCACTGTTGTGGGATAAGATCGATATATCACATATATATAGAGAGAGAGAGAGGCTGGAAAGAAAGGGAAATTAGCTTTTATCACCAAAGATTTTCTTCTTCATTGTGAGATCAGTTTGTAGGTAGAAGAGGACACAAGCAAATCTTAAAAGTAAAATTCTAACTATAATTACCAAGCCCCATCTTGTCCCAAGATTATCATTTTCAGCCCTCAATTTTCTCTTGAGATTTTATAATTTAAAAAATTAGTACATTATATCTAGAAGCTTTGTGAAATGTATATTGCTGATAATTAGCTGTACATTTGGAGAGCTCAAGCTGTACACTGTAAAAGAGGTATAGCAAAAATGATATGTTAAATTTCTCACAAATTCACATATATACATATTGATGCGGGGTCTTTTCGGTCGATCACGTGGTAGAATTTGATACGCTCCAATTGGTGTGCTGGCGGTCCACCTGTTAAAGAGAAAGAAACACACGTGAGACGAACCAGTTTTGCCCTAGCATAGGCTTTCCGACACTCAAATTAGCTTTTGAGTATCTATAGAAGAAGGTGAATAGTAAAAATGGCAATATCTTTACGTGAAAGTATGCAAGAATGTGTTATATTTTTTGGGGAGAGTCGTTTGATTATTTATATGAGAGTGGGTCATTGATTTGACGTGGTTGATGGGGAGTAGCCAGCGGATTTGACCCATAGAGTACAAATGGATATATTTTTTGTTACTTCTTGAACTCCAAAAAGGCAACTGGCCTTACTCTCATTAATGGGGCCTTAACTTTGCATTTAATACATATCTTGTACATTTATGGCTAAAGATTGTATTTATAAGAGAGCATTTAATGCTCGTAAGACTGATGAGATAGACCTATATGCAGCAGGGGCGGATTTAGTAGCAGTAGTTACAGAGCTTGTCAATCTTGCCAGATAAGATCCTTCTGTTGGTTTTGTCAGATTTGGTAAAGGCAGGGGCGAAGACTTAGTGCCCTCGATAAGGTGCAACTACAGTTCGAGGACATCCTCGTGCCTTAAAGCCCCTTATTCTCCCGCTTTACTTGTCCTGCACTCAAAGTTTCGAGTGCCCTTAGAGGCCTCTCGTGGCTTTTTGAACCACAGACTCATTCGAGCTAGGGGTAAGCCTGGGATATTCACCCCTCTCGTGACTTTCACTCTGAGGCTTCTTTTAACATGTGGACGCTCTCTCAAGGATAGTGAGTCTCTTCGAAGACATTAGGCTTCACACTTGTGAATTATAAACTAATCGACAAACGCTGACATATCAGGATGAGGAGGTGGATGACACATCACACACACACACATATGTGTGTGTTAAGTAACAATCCGTTCTATTTTGTCATAATGATACTTATTAAGTCATAATCTTTATTTTGTCACTAAATATTTTGAGTTACTAAAATTGAATATTTTAGATTGTCACTAGATTACAATTTAGCGGCACCACTTTAGTGTTAAAACTTAGTTGCAAAAAAAATAATGTTGCCAAAATAATTTGTGACAATATTTTCTCAATATTTTGTGTTACTAAATGCAACTGATAATTTTTATCATTGATAACTTTGTAAAAATATCTTTGGAACAAACCTTAATTACAAAATCTGAACGAGGTTCAACCACTCTCAATCAATTTATATGTCATGTATTATATGTCATGTATTAATACTAGACTTATCGTATGGTTTTAGTATTTCTTAAAATATATACTATTGGCATAAGAATTATAATTTGGGAAAAATGCAAGTTGCGTCCTGTAAGTTAACATGTTTTGAGTTTTACTGTTTTCCGTTTATCCTATTTTGATTTTCGTCTTGTAAGCTTTCAAAATTGAAGATTTTAATCCTATTTTTGTCGGAATATAATCTCAATTTTCATCAATACACTACGCAATTTTGTGTCAACCTCATACTGCTGGAAAATTTGAGAATCGAATGAAAATAAGACTACAGTTGGGAATTCTAAAAACTTACAAGACAAAAATTCAAACAGTGTAAATGGTAGAATTAAAATCTGAAATAAGTTAACTTATAAGAAGAAATTTATAATTTTCCCTAATTAAAATTTACCAAGCACGCGGTGAACACCAATTTGACGTTGCGTGGCAGGACTAGCTAACATTTTTCAATATAGAGAGTTAGCTCATGAGTTGCATGGCTTGTCAAGAATCTATCATGTGTACATATTTTAAGGAAAGAAGCCATAGGAAATCTTGCAATGATCATATCATGAATATTTGCAACTTGTGCAACTACATACAATATCTATTGCAACTTGTGCAACTACATACAATATATATTGCAATAAATCCTTGGGATGCCATATGTTTACCCAAAAATAAACAAGGCATGGATATATTCTCAGGTCCCAAGCAAAGATTTGAGCTGAAAATGGACAACATATCTGCATGTATTCATTTCAAAGTAAAATCATATTCAACTTAAAATCTTTTAGGATTTGACTCACAGATCACAAGTCCCATAAAAAAAAATTAGATATGCACCACAAAAAAAAGAATTGTGACAATAAGATTTTGTCACAAATTGAAGGTATTTGTGATAAATTTGTAACATAGTTCAATATAAACAGAAGTATTAAAACACAATCAGTGACAACACATTTATTGATAGATCTAGATTTGTTATAGCCAAAATATGTCCTGGACACTAAATTTATAATGAATTGGTTTGTCACTGGAAGAGATGCATTCTTGTATTGATGGTTTTAGTTAGAAAACAATCATTCTTTTTTGTTTTTATTTTTTTGGCTATAGGATCATTATTTTAGACTTCGTAAAGTCCAATAATTGAACTAAAAATATAATCAAATTTATATGAATATATTAAAAATACAATGTTAATAAAAAAAAATGTGTAGCACCCAAATAATGAAATGAACATTGAAGAATATATTTTGGGATGTAAAAAATTGTATGTAGTAAATATGTACTAGTGCTAGCTAGATTGGTTCACCAATATTGATATGAATTAAGGACGGAGTCAAAAAGATTTATTTAGAGTGATGCTGATATTAAATTTCTATAAAATATTAAAGGTATTTTCATTATTTAAGAGGAGAGAAGAGGAGGTTAAATTTAAAATTTTCAAAAAAAAAAGATACATATAAAATTTAATTTAATATGAGCTTGAGGGGGGCCAACCGCCCCCTCCTGCCTCCATCTGTAAATTGAATTGACTTGACTTGTAAAGCTTCATAGGAACAACTCATAGCAAATCTTTGCACATGTCTAGAAACAGTGTTTGTTAGGTTTCATGAAAGAAAACAGAGAGAAAGAGGCAAAAAAATGCCAATCAAGATTGATTTTTCTTCGACTCCAAATCTATTTGATGGTACGACGAAGATATATGATCTGTATTTTCTTAAATATATCCAACGATGCCACATAAAATAAAAACAAAATGAGTCAGTGACAAGAGAAAGGGAGAGACAATATTGAGAGAATTAATTGCAATATAGAGTTCCATATATTAACAAAAATATCTACTTTGTTACAAGAATTAGTTACATGTGTATAAATATAAAAAAAATGTTAAAAATCATAATAAATTTATTTGTTGTTACCTTATTACTATATACCACTATAATAAATGTGACATTGGGTGATTATTTGATTTGAAATGCCTCCATTAATACATAAGGAGACTATTTCAAAAGACAACCACTTAAGCATGATCACAGGATAAAAAAAAAAAAAATTATTCAAAGTGTTCCCATGTACAATTTTTAGAGACAAATTATGATATTTGAATATTTAATTAAGTTTGTCTCTAAAAATTTGTCGCTCTTTGTAAGGGTTATTAAAAATAAAACTCCTTTTTGACTCATTTTTTTAGGATTAATGATGCTTATCCCAAATTATTATGCATATAAACTATTTTCTTTTTTTTTCTTTTTTTTTTTTTTGGTAGCGAACATCAAGTAATAATCAATAATGACATTTCGAACACTAGGAAATTTTTATTACCACTACGTCCTATCTTACTATTCAATAAATAAACATTTTCATTGAGTGTTTGGTTAAATTTATAAGCTTTTAAAACATTTTATAAGCTGTTTGAAAGCTAATAAACTCTTACAAGTGTTTGATAATTTTATTAATAAAGGAGCTTATAAATTCAAAAAATAAGCCGTTAGATATAAAACTCCCCCAATTTTTTTTTTTCAAACAGCTTATAAGTTGTATAACATTACAAGATAAAATAACATAACTATATTTATTTTTTTAAAATATTGCATCTCTACTATCTTAAAAAAATATTTATTTACATAAAATTAATTGTATTTTATTTTTTTGATCATCATTGCACTTAAAAAATATATAAGATCTATTTTTTATCAAATAAAATTATAATTTATAAGATCAAAAAATATCTTATAGGCCACAAGATCTTAATTTTTTCAAACACTTTAAAAATTTATTCTTAAAATAAAATATACGAGCGTATAAACTTCAAATTCATCTTTCGTATATAATTTTTTTAAACAAGCTTGGCCAAACATTGTCTTAATACGTAAGTCGACAAAATAAAAATTAGGGAAAATTACATCCACCTCCCCTGAGGTTTGGCGAAATTACATTTTAACCCACGGTTTTTTGTAAATTACAAAAACCCCCCTGAGGTTTATTCCGTCTAACAATTTACCCCAGCCGTTAATGACCGTTAGGGTTCCGTTAGTTTTTGTACGTAAAGTTCCGATAGTACCCTTGACGGGTTTTTTTGTCATATATATAAAATTTTTGGGGTTATATGTTATGTATTACATCTTTGTGGGGCTAAAAGTAATAATATTGAAAAAATTGCTCCGTTTTCCGAGAAGTTTTTCGATGAACTTGAAGCGGGTCTTCAACTTTTTGACGTGGAAAACACATTGGTGAGGTTAATTTTGGGCTAGAGTCGGTTTTATACATTTTTCGTTTATCACTTGTAATTATTACATATCACATGGGGTTATTGTAATATACACAAAAAAATATGGGTTAAATTATAATTTCTCCAAACCTCAAGGGAGGTAGATGTAATTTGCCCTATTTAATATCAGCAAAAAATAAAGGGCAAAACGGACTTTTTACACTTTCCGTCCATAAGGCTGGGGTAAATTGTAATTTCGCCAAACCTCAGGGAGTTTTTTGTAATTTACAAAAAATCGTGGGTTAAAATATAATTTCGTCAAACCTCAGGGGAGGTGGATGTAATTTTCCCTAAAAATTATTATACTTTGACAACATCGTCGGGTTATAATTTTCTTGTCTCTAATATTTTTTTTTTTTTTTGTTTTTTTGTTTTTTCCTTTACCTTTTGTAGTGACAAAGGAAATTTAGCAGGAATCTGAAAATGAAGGTACGAAGATCTTTGTAATGCGACAGCATTAAATACTAATAAAAACCTGTCAGAAAATATTTTATTCGGTTTGGCTGTAGTAACCACCTCGAACAACTAAGGTAGACTACAAGGAAATGTTACATCACTGTTAGATTGAATGTATCAGTTTTCTGTTTTCATGTGTTAAATGAAATTGGGATGATATATGTATGATAAGACCAATATTAAAATATATAAATATAAAGATTATATATAAAATAATAAAAATTATTATATTTATGTCTATACAATTTAATTAGAAGTATTATAATAATTAAAAAAATATTTTAATCAAATACAATATATAAAAAATGATATTGAAAAAACTAACAAATTACTTTCTGTTTCAAAAGAAGCAAATATAGTGGATAATAAATTATATTTAAAAAATACTTAGCAAATATTTTTTAACAATACTCAATAAAATTGATATAAACCCATACAATGATATATATTCAAAACTCAAAAAGTATCAAAATAAACATAAACGTACCTAAATAATGATATATAATCAAAACTCAAAGACTATTGAAAACAATTTTTTTGTTCTCTCTTTGCTCTCACAATCAAAAAATATATTCAAAGCTCAAAAATTATATTTTCTTTTTTTTCCGCCATCGTATTTTCCAAATCACTCCCAATTAAATATGAAGTGTCAAATTTGTAATATTCATTCAAGTTCAATAGCCCAACAAATAAATATCAAGATTCATTAAGTTTAATATTGAAAAACTATCAAGATTCATATTACCAATCATAATATTCAAATTGCTATACAAAAGTCAATTACAAAAAAAGGAAATAAATAAATTTATGAATTTCAAAATTAGTACACAATACTTTCTTGTACGTTGCTTTCAGAGAAAATGTTGAATATTATAGGTTTTATGAGAGAAGAAAAATTCTAATAGAATTTTTGGTGTTTTAATTGGGATAGAAGAAAAAAATAAAATCGAATAGAATTTTTAGCATTTTAATTTGAAGAGAATAAGAAAAAGAGAGAGGAAAGAGAAAGAGAGAAAATTTAATTATTATGGTAAATGAGATTAGGTAAAAATAAATTATCAAAAATAAAATAGAGTAAAGAAAACTAAAATTTTTATTATATAACTTATATAAAAATTAAAATTTTATTGTAGAGGGGCGACATTTTAAAATTCTAATAAAAATATATACTACAAAATTAAGGGGGACGACCATCACCACCAATCCCCTTGGCTCCGTCACTAATAGTATACATACTTAAGAATTAGTGAAAAATATTAATTAATTTATCGCATTATTTTCTGAACACAATAATTAATGCCTGCCCTTTAACTAGGGGGCCAATTAGAATTTTTTATTCTTCTATAAAACAGCAACACTTTTTACTTTTGAGTAATTATTTGTTTGGTGGTTTCGGTCCACACATATTTCATTCTCTCTCTTTTCATCTCTTTTTCTCTTTTCCATTTTCTGCCCCCACCCACCCCCACCCCCTCCTATCTCCTATCTTTTCTACATTTTCTCTCCTTCCCTCCCTCTCTCTCTCTCTCTCTCTCGCGCGCGCGCTCTCTCATACCTAATTGTAGACTTCCCCTACTATTATATCTTGTTCTATTCCTCTTTCACTCCTCTCTCATATTTCTATTTTTTATTTTATTTTTTAATACTATAATTTAATCAATTTTTTTCTTCATAAATTTAATCAATTTTAGAAAATGGTTATATATGTTTATATATTCAAATAAACTTAAATTTTTGATCTTATGTTATTCAAAATTTTAAACAAATGACTAGCTTATACTCTTTTTTTTTAATCTGCAAATCCATCGAATGTACCTTACCTACTAGTTATAATTATTGATATGCATCATGAGTATATATCTATATATATATATATATATTTACTTAGGTCAGAGTGAATTAAGTAATGATATAATTTTATATACATGACATACATACATATTGTGGTACCAAAAGATATTGGAACATCATTAAAGTAGAACATATCATCTGACCTCTAAAAATGCATACCCCACTTTCTTCGAAAATTGTTAACATTTATTTCTCTACATAAAATGGAACTTAATACAAGAAAATGAATAAATTGATGATAATAAAATAAGTAATAATTGAAAATTTATCATTAATTATATATATTTAGTGATAACAAAATTACGTTGTTACAAAATATAATCTACACAATATCAATGGTAACAACATAGCATAGAAAATAACAAAATTGTTAATTAGTGATAGTCTGATACACTTATGGTGGCAATTTAATAACAATAAAATATTATCACAAAATTTTAATGACAGTTTTTTTTGTCAGTAAATTGTCATTATAGATATGTTACCAATTGTAAATTAATTAAAACACCAATTTTTTGTCACCATTGAGTGATATTGTGACAATATAAAAGTTGTTGTCATCAAAAGAATTTAATTAATACCAAAATAAAAGGTATTAATGTCACTTGATATAATTATTCCTTCTATATATATCTTACTGATTTTACTTCTTCTTGTAGTGAATTCTTTACCTCAGATAATCAATAAGCTTATTGTAAAGTAGTTCAAGAAAATAAAATCATGCAGTTAATAGAACCTTAAAAACATAAATTTCCATATAATATAATAAAACACGAAAAATAAATGTCATAAATAGATAAGAGACTAATGCTTAACAACAAATGATATGCTAAATATTTGATATTAGTATTAAGATTAATTATAGTTGAAAATCTTGCAATGTTATGTTTGAGATTCAATCTTTCTGTTCACGTTATAATTCGTAGACACATTACTTACGGTTTTTTACCATTTTCAAATAGTGACGATCCTAGAATATTAATTACTAGTGTATGATAAAATTATTTAAAATTTTACTTACAAGGTCAAAGGGTTGAAATTTACTAGCCATAAATAAAATTTATCTTGATCTCCAATCTAGAATTAATTGTTGGAATTCACATGGTGGGGACGGAATTATGACCGCGCCACATGATATGTGCTTTTTGTTTTTTATCTTCCACATTCGATTTCAATTTATTAGTTAACTAATCCTAATTCGAATACTGTAGAGGTTTAATATGAGGGTAATTCTTCCAATTCAATTATTTCATTCACTACATCAGAATTTGAATCCTAAATATTGATTGAGAATCTAACGTATCATCCCGTAAATCAATAAAAATCTAGCTCAACATCCCGTAAATCAACTGGTGATATATATTTCCTTCTTGTGTTAAGGAAATGTCAACTAAATGGTTTGAATTGACCATATAAACGTCCTGGCCCCTTGCAATTTGCAAAGTGAAACGGGCGAGGTAGAAGCCCCCTTTTTCAAGGAGTGAATAGATAGTGCCATAGTGGATATATATCTTTAGGAGGACGATTGAGTGGCAGCCCACAAAATTGAGTGGTACATTAAACAGTCCCATCACGCGCCACCAAGATCTACTCACAAGATTTTAACATTAATGCTTCTGCGATTGCTGGCCCTTCCCATGCCTAGGAAGAGAAACCTTAGTACAAATGGCTACACACCACACAAAACCTTGCCATCCTTTTGGAAACTACTCTTGCAATATGTGTACATGACACAGTGTATCGTTGGTTGTATTTATATCTCTGACATACACGCACGAACTCACACACCCACACACACACACATATATATAAGAATACAAACAAATCGAGGCTACTCACAAATTTAATGAGTCAGCTTACAAAAATTTCAACTTGTATTAGAATAATTCGAACTTGAGCCGAGATTGTATGTGTTTTGAGCTGAACTCAAATCAAGTATTTCTTACTCGTAGGTTCATGGGCTTTCTTTTCTTTATATAGTTATTTTTATATTTGTCGGGGAAAAAGATACTATTATGGCTTGCCCAAGAGGGCTGACCCAACCGGATTCTAGAATGTTAGAATTCTTTTGAATTAGGTTAGTTATTTTATTTGAAAGGGGAAGTTGAAGGAATTAAGTTGAGTTAAAGAAAACTCCTCCCCCATAATTCTGTACCTAAAATAAATTTCACATAACTCTCTCTCTCTCTCTCTCTCTCTCTCTTTCTTGTTGTCTCTCCAAGAACATTCTTTCCCTACAGAAAGAATTCTCTCAAATACAACGATAAACTATAACATAATTCCAGACTGCAAATTGGGAGAACTTTACTTAGTTATACACTACAAAAAGAATACCCTATTCACTAACGTCAAAATTATTTATAGATTCAACTAATTCTGTCACAAAATACAGTTTTATGATGAATTTTGTTTGCCAAATTAATTAGTATATATTCTGTGACTAATAAATTATATTTTAACTTTTAATTTTAATTTTAATTTTAATTTGCTAGAATCTCATCACAAATAATTTTATTGTGAAGAGGGAGAGAGAGCAGAGAGAATTGAATGAATGCATTTGTAGATGAATATGCATGTAAAATTCCATATTATCCACTTAATTATATATTCATATATATATATATATGAATATATAATTATAATAAATTGTGAATCATCAAATAAAAATATAACAATATAAAATAGTAAAACTCTGATGCAATTCTGCATTATTTAATGATTTATAACTAATTTAAATACGTACATACACGACATGAGCCTGAAAACGAATTTTGAGCTTTTAGCTAAAAACTTGAAAGGCGGATACCAACTTGCGCAAGTTGCAGCTTTTAATTAGTCCCAATCCCACAGACTTGCGATTCGGCGGGTACGATTGCTTTACGCACAATCATACCTTGCTATAAATGTTAGAACATATGGCACCATTGACACGAATATGTATCAGTCTAAAATATGTTGCAGAAATTTGAATCACAAGTTGTTGCATGATGTGAGTGATGTTATAGGATCGTTTGGGATATTAATACCCAACGATTTTATTGAGAAGTTATCTACTTAGATACGAATTCGTCATAAGTGCATTAAAAGATGTACGATTGTGCAGTAAAAAATTCGAATAGAAGATAGCAAAATACTCCATTATATATATTAGATAACCGTACAATAGAAAGCTGCAACTAATACGTAATTTGTAGCCAAACAATTGGATTTTTTATTTTTTTTTTTGAATACAACAGCCAAACAAATGGGTGGGAACTATATGTGGGGAGATTTCCAGTAGTGTGTTAGAGCCTGTTTGTATGAGCTTTTTTAGAGGAAAAGTACTAATGTTTTTTTTTATAAAAAAAAGCATCTTATAGTTAAAAAAAAAAAAAGATATTTGGATGGATTTTTAGGGTAGCATAAAAAAAACAAAAGTTAGAAAATAAGCACCTCTCAAAGCATTTTTGACATTTTTTAGAAGCTAGTTAGAATAGTTTCAATAAAAGTACATCTCAAAACACTTTTAATTACTATATCAAAACGCAAAATTATTTTGCTTAGAAAAAGATCAATTGTAAAAAATATCGTTCGAGAAATAATTTTTTATTTTTAAGTTGATCCAAACAGACCTGCTCATTTTCTTGAGGTCTCCTTAGCACCTAGACTAAGAAATCGAATCAAGGACAAATAATCCATGAAAAAGGAATCCATAAACCTCTTCAAGCCCAACCTTTTCTTTCTGTGTGTGTAGTGTGTGTATGTATAATACATGTATATATATGTGTGTGTGTGTGTGTGTGTGTGTGCCACAGTCAACAAAGTGGCAGTGGCAGTGTAATATCAATAGTTGTCATGAATGTCTATTTATTTCTCCTTTTGTCGTTGATATCATATATCAGTTTAGCTAAGCTTAATTAATTATGGCTCTCACTCGTATCATACATCAATCACCTCAAAGACAGGTAATATCATAGACACCATTCATTTACGTATCTATATATCTAAATGAGTTCCGAATTATTGAATTGGAATATCATGTCGTGTTAAAATAAAATTCTGAAATTACATGCAACCTTTGATGATATTATCTTTTTAGATACCGGCATCAACGTAGCACCATTAGTTAAGGATTTTTCACAATCCACAGAATTTATAAACATATGTAATAAATGCACATAAAATTCAAATTCAAAAAATTAACTAATTACCAAACCATTCAAAAATAAATAAATTTGAAGTGATCCCTGCCATATTGATGGTTTGTGTGCAACTTGAGGCCAGTTTGTAAGGATGGAGTCAGAAATTCTTGTTTGGAGGAGAGGGTGAGGTCAAATTTCTATAAAATATTAAATAAATTTTTATAATTTAGAGGGCTGAAATTCAATTTTTTCATAAAAATGCATCTAAATTTTAGTTCAACATGAACTTGAGGAGGCGACTGTCCCTCCCCCCATCTCTACCTGTATGATCGATGTCAAGATTTTTCCATTCATCAATATTCTCTACAAATCTCCCTTTTGGTCTTTTTAACGTTCTTTCCAGTCTTAGTGTAATTTTCTTTTATTAAAAATGCGACTTTCTTTGTAATATTAAAGGTATTTATATAATTTAAAGGTGAGGTAAGTTTTCAATTTAAAAAAAAAAACACATGAAATTTAATTCGACATAAAAAATGAACCACTTTTGGCCCATAGTTTTTCTGTGCTCCTGTTTTTCTTTCGTACCGTTTCTTCTTTTTCCTTTCCTATAATGTGAACCGTTCATCTTTCTATACTTATTTATTCGGTTTCTATTGAAATAAATAAATCTTGCTTATAATTTAATAAATTTACAATATATGATGATAACATCAATTTTACTTTTTTAAAAATATCATGTATGCATAATTATGACGAATCAAGTTGCATATATATGTAAACAATAGGGTAAATTATATCTACATCCCTCGAAGTATGGTCTAATTACAAATTAGTTCTTCTTTTTCAAAAATTACAAATATCCTATGAAATATGCGTTAACTTAATAAAATTCATTCTTGATTAAAGCGAGACATAATTGTGAGTTGTATTTTTATTATGTTATGGATAATAATATAATATGCCAAGTTCCGGATGGCAGCATTTCTTGAGACAATCAGACGACGTAAAGCACTTTGAACATAAAAGAAGCAGCATATTACATGGTTTTAGTGGGACTCAATTGGGTCTTTGCTCACAAGTTGTTGTCCTAGTGGCAAATGTGTGTCTTTGTATGGTTTTATTTTGAAATATTTTAAGAAATATATTGCAATATAGATATATAGTTAAATATATATATATATATATATATATATATATGGCTTCTCCAACTTAGGGAAATTATTAGCCATGAATATTCCTGTCGTCAAGACTTGTTAGGAATAAACACAATTTGGCTATTGTAATTCCATCAATACACTATTAAATTAAACTATGAACCCGTTAAGATGGGGTTTTTAGGAGAGAATCACTTATTTTTGAAAAAAAATTAAAAAATAGCACTTTGTGAAAAAACTTGTGTTTGGATGTATTTTTTTAAAAAGAAAAAAAAAGCCAAAAAAAAATTTATGATTTCTTTTAAAGCTATCCAAATTAAGTAACATAAAAAATGCACTTTTTTAAAACACTTTTAATTATTGCATTTAGATCCAGAATAGTTTGATTTTAAAAAAGTTCCATTGAAAAAAACACAACTTGATAAGTACTTTTTTTTAACCCATCCAAACAGATCCTAAATTTTCTCATTGGACCAGACATTATGGGTTAGCCACAGTCATATCATAATACCCCAAAATAATTAACAAGTTTTACGTACTCAAAGTAGTTCAAATTTAGGAATTCACCCTTTGTTTGGTAGGATGAAAAATGAGTGGAAGGAAAATGAAAGGAAATAAATTGGAAGGAAAAAGTAACTTTTCTTTGTTTGATTGTAAAGGGAAAATTGAAGGAAAAAAATTGGAAGTAAAACAATAGGCATGGGGTTCACTTTTTTTTTTTTTTTTTTTTTTTTCTCCCGAGAGTGGATGGAAAAGGTTGTGGCTAGCACCATTAAACAAAGTTTTCCAAAATTGCCCATTATATTTTACTTGTTATGCGTAATTTTTTTTAGTGTTCTCTCCTATCCCCTAGTAACCATTTTGATTTATTTATTTATGATAAATGACAAATGCAATGTTTTTATTTACTTATTTCTAGTAACAATTATATTTTATTATTTATAAAATACGTTAAATATATATTTTATATAATTATTTATTTTATTTCTATTAATTTCTTTGCAACATAATTATATTTATAATTGTATAAGCCCATAATTGTAATTTGACACAATGTAATGTATTTTATTATATTTATTTAGTTTATTTTCATTATTTTATTTCAATGAATGAATTTATAACAAGATTATATTTATAATGATATAAGGGTATAGTTGTTTTTTGGCACAAAAATTATTTTTTTTCCATCCACTCTTCCATCTAAACAAACAAGGGAGAATAATTATCTTCTCATTTTCCTTCCATTTATTTTTTTCTCATCCAAATATATCTGTGGAAAATTAAAATCTATCAATTTCCTTTTATTTCATTTATTTTTCTTTTCTTTTATTTTCTTTTCTCTGTTTTTTTATTCCTTTGCCAGACATAATGTCAATGTCGAAAATAATGACCATTAAACCACCATATCGACAACGCATTGGTAAATCATTTCACCTTTATCAAGAAATTAATTAATGATGCCCTAATCTAGTCTCAAGTGGTGGCTTAGAGTAATTATTACTAACTCTCATAGCAACATTAAACATGTTATCGTGTTTGGAACTTTCCTTTTACTCTTGTACACGCGTGCAACACAATAAAGAAATCATTCTAATGATATATGTCAATTAATGTTGCACTAAAATGTCCAAGATTGAGATATCCTGCCTCAATCTTTACCCTGCATGACTAATGATGCCAAATTAATTTGTCCCTTGATTGTTATGCAACAATAATTGGAAAGAGCTAAGACATGAGACATTATTTACACCAGTAAATCTCTCACTCACAAATTTTTCAATAGTTAAAAGAGTGTTTTCTTGTGGTATTAGAAACCATATGAGCCCATTCGAAAACTATATAAACTAACTAAAACCCAAAATTAATAAAATACAACCAAATCCAACTAAGTTCGACCCCTTTACAAAATTTTAAAGGTCAACCCAATTCAAAACTAATTAGATTTGATTGGAACGATAGGTTGAAACCTATTTTGCCACCTCTTAAAATTGAAAAGAAAAAAACATAACTACATTATATATTTAAATTTTGATGTGTCTATGGAATATTAAACTCTAAAAAATATTATAAAATGATATCTTCACTGTGTATGTAAAAGTTATATTAATTTTTTAAAAAAAAAAAATCAAAAAACTAAAATTATATACATAAAATGATAAGCCAAACAGAATTATCAGTTGTTTTATAGTATATACCAAGCATCACTAGTTTGTTTCTTTTGTTTTTGTTCTTTTCTCCCCAAATTTCAGTCTCTTTGATTTATAATATCTCTGAACAATATCGCGGGGTGCATTTGTGTAACTTGTTGAATAACCACGAAGCATTTGTTATTTTAATTTTTCGACCATATTGGGTGAACGTGGCATCACCTGTCTTCTTTCAAATAGAAGTCCAAGGTTCAAATCCAAACCATCAACCATCAATTATATATACTAATATATTTAGCATATTCGATGTGTGTTTACAAAATAAAAATGAGAATGTTATTTAATGAAATGATTAAATTTTAAATCAAGTTTTTATTAAACCTGAATAAACATGTGTATATATATTAACTATTTTTATTATTTATACTATCTTTTCAATTATGTTTAATATATTGACTAAATGTATGATAAGTGAAAAAAACAAGTTTAATGTAAGATTAAATTTTATGATTTAAAAAAATAAGTAGAAAAGGAAGTAAAAAAATTCTTTAAAAAGGGAGGTGAGAAAGGAGAAAGGAAAGAAAATAGAAAAAGAAAATTAAAACTACGTTAGAGAGATGAGACAGAGAATAAAAACAAGGATTGTCGGAAACAACGCAGGATTCTTCTTTCCTTCCTCATCAGGAGCCCACTTTGAATTGGATTCTCTGGTTGGGCTACTCACTCAAAGCCCATCCAAGGCAAATGTGGAAAATGCTGCCATGCAATCCATCTTGGGCCCGTGTCTCGGGCCCAATCATCCCACTCTAGCCGTACCAAGATCCAACTAAGCCCCATTGCACTAAAATCAAAACCCAATGCAACCCACCCTCAAATTCTCCCCATGGGTATCACCTATTCCAAGCCCATCTCGCCCAAACATACTAACTGAAAGGCCATTCCCACGAATCTACCCTCCCCAATTACGCTCCAAAATGGACCAAAACCCGTTACTGCTCATGGACATCACGAAATCTTTTTCTCCCCACGATATCTCCCACCGCACGACATCAGTGGATAATCGCCCACATAACCTTGATATCAATTTTCCCCTCGCCTTTACCATAACAAAACCACCCACGTCCCCATGCGGAAAATTCTTACCCAAACCCGGTGTGGCCGCACCCAACCAATCATGTAGCAAGTGTTAGTACACTTGTCATGTAATTGGTCACTCTCCCTAAACTGTACACCAATCACATGGCAAGTGTAAAACACTCGCCAAGTGATTAGTTCCGGTGTGGCCGAACCGGGTGCGGGTAAGAATTTTCCTCCCCATGCAAATCTAGCAAGACTAGGGGGAAAAAAATGAAAAAAAAAAAACACCCGAGTCCAAAACCCCTTGCCAAATCCCATGGTCCCAGTACTGGAAAGCGGAAATTATAAGATGATCATTACCAACATGACAAAGATGCCAACTGCCGTGACCAGAAGATCAACCTGAGCAACAATGATGAGATGGATTGCTATATACTAGCGGCGGAACTTGTGGAGAGAGGTCGCCGAGATCAATGAGTCTTTTATCTTGGAACCGTCGAGGACTGGGGACTCCTCGAACAACTTGTTCGGGAACTACGTCCTTCTTTGATCTTTCTCTCCGTGACCAATAGTAAGAAAAAGGAGATTGAGCGCATTAAAAAGAGGTTGGGACTTTTTGGCATTTGTGTGGAATTGATACGACGGAATGGGGGCCTAGCCCTACTCTGGGATAAGAGGATGTCAGTGACATTATAGACATACTTGGCTTCTCACAAGACGTAATTATGGAACTATGCCCAGGTAAATTGTGTTGGCGTTTTACCGGATTTTACGGATTGCCAGACACAAGCAGATGCAAGGAATCATGGCCTCTGCTTAGACAAGTGCGAGCGCAATCGATGAGCCCGTGGCTTGTGTCGTGGGACGTCAACGAGATACTCGATCATTCTGAGAGAAGGGAAAAGACAAAAAATACTACTAGAAAACAACAAAATAGCCACGGACAAAATCGATTATCAATAGCCACGGATTGCAAAATTCCACCAAAAACTTTAGCCACCAATTTTTCTGTGACTAAATGTGAGAATCCCATGGCTATCTTGGCGCCAAAATTGGCACCAAATTACTATTAAGTGGCGACGAAATTAGCCATAGAAATTTCCATCGTCATCAATGACTACTTTCAGAGACGACTTTTCCGTCGCTAACTTGGGTAGCATTTTGTTCAATTCCACGTTTCGGTAGTTTTATTGGTTTAAACTATGTCAAATTCAAATTATTTTCATCATACCTATCATACTTTACAATAACCCCAAATAAATTTTAAGTTAAGAGTTAAATATTTCAATTTTTTTCAAGAATTAGGTTTTCCTTTCCAGCAATATATATATATATGAATGACTTAATAGCGATGCAACAATTATATGCTAACGTCAATTGTCTTACCAAGAATTATGAAAAAAAATGATTAAAACAAATAATTCAACTTTATTGAGTAATTTTCAAGTTATATTATTCTAATTGTATAGTTTCGTCAAAACTAATTAACACAAATGTTCAATTTGGAAAAAGTCAACTATTAAATCTGACTCTTAACCACGAAAAGCTTTTTTAAAAATATAAAATTTAGCTATGATTAAAAATCCTTGACTACATTTATATTTACTATTTCAATTTTTTTCTATTGCACAAAATGGTTTAGCCACGAAAAAATCTGTGGCTAAATTATTTTAATTTTAATAATTTTTTTACCTATCCACGGTTCTAGTCGTGGCTAAATTAACATTAATTTTTTTTAATATTTCAATTTTTATTTTATTTGCATTTTCATTTATTCATATTTTTGTGAATTTTTTATATTTAATGTGAAAGACTTAGCAATGGATAAATCCGTGGCTAATCAAAAATAATTTTTTTTTTAACTGACATAGTTAGCCATTGTTTTATCCATGGCTAAATAATTTTTTTTTTTATAAGTGAGCTAGGTAGCCACAGTTTTATCAATGGCCAAGTAAAATTAAATTTTTTTAAAAATGTCGTACTTAGCCACGGATTATAATTTTTAAAATAATTAGTTAGCCAAAGATTTTTTCATGGTTATTAAAATTATTTTTTTAAAAAAATGGCATGCTAAGTAAAATTATTTTTTGAGAAAACTCATGTCAACACTTGGCCAAATTTTCATCAACTCCCCAACCCACATATGGCCATCGCGCCGCCATCGGTTGCTTTATCCGGTGGTGGTGCTGTGTTTCTTTGTTACCCCTCCCCTCTTCCGCCACACCCCCCCCCCCCCCCCCCCCAATGTTTTATTATTTTCAATTTTTTTAATTTTTTGAGATTAAATTTGAATTTTTGTCAAACCAAATCTCTAATAATTTTTTTTTTTGTTACCAAATCTCGAATAATTGGGTAATGCTTTAAGTTAAAACCAAATTGACAAATTTCATTGCATGTTGCGTGTACAAATAATATTTTACACAATTGCCGCAAAATTATTATTAAAAACTAATATATATATATATATATATATATATATAGGGAGAGACACAATATTACTGGTGTGGCCAAAACAAAACGTGGTCAATCTCATTAATTTGTCGAACACTATTTTAACACAATTTTACCATAGATAATTAATTATCAATTCTCTCTAATTAACGAGTGCACCGTGGATAATTAATTCATGTAGGTGATCATTTTCAATTCTCCCGATTGGCCTATCTATCTAACAAATGTGATTAGACCAGTGACCCGTACAAAATTCAAAGATATATTAAGTAGTCAGATATATCCTTTAATGGCCACATGTATCAGACACGAGAGATGTTTTGGCCGAAATGATACTCAATGCTTTTAAATTTGAACATTCCACCATAGAAAGAAAAGGTATTTTTATTTGTCTTAACTCGTACATATTATGCACGAGATTTTAACAAATTATCAGTTACTCCACTATTTTTAAGATGATGAACATATTGATATTATTGTACATTACAGATGGCATGGCATTTCAATTACTTCGTTTATACGATTATCAACCGATAATAAATTACATTAATCGTTCAATATTATTTGCATAACTGTAAACGTACTCCATAACCAGTGTGGACCGAAACTATTAAGCCATGAAAATATTAATTGTCTATTTTGTTTGTTGAATCCTTTTGTGGAGAATGTTTTCAAGATTAAGGATGTGTTACAGAATATAAATAAATATATAATAATTTTTCTCTCTAACAGTTTAAAATTTTAAATAATGTAGCCATTTAAAATAGTATCAGAGTCAACCAAATAAGAGATCTTGTGTTTCAAATCTCACCGCCATCCATTTGTAAAAAGAAATTTTACGTGCAAAGAAATGTACCTACACGTGCAGGGGCATGTTCAAAAATATAAATAAATATATGATGATTCTCCTTTCGAATAGTTTATGCTTTCAGATAAAATGGTCATTTGATAGAATGACCAAACATTATATTTCTTTACTAGCTGCATTCGAATTTTGAGGCTATTCAACCTGCTATTGAAATAGAAGCCATTGCGTACATTCTCAATGAGATGCAATGGTACCAAGAATGGGGAAATTATGTGTCTATGCTTACACAAGATTTACTTGTTCTTACAAGGATATTGAAAATTTAAACTTCAATGAGATTTAGGCTGATCGAAATTACAACACAAAATTTCGCAAGGACATTAACGTATCTTGATGAAAGCCCATCAAACTACACAAGGACCTAAGTTGATTATGATAAATTAGCTATTGTGCAATGACAAATCCAATCAAGAAATGAAATACATGGACACGTATACACTGTGTACCAATTTACTATTTACATATTAAAAAGCTATTATATGAACAATAATTCGTACATACCATGTATGAATTTACTATTAACATATTAAATCCATGTGCGAATTACGGGGAAAAAACACTATGTCTCCATAATATGGTTAAATGTTAAATAAAATCTAAAAATATATTAGTTTATTCTAAAGAGCGAGATTCTATTGGCACCTTAACTAATCGAAAATTCTATAACCTAAACTGAGCAAGTGCATTACGCATGACATGAAATTGATACATATTTTAACGAGAAATTGATACTAATCATACAATAACCATACAAAACGTACCCATGTTAAGTCTCGATCCAATTTACAAATGATGTTAATATAAAACATCCTCGTTAATGTAAAAGACCGAATTACCCTTACAAATCCCAACTGCCTTCAAATCTTGGTAATGATGTTATAAAGCATACAATACCACGAAGGCAGTCTAATTCCTTTTTATTTGCAAAATAAAACTAAAAGTCCATTTTTTATCTTACACACAAGTGAAATGACCATCATACCCTGCAAAAAATCTTCCCCATGAGCCGAGGCCCGAGGGCATAATTGTCAAACTAGCACGTACCCCTTAGCTCCGGGCGTTTTTGTTAAATAGCCTTTTCAAGTTTTCTTTTTAATTAAATAGCCCTCAAGTTTTAATCTTTAGCTAGATAGCCTTTTTGTTTATTAACTCTAATTAAATGAGATTTAGATAAATAATCATCTAACTTTTAGACATTATATTTTAACCCCTAAAACCAAGAATATTGCAACCCACGATCAAAACCCTCGTCTCATTTCTCAGACAACCTGCGATTTCTTTAGGTAGTATTTTTCCTTCCACATTGTAGTCGAATATTGACAACCTGCGATTTATCAGACAACCTGCGATTTCTTTGGTAGACAAACTGTACAAGAGTTTCTTCACAAAAAAGACGTAACTACTTAAGGTAAGAACGCCCTTCTTTGTGGTTTTAACTGTATAGAGCACCATTATTGCATCATTTCATGATGGATTTTGGAAAATAACCATTAATTCGACAGTTGGGTTGGTGGTTCACCATTAATGGCGATCCCGTGCACGGGGAAGTGAAACAGTTAAACCTTGTGTGATCGATTGATCGACCGTAACTTATCGATTAAGAGATCTCTTGATGCATGTGATCGCTTGATCGACCATGATATATCGATTAAGCGATCTTGTGTGAATGGTCGATCTCTTAATCGACCATCCTATATCGATTAATCGATGTATTTGTGATCGATTAATCGACCACATTTATCGATTAATCGATCTTCTACCACATATATCGATTAATCGACCATAAAATATCGATTAAGCGATCTTCTTGTCTTTATATCGCCTAATCGACCATTTGATATCGATTAATCGATGTATTTATCATCGATTAATCGACCATAATATATCGATTAATCGATCTTTTTATCTTTGCATCGATTAATCGACCATGTTATATCGATTAATCGATCCTTTGTTTTCTGTCGATCGATCGTTTTTATTATTATTATTATTTTTTGGCGCTCGTGATAATTTTGCATTTCTGTTATCTTATAATATAGGTATTTGGCAGCAAATATGGAGGAAGAATTTGTTGTAGGTGTTGAATTTGGCGAGTGGGTAGAAGAAGAGGCTTGTTTTAAGTGGACAGGAAAATGCAAAGTAACGACACCTCTTGTTGTTACTAAAGACATTTCTTTCAATAGCTTGATTGATAAAATTATTGAGAAGGGGCAACTAAGTTGTTCACGGGCTAATGTTAATGTGAAGTATATGATAACAAAGGCACCTCCTCCACCACACATAACACATCCAGCTGAAATAAAGTCGGACGATGATTTGAAGGTATACTTTGCTGATGTTGCTAGTGAGGGTTGGAGACCAATTCTAAAAGTGTCGGTGTTCAAGTCGAATATTGATGGTTTCAACTTTTACAATAATGACAATTATTTGAACAATGAAAATCCAGTATATGGTTGTACATCAATTGGTGACAATGACAATGTGGAGGAGCAATACACAGAGGAACTGCTTCACAATGATGTTATGGTCCACGAAGATGTCGCTATGACTCAAGAACTACATGAAGTGGATTTTGATGTCGCAGAAGAACCCATTTATAAAGAACATGTTTCAAGTGATAGGAGCGTGATAGGAAGTCAATCACGACATTCGTTTGATGATAGGTCGGAGTTTCAAGTGGGGTGTTTGTTTAATAACAAAGCCGAAGTAGTAAGAAAAATTCAACTCATTGCTGTGAAAGCAAAGTTTGAGTATTCCGTCAAAAGATCAAACAAATCATTATATGTTGTAGCATGTGTGAGCCCAACATGCAAGTGGTGGATTCGTTGTTGTAAGTATATGAATTCGGAGAAATTTATTGTCAAGAAATATATTAGTGAGCACACATGTGGGCTGGATCATATATCAGGCCAACATCCCCAAGCATCGGCCAATCTCATAGGAGAATGTGTCAAGGACCAATTTGTCAAAGGGGAAGGACTCACACCTAGCGGAGTGCAGACTTATGTAGAAAAAAATTTAGGATGTTCTGTGAGTTATTGGAAATGTTGGAGAGGGCGACAACTTGCAAAGGATTTTGTGAGGGGAACAGCAGAGCATGGGTATGCAGTTCTTGAGGCCTATCGTTTCATGTTGGAGTCAGAAAATAACGGAACCAAGACAGATTTGGTGGTCAACTCTAAAAATCAGTTTCAATTCTTTTTTGTAGCATTTGGCCAATGCATACGTGGTTTTTCATTTATGAGGAAGGTAATGGCTGTTGATGGATGCTTTCTTAAAGGAAAGTATGGCGGTACATTGCTAGTGGCCACTACACAAGACAGTGAGAAGCATATTTATCCTATTGCATGGGCTGTGGTTAACTCTGAGAATGACTGTTCATGGGAGTGGTTTTTTAAAAATCTAAAAGATATAATTCCCGATAGTCACGAGATATGCATAATATCCGATAGACACGGCTCTATCAAGAAGGCTGTGCAACGTGTTTATCCTTTAGCACATCATGGGTATTGCATGAAACACATTGCCGAGAACTTGAAGCAAAAGTTTAGATGCGGTGATATCCTTAATCTATATTACTCGGCAGCTAAATCTTACACAGTTGGTGAGTTCCAACAACATTTCAGCCAAATACGCCAACTTAAAAGTAAAGTGGCTGACTACCTCGAAAAAGATATTGGCTTCGTGCGTTGGAGTAGAGCTTATTTTCCTGGTAATAGGTATAATATTATGACGACTAATATTGCGGAGTCTATCAACTCAAGACTTCTAAACGAAAGGGAATTTCCAATTGATGCTCTTTTTAACGCAATCCAACAAATCTTGTCAGAGTGGTTTTGTGAGCGTCGTACGGAGATGGTTAAATGCAATACACGATTGGTTCCATCAAAAGAAAGTGAACTTCGTGACAGTTTGGAAAACTCAGCATCTCTTGACGTTGTACAACTCAACGTGCATGAGTACCATGTGCGTGGCTACGGTCCGAATGTTGTTGTTGATCTTAACAATAATCGATGCAGCTGTAAAGTATTTGATATTGATAGGGTCCCATGCCCTCATGCCATAGCTGCTTTTAGACATCAGAATTTGCCCGATTTTGGTATGAGATTGTACTCAGCATGCTCTTCTGCATATAGAACTGATGAGTTTTTGCATGCTTATGCAGAAACAATCTATCCTATTCCTTCGGAGGATTTGTGGGTGGTTCCTGAATCGATAAAAGATATTATCATTGATCCTCCTCATGTGAATCCATCAAAAGGCAGGAAAAGAGTCAAGAGGATCCCAACTGCTTGTGAGGTTCATCAGAAGAAGAACAAGTGCGGACGATGCAATAAGCCAGGTCACAAGAAAGGAACCTGCAAAGAACCCCTTACAATTTGTAGTTTATGATCAAGTTTGTGCCTGTAAATATCACTACTTTTAATAAAGGGAATTTCAAGTTGATCATCAAAAGTCTATTTTGAATCAAATTCTTGTGTTTATATATCGAACAATCGACATATTTTATCGATCAATCGACACAAAATATCGATCGATCGATATATTATGTCGATTGATCGATATCTCCACTTGTATTCTGTCCAATTTCTGAAGGCCAAGCCTTATAAAGCAAAGAAAAAAGTCGATCAGTCGACATGGAATATCGAACGATCGACACATTTCATCGATCAATCGACATAAGTTATCGATTGATCGATATACCTATTCCTCTTATTCTGACCAGTTTCAGAAGCACAAGTGTTGGAACCACAAAAAAAAAAAAAAAAAAGTCGATCAATCGACAATGTAAATCGATCATTCGACATTATTTGTCGATGGATCGATATCTCCACGCCTTAAAGCAAAGAAAAAAGTCGATCAATCGACACAATGTATATAAAAATATAAAATTGCAATACATACATAATCGATCAAGAATTTAATAAGGAAATAAATATCGATCAATCGATGAACCTATCGATTTATCGATAAAAAACAAATCGATCAATCGATGCACCTATCGAATATATGTATCGATCAATCGATAAAAAAAATCGAGCGATCGATGAATGTATCGATCAATCGAGTAAAAAAATCGATCAATCGACAATTCTAATTTTATTTTATCAATACATATCGATCAATCGATAATAAACATCGATCCATCGATATATATAAAAATATCTAATCATACTATAGTATGACGTATATATACAATTTCAATACATACATAATACATATATATCTAATCATAATATAAAAATATATATATCTATAGTATGACATATATATACAATTGCAATACATAATAGATATATATCTAATCATACTATAGTATGACATATATATACAATTGCAATACATACATAATACATATATATCTAATCATAATATAAAAATATATATATCTATAGTATGACATATATATACAATTGCAATACATAATAGATATATATCTAATCATACTATAGTATGACATATATATACAATTGCAATACATACATAATACATATATATCTAATCATAATATAAAAATATATATATCTATAGTATGACATATATATACAATTTCAATACATAATACATATATATCTAATCATACTATAGTATGACATATATATATATACAATTGCAATACATACATAATACATATAAATCTAATCATAATATAAAAATATATATATCTATAGTATGACATATATATACAATTGCAATACATAATAGATATATATCTAATCATACTATAGTATGACATATATATACAATTGCAATACATACATAATACATATATATCTAATCATAATATAAAAATATATATATCTATAGTATGACATATATATTATGTGTTTGTAGTATGACATATTATTGTATATTATATATATTATAGTATGACATATATATTATTGTAGTGATCGCTTGATCGATTAAAAATATCGATCGATCGATTGTTCCATAATATTCATCTTGTTGTGATCGTTTGTTCGATTACACTGATCGATTGATCAATTATGTGTTTGTAGTATGACATATTATTGTATATTATATATATTATAGTATTACATATATATTATTGTAGTGATCGCTTGATCGATTAAAAATATCGATCGATCGATTGTTCCATAATATTCATCTTGTTGTGATCGTTTGTTCGATTACACTGATCGATTGATCAATTATGTGTTTGTTAATATTGGTCGTATAATGATCGGTTGATCGATTTTTTTGATCGATGGATCGATTAATTGTTTGTTCAAATACTGGTCTTGTAGTGATCGCTTGATCGATTACAAAGATCGATTGTTCGATTTTTGTTGTTGGATAACATTTTCGAGTCCTGCTGTGATCGGTTGATCGATTATAGTCATCGCTTGATCGATTACAAGAATCGATAGATCGATTATAAAGATCGATGGATCCATTTTTGCAATATTCTAAATCTTGTTGTGATCGCTTGATCGATTACAAAGATCGATTGTTCGATTTTTGTTGTTGGATAACATTTTCAAGTCATGCTGTGATCGGTTGATCGATTATAGTCATCGATAGATCGATTATAAAGATCGATGGATCGATTTTTGCAATATTCTAGATCTTGTTGTGATCGGTTGATCGATTATCAAGTTCGCTTGATCGATTATTATGATTCAATATTTACACATCTCAATAAATATTATGATTCAATATTTACAATTTACAAAATTTACAATTACAATTTACAAAATTTACAATTACAATTACACACCTCAATATTTACACATCTCAAAAAACAATTACAATTTACAAAATTTATACAGAAGCAATTTTACAGTGTTTCAAGTAGGGACAAGTGGATCCATTTTTCCAAAGAACATTTCAACAGCTAACCGCTTCCGGAACTCCATGATGTTATCGTCGTTCAACTTGTCCATCGCGGTGCCGGTCAAGTGAAATTCAATGAATTTTAATGCATACATCCCACAGTCCCCACTGCAAAAATATATGAAGCACATATATGAGAACAAAAAGAAAGAAGAAAGGAAATGTGATACATTACATAAAAAAGAAAATAAATACCTTCGCTTATTAAATGGACATTTGTCTAGATGTAAACTCCATTTTTGTTCAAGCAGCTTGCCCAACGCCCCAAAGTGACCCGTCTCTCTCAAGACTTTGGGGAATAATAAACATGCTGGTGCGAGCAGCTTCTTAAGCTCTGGACCCCGACAAACTTTATTGTTGCAATCTAGAACATGCACTTCCCCCTTATCCAAAATCCATGCGACGGCAACCCAATGCTGATTCTGTATGTTCAACACCCCATAGACTTTCTTGAATTCCACCCATGGGTCGGCATATTTTGGTTCATTGCCATTTGCATAGTCCAATAATTTCGGCATAATATGCATGAGTTCGATTGCATTATTCAAAGACTCGTTGTCGGTGTACCTACAGCTATCAACTTTGGAGGGTTCCACTCCAACAAAAAGCCGATCATAAGCAATTTCAAGCAGCTGCATAAACTGACAATCGACAAAACCTACGTCTTGATCATACAAAGTTGGATAATGCCTCTGTCTAATCCTCATAAGACATAGAGCTTCGTCGATATGCTGCAAAAATAAAAAAAATATGTCAAGAATTTAATAAGGAAATAAATATCGATCAATCGACGGAAAAATCGATCAATCGATGAACCTATCGATCAATCGATAAACAAAATCGATCGATCGATTAATGTATCGATCAATCGATAAACAAAAATCGAGCGATCGATGAATGTATCGATCAATCGATAAAAAAAATCGAGCGATCGATGAATGTATCGATCAATCGATAAACAAAAATCGAGCGATCGATGAATGTATCGATCAATCGATAAACAAAAATCGAGCGATCGATGAATGTATCGACAATTCTAATTTTATTTTATCAATATATATCGATCAATCGATAATAAACATCGATCCATCGATATATATATCGATCAATCGACACAATAATCGATCAATCGATAGTTTATTTTTATTGAAAAAAAACTGTAACTTACCTCTGATTGGAGCCATAGGCCTTCACCCAAAAGCGTGTGGAAAAATGGCTTGTCCAACGTCCCCATTTTACCATAAACCTTTTTGCCTTCTGGGCCTGATTCATACCACTGTAAGAAGTCAGATAACCTTTTTGAATCAAGTGGCGTAAACAAATCAGGCTTGGATGGTTGGGCAGCCACTTTCGCTTTCTTCCCTTTCCCACCCTCTTGAGTGAACGGAGACTTCGCGTATTTGCTTTTCTTTTTCGTTCTCTCCGGTTTCTTGTCCACCAATGCATACAGCAAGTCAATTCTTTTTTCTGTCTTCTCCATTCGTTCAGTCAGAAAATTTTTCAACCCGAGAATTCCATCATCAATGCTTTTAATTTTTTCCATAATTTCAATCGATGATGGATACGCACCGGCTTCCTTGGGTTGGGCAGAAGTGACTTGCTCCTTGATAGACTTCAGTTGTTCAATGATTTCATCATGATGTGCACACGATGAAGATGGAGACTCCCTCACTTCCTTGGGTTGAGCTGAAGTGACTTGCTCGTTGATGCATTTCAATTGTTCCATTATTTCATCGTGATGCGCACACGATGATGGTGGACGAATGTCTTCCTCAAGAGGCAGGCTTGGTTTGGGGGCAGGAGTTCTATTCAGGATTGGTTTTGGGGAGGGAGGTGGGGTTCTTGAGACTGTCGCTTCCTCATGATGCTGGAAATGTGGCGCCCCTTCGCGTTTAAACTCAATTAAGTCAGCATCATGCTAAGAAGAAGACCTCAATTCTGTAATCCCTTCCAAGTCTCGAGTGAGTTGATCGATTAGATCGTCATAAATCTCTTGCAGATCATCAAATAATCTCATGTAAGGCTCTCTCAACTCCCTCTTTGTTGGGCGTAGGAAGGGACGCACGACCACCTCTTTGCATTTTGAGATTGCATCTTCAACCATCTCAAAAGGCAACTTTTCCGATTTTGTGGAATGCCACCTCACAATTCTTGGAAGTGGCAACAACGGATCATCCTCATCTGGAACCATGGGAAACCCGATGTTCTCAAAAGCAGGGACAGCCTCATAAGCCCAAGCCTAAATGCAAAGAAACAAATCGATCAATTAAGGAATATCCTGAAAATTTTCAAAACATCGATCAATCGACAATATGTATCGATCAATCGATAAAACATATCGAACGATCGATGTCACACAGTCGATCAATCGACAGTGTATCGTTTGATCGACAAATGCAATCGATCACTCGATACTATGTATCGATCGATCGACGACAACACATTCGATCAATCGACATAACAGTCGATCAATCGACTAAATATATCGATCAATCGATATAAAGATCGATTGATCTACAACATAAATCGATCAATCGATACATTTAGTCGATCAATCGATTATAATGATCGATCAATCGATATTTGAATAGAAATATGAGTTTACCTGTAAGGCCCAAGGAAATCCGACAATATTGTAGGACTCTGTTTTTCGGAAGTCTTCTCCTTTTTGAACCCATTGGAAATATTTTTTCTTCAATTCTCTTGTCCGGAGAGACTCTATTGTCATCACAAACGACTCCCTTCCCCATGGATAAGAATTGAAAAATTCCAGATTGTTGACAAAGAGAAGAAGGTCTTCGTTCACGTTTTTGTGGTCGTCCTTGGCCAAAAGGAATGTATGAACAAACCATACGAGACATAGTTTGAACTTGTCTTCTGCCGAAAAACTTTTCTTTTTCATGCATGCATCCAGGTTTGGAATTTTTACTGATTGTTTCTTATTACCCAGAACCTTCTGCAAGAAATTTTTGCTCTTCTCGTCGTTTCTCATCTTGTCCATTTCATTATTGGGAGGGAGGGGACCACAATTCAGACCAGTGACTATGGCGAACTCCGGCATGCCAAAACGAATGGGTTTGTTGTCGATGGCAAACCATAGCTCCCACTGCTTCTTGCACTGAATCTGACGGAGCATAAGGTAATGGCAGAGTTGTCCAGAAAATGACCAGAAATTCGTCATACGTAATAAATGGCCAAAACAGGTTTCAGAGAACCTCGACAACATATTCTCTCCCAAACCCATTAAAACTTCCTCCATTTTCCGAAGCTTAGCAACAGAAGATCTCACAGTCACCCTCACTGGGAAGTATTTGATGTCATCCAATATTGTCCGGAGTTGGTAACTATTAAAGCTGATAGACCGCGAACAAGATGGAATGGATAGCTCATCATCAACTGGAACATCCTCTTCTTTATTTTCCTATGTTCAAACAAAACACCAAAAAATCAGTTAATAGTGCAAAACCTTAAACCCTAAACCCTAAATCGATAAGGACAATCGCTTAATCGACATTAAAATCGATCAATCGACATTAAAATCGATCAATCGACATTTAAATCCCTCAATCGACAATGACAATCGACCAACGGTTACGGTTGAAAATAATGGATTAAAGTACCTGTTCTTCTTGTGGAGCAGCACCGGTTTCCACGTTAACCACTGGCTCGTTCGTCAACGGCTCGTTCATCAACGGCTCGTTCACCAGTGGCTCGTTCTCCAGTGGCTCGTTCTCCAATGGCTGTTGTGCTTCTTGTGGTACAGCATCGATTTGTTGGTCTTTCCTTTCTTCCATTTTTAACAGGTCTTGTAGTAAAGTGTAAACGTGATTAAAGTTTTCAAGGGATTTTTTTTGGGAAATCGACGAGACAAAGAGGGGAGAATTAAATTTTTTGGGATTTTATCAGGGTTTCACGACGATTTTCTTGAGTTCTCAAATGGATTCCAACTGAGATGAGAAGGAAGAGAAGAGATGAGGAAAGAGGAATGTGAAGCGTCTCTGAGAAGGAACTAAGAAAGTGTACCGCGCGGTGTCTATTATGATGATACGCTATGATCGATCAATCGATATCATATGATCGATCAATCGATATATGAAGATCGATGAAGCGATATACGATAATCGATTAATCGACATATTAAGATCGATTAATCGACTTTTTTGGATCGATTAAGCGACATATCTTAATCGATCAAGCGACATGTTGTGATCGATTAATCGACATGTTGTGATCGATTAAGCGACATGTTTTGATCGATTAAGCAACACATATAGACGATCGATTGATCGATATAGTATAAATTATAAAATTATTTATTTACAAATCGACCCCCGTCCAATCCTGAAGTTTTTAGTTCACTTTATTGACCTTTAAATTATGCCACATCGGATATTTAACTTAAAAAAAAAGAAAAAAAAATTGAGGGCTATTAAATTAAAAAAAAACTTGAAAGGTCGGATGAACAAATTTTCCGCCTTAGCTCCCCGTCCCTCTTTGCAACATCTCCTTGTACCTCAAAATCGAATCAAGCCGCTGCAATTTCAGCTGCTGCCTAAATCTGTTGATGAAATCATCCGCCTTCGCGTCCACCGCCTCATCGTCTCCACCCGTCGCCGCCGCCGCCGTATTCTCCCTCGTCGTCGCCGGCCTCCGCCGATCGACGTCCTCCTCCTCCTCCTCCTCCTCCTTGTCCACCGCCGCCACCCTCTCGCTGAAGGACTTCTTCAGCACCCTCACAGCCGCCTCCGCCACCGGTGTCTTCTTCGCTGTTCTATCAGATTTGCTCCTCGTCACGTGATGGGGTTCTTCGTATTTGGGCTCTTCTTTCTGGGTCGCTTGCTCTTCAGCTGGTACGGCGTAACTGTAAGGGTCGGGCTGCTCGGGCCGGAACCTTGAGAGGTTGATGGATTTGACCCGTTCGAGGAAGGATGGGACTCGGCCGAGTTGCGGCGGCTGTTGATGGCCCAGTTGTTCTTCAGCCGGGACGGCAGAATCGGCCTGGTCGGGCTGCTCGGGCCAGTACCTGGAGAGGTTGATGGATTTGACCCGTTCGAGGAATGATGGGACTCGGCCGAGTTGCGGCGGCTGTTGATAGCCCAGTTCTTCTTCAGCTGGGACGGCAGGGTCGGGCTGCTCGGGCCGGTACCTGGAGAGGTTGATGGATTTGACTCGTTCGAGAAAGGATGGAACTCGGCCGAGTTGCGGCGGGTGTTCATACTCGTTCTGGCCGAATTTTGGTTGGTTTGGTTTGGGCTTAATGCTCGATGCGATGAATATGGTGCCGATCATCACGTTCACAACACAGAAGAGTACACTTGGCGTGAACAAGCTCGCCACCAGCCCAACTCCGATCATAGCTGCGATGTCGCGTAGGGAGAGTATGATCTTTGTTTTGTTGCAGAGGAGAGAGAGTGAGTGAGAGAGAGAGAGAGAGAGAGAGAGTATTGAGGAGCGAGAAATAATTAAAAGTGGAAGAATGGTTATGGATGGCAGATGTGCTAAGAGTGTGAATTATATAGTGGTGAATGGCGATGCGCGGTGGGGGTCATAACGTTTAATATTTTGTGGTGTGCGTGGTCAAAATTCGAAGAGCAGTAAAACGAAGGTTCGTGTTGGAATCATGGGATGGAGTGTGGTGAACTTAATCATCCAGCTTATTACAAGTTACAACAACTTCGATTACCATTATTTTTCTTCTATTTTAGATAAGGTTTTCAATTTGTGGACACTAGATAAATCTTTAAAGAAAAAATTAGTAAAGCATTTTATTTCGTGACAAGAAACAAATAAACTTCACTCTCAAATAAATAAATAAACTTCTTAATCGCCTTTATTTAAGTCGTCCGAACTTATATTTATCTATCAATAGTCGCACTACACGACTAGTTGAATTAATGTGTGCTACACATCAATCTTAACTATCCTAACTTTAATAATCAAAATAATTGTTAATGTGGTTCAAATTTGTGGTGGGTCGGAGAAATAAATGAATATTTATGGTGAGGAAAGTGAATTTCTACATATTATGTCATATTTTATGAGATATGACATCATTATATGATGTCATATTTTGTCAATTCATTCTTTTTCTATTTTTAACTGAAAATAAAATTATAGCCATTAGAATGAGATAATGAGTTTTTCGTTACGTGGTATTTTTCTCATTCCTAATGAAAGGGTATTCTGTATGGATCAACATCTATGTTTTTATTTTTCAGCGCAATTAAATAGTGGAAAAGTATTGAAAAGTCGAAAAGGACAAAATGATGCAAACGTTCAAAGTGGAATCATTGCCAGTTTGAATTTCAATCAAATTAGTTTACCAACTAATCTCTTATTGTACCCCTATCAAATTAAATCAAAGACTTTGTCCCACCGCATGTTGACCTCGCTCATTCTGTGTTTTCCTCGAATTTTCCGCAATACTCGAATAAATTTACACACTCTTGAGTTTATTTACGAATTGTATTCTCACAATACTTGTTTTTTTTTTTTCAATAGTTTGAGATTTTTTTTTTTTAAATTAGTCTCATTCTTCTCAATACTAATATAATTTTTCAGGATGGTCACTGATATTGTAGTTTAGTGATGAGCCTTCGAATCGACATCATTAAGATTCTGATTAGAATCCTCTTATCTAATGACGAAGCTAAGGGAGAAGCTGGTGGTGGCGATCGTCCCCCTCCACCCCCACCCCCCCACCCCACCCAATTTGTTAAAAATCTATTTTTTAGTATATATATTTATTAGAATTTTAAAACCCCCCTCCCCCAAAAAAAAATTTGATTTTTATATATGTTATTGGTGCAGGTCGGATGTAGCAGTTGATCGACCTCGATTAGGAACTCTAGTCGAAGAGTATGTGAAGGTGTTTGATCGAGAAGTTAGCCTGCAACAAGGGGAAGGCAACGTGAACTAGTCAAGATGGGTTTGGGCTAAGACCCTCCGATACTTAAGTCAGTTGAACGATTTTGTAAAGATTTGAACAGAGTAAAGGCGTTGAGAGTCATTAATTATTTTTCTTACTATAAATGCAAGGGTATTTATAATGTGACCAAGTATGAAACACCTCCGTGGGACCCCCAAGCTAACTAGGCCATCATGTGCTGATGTGGGTGACCTATAAGCCTAATGGTAGGGTCTAGTGGCATTAGTTGACTATTAATTAATGGGTTTGGGTGGCTTCTCCTATACCTTTGGCTGACAGGGCATTTAATGATAGTAGAGATCTGTTGGGCCCGGTATGCTCCCCGTCAAAAGGGATATTAACCAGTAGGTTCAAGGGTACAAATTTGAGGGGTCGGGAACCCTAACCTAATCGACGAAGGAGCTTTCCGTCCGGGATCGTCGGGATGAGTTTGACGGGTTGCTAAGAGGTCGGTGCCCCACGGTCCGATCGAAAACTATGCCCAATGGCTTGAGCGTTCGGAAGAGATGGCGCATGGCACGTGAAAAGTGGTCAAGGATTCCGATCGAAAATGTGCCACATCAGTTATATAATAAATTTTTTTATTTTTTCCACTCTATTTTATTTTTGGTAATTTATTTTTACCTAATCTCATTTACCATAATAATAAAATTATCTCTCTTTCTCTTTCCTCTCTTTTTTCTTATTCTCTTCAAATTAAAATATTAAAAATTCTATTAAATTTTACTTCTTTGTTCTATCCCAATTAAAACACCAAAATCCTATTAGAATTTTTCTTCTCTCACAAATCCTACAATATTCAATTTTTTCTCCAAAAGCAACGTACAAAAAAGTATTGTGTACTAATTTTGAAATTTATACATTTATTTATTTCCCTTTTTCATAATTGACTTTTGTGTAGAGATTTGAATCTTAGGATTGTTAATATGAATCTTGATAGTTGTTCAATATTAAACTTAATGAGTCTTAATATTTATTTGTTGGACCCTTGAACTTGAATAAATCTTACAAACTTGACACTTCATATTTAATTGTGAGAGCAAAGAGAGAGAGCAAAAAATATATTTTTAATACTTTTTGAATTTTGATTATACATCATTATGTGGGTTATGCCAATTTTATCGAGTATTATTAACAAATTATTTGTTAAGTATTTTTTAAAAGTTATCCATTATCTACTATATTTGCTTCTTTTAAAACAGAGAGTGACTTGTTATTTTTTTCAATATCATTTTTTATATATTGTTTAAGATTGAAGTATTTTTTTTATTATAACACTTCTATTTGGTTGTATATACCTTAATATGATGATTTTTGTTATTTTATATATTAATATATATGTAATATATATATATAACTCTTATATTTATATATTTAATAATTAATGATTTCAAAAAGATTTCGCTCCCCTCAATCAAATTTCTAACTCCGTCCCTACTCTTGTCCTCTTTCTTTTTCCCTTTGGGTGACTGTATATGTGACATTCCAATTAATATTTATAAAATATTTTGAATTAATTGTATCAATTATATATAATTTCTTAGATATAGTATTTGGGTTCAAATTATTATACATTTATCAAAAAGAAAGTTATTAATTAGCTAAAATTGATTTGTGTGAAGAAAAATATCCCATAAAGGTCTGAAACCAATAGATACAGCTTAATCATTTAGACGGCCACCCATGCATTCCCTGTAATCACATAAAACCGGTCCCACCACTGACTTCTATTTCATAATCGTACCCTCTAAAATCCGTATAATTCCCAGCTCGGACAACTGATTTTCTGGACAGATCAATGCATAGTATCCGTTGACGCCAAAGTCTTTTTAAACTCATGGAATGGTCCATGCAATAACATTGGATGCCTGTTCGTGTGAACACAGAACAATTATATCTGTCACGTGTTGTATTTTTAGCATAGAAATCTCCCTGACGACTTGTGCTCACGAGACTTAAGAGCCTTTGAGTCATTTTATTTGTTTTAATATATATAGAGAGAGATAATTAGATTGAGCTAATTTAAGATTTGCTCAAATTATAAATTAAATTCTTGATTTTTAAAAATTATCTAGATCATTTTAAGGTATGCGAACATTTTATATATGTTAACCTCCCATCAACTATCGTTAGGATTTCTAACGAAAAACATTAAATTTAAACATATTTCATCTATTTTATCTTTTTAGTAAAAATTTCAACCAAATTTAACCAAAAAGTATTCTATTACATTATCTATCCAATAACTAATTCTAACTTCTAGCCACCAAATATAAATGTGCATTCTAATCAAATGATACACTTCTCAGTAAAATTTGGTCCACATCTAACCAAAAGGATAAAATAGAAAGAACATATTTAAATTTAATGATTTTTGTTAAAAATTCTAACAGTAGTAAACTAACGGTTAATATTTGTATAGCATTCGCGCTCTTCAAGGTTATTTAGATAATTTCTAAAAATTAAGGGTTTAATTTGTAATTTGGGCAAACCTCAAGCAATTTTAATGTAATTATCCCATAGAGTTAATTACATTTTGCAATGCGAATGTTGCATGTTTTTACATTTTACAACCTCAAATTTTAAATATTTTTGATTATTAGATAAAGTTTGCCTCTTTTTACCGGCTACCACCTATTTGGGCCCAAAAAATAAATTTTTATATAAATTCAGAATGGATTAATTCTGGTCATGCTGAAAAGTTAAATGGGGGTCCGCGTCACTTCGGGGCAGTATGAGACCAGCCTTTGTCGAAGGCCAAAGCTGAAAATAATGACCCATGACACAATCAACCAGAATGGCAAATAGGAAAACAAAAACAAAAATAAATAAAAACAATAAAGTCAAAATTGAACCCTTATTTTTAGGGTTTGCTAGGATAAGAAGTAATATTGACTAAAAATAAGCATAACTGCATAATAAGAATAAAGGAGTACCATCTATTTTAAATGGTTCAACTGAATTAGTCATCTAGCTTCAAGAATAAAGGAAAGTGGTTCCAACCTAAAATTTATAAAAAGGAGTCAGATACAACGACATTAGAATCATCATCAATGATCAACTTCAGTCAACTCAACAACAATACTTCAATCAAGAAATCTATATTTCTTTGATTCTTTTAGTTTAAATGAACAAATATTAGTTTAGTTCATACATAGAAAACTATTATGCGAATGTTCGTATCCATGTCCATTGGACTCGAGAAGAGATTATCAATGCGTCCACTATGTAACATCATGAAGTCATAGCCATCACTTGCTCAGGTTGGGCCCAATTGGGATGAGATATCAATGCAACCAAGTGGTGCTCTCCATTTACGTCGAGCACATGCATGAGGAGGTATAACCAAAGTCATCAATGCTCGTAGGGTAGTATAATTCTTTCAATGCACTTAAGTGTAGCCATCATTTAGAGTCATCAATGCATCTTATTTGCAGTTAAAGTCCTTAGTGATATTTCAATGCACTTAGGTCGTAGATATGACCCATGTCATTGATGTACTTGTTTTGTAGATAAAATTTGTGTTATCCATTGCGATTAGCCATCGACTTTCAATAAATGTTCTCACTTTGTATTTTTTAGACCTTTTTCGATCTTTTGATGCTAAATTTTAAGTCCTACATTAAATTATAAGCATATAAAATGTTATGGGTAGTATTTGCCTACACTAACGCAACCGTTTTTTGGATAGAAGTTTAAAGCGCAATTCATCGAAACCAAATCAAACAAACTTCAACTTGTGTGATATTTAGGCACTGGCACACCTGCACTAAACACAAAACTCATTTCGAAGTTACTACTTTCATATTGAATTCAATGATTTCAAATCCTGAGTATAACATATACTTTTGACCACCCAAAGGGACTTCTAATTTTTTCGTACACTTGTGGGATAGTGTCAATTCAGCGTACCAAGGCGAGAAGCACTAATTTTTAAGGAAACACCACCTAATTGTATTTTTCAATTAAAAATTTTACCTAGAGCGGTGATACGTGTTGCTGCTTCGACTAACTTTTTGGCCAGAAAATGTTATTAGGCGGCAGTCAATTAAAAAATAAAAATTTTAAATGGTAATTGACAATAATTAAAATTTAAAGTTGTAAAATATAAAAATACACGCGATTTGAGCAACAAAGTATAATTAACTCTATCCCCCCCCCCCCACACACACACATATATATATATATATATATATATATTAGCACTACCGCACACTCTATATGTGTGCAAGATATAAAAAATACATACCTTAAATTAATGCTTAAATTATTTTAGGATCAAAATATAAATATATTATTAAATTTTTTTATAAGAATATTTTTTTAAGAACTATTTGACATAATTTATTAAATAATAATAAGCTAAAAATAAAATAATTATATAAAAATAAAATTACATGATAAAGAAATAAACACACAAAGAAGAAAAAATATCGGATAATTATAATTAGAGAAATTATTTTGTTTGTGTGTGAGAGAAAGAAATTATTGATTTAATGGAACTTTTTATTAAAAATGGGTTTTAACTTTCAGAATCTAAAATAATCTAGAAATTTGTTTGTGGGTTGAGAAAATGGGTTTTCAAATTGAATTGTGATATTATAATATTGTTCTCTCTATTTGTTTCTTTATTGCATGTATTTACTAATTAAAAATATAAAATTGACACATAAAAATTTAGTATCAAAATTGAATTAATTTCATGAAAATTTTCGATATTAGCCATAATTTGACATAGCTTTATTTATTTCACGCAGAATTGATGGGTAATTTTTATAAAATTACAAAAAAAAAACCCCACCATTTTAAACATAAAAATAACTTTCTTTTTTTTTAATAATATAGATATATATATATACCCACACACATGTGTGTGTATACGACTATACTCTATGTTCGCCGCTGCAAAATAGCAATTTTAACTGCTCATGCCGGGCAAAGGCTACCAAAATTTAAGATTAAAACCTTAAAGTACGTAGCATTTGGAAGACCGAAAGGCCAAGCATATAGTTGACTGATTTTATCTAATTTCCATGATTTTTTTTTCTCTAAAAATAAAAATGCTCGTTATACCATCTCCATCCGACATTTTGGATTGGATGATTATCTCACCTTTTTGCAAATTTTTACGGCATTATCTATGCATCATGGGCCCAGTATCACTGGAACAATAGTATTTAATCAACCTACACTACATATAATAATATATTCAAATATTATACAAAGTTCATTATGATTGAAAGTTTAAAAACACAACTTATATATAATAATAGTTTTTTAAATTTTAAAATCTATACTTGAACTTTAAAGCTCACATGATCCAATTACATGCCATAATTTTTGTCAAATTTAAATACTCAAGCTAATATATTTCAATTTCATTCATAATTCGTTTGAACCCATCTTAAATTCAATGTCATTCCAAAACTAACCCATTATAATTTTTTTAAACCCAATCCAATCCCAAACTAGCTGGATTGGATTGAACTCATTAGTTTGAGCCTATTTCGCAACCCCTAAACTTAATCATACACCGACACTAATCACGCGCTACCTGGATTATACTTTTCATGCAACTTATGGATATATATTTTGGGAAAAATCGGTTAGTCAATCATGAATGATAAATTGTAATAATATCTGTTATATAAATTTTTGGGTGTAGCCAAGTTAGACTCGGACAATAATTTTCCATATATCAAACACATAGACGGACACACTTTTGTATTTTCGACACGATGAACTCTATCACATATCGATCAAGTACATCAATATTTTATCAATTAAGATCAAACAAATGAATTGTTACATTAATCATCGACAATAATCAAATGCAAATTAATTGCTATACAATAAATTATGAGGGTGTTTGGGATTGCTTTTACTTTTAGATAAGTTAGAGTTGTTAAAAAAATTGAGTAGTAAAAGCTTGTAGTATTTGAAAATAAAAGTGAGAATCAATTAAAAATTGATAGTAAAAGTGTGGAGTGCTTAAAAATAAAAGTGAAAAGTAGTCAAAAGTTGATAGATAATAATTCAAAACTTTCAATTTATTTATGAAAATATAAAGAAGTAATTTTATGCTGCTACAAGCAGCTTCCTACAAGCTTCTTAATTTCTATTTTTTTTAATTTAATTTAAACAAAAAATACAAAATTAAATATTTAAAATAATTTATTTAAAACTAAAAACAGCGAAGTACTTTATTAAAAAAGTTGCAAACACCCTTATATATCCTAACTCAACATAATGATACCCATTTTAATTAGATTTGAAGTCATTATTTTGTGGCCACAAAGCATCCCCTACCATTGGACCAATTGCTCATCAACAACACAAAAAATGATACGTCACTATTCAATGTCGCGTGAAACACGAGCAATTGAACATTTACTTCTATAATTATCTCATCTTTTTTTTTTTTTCTTTTTTTGGGATTTTTTGTTCCAACGTAATTGCCTTATCAAATAATCATTTTCCGCTGGAGATCATGCCCACTGATGAGCGTGATCTTGATTTTAAAGATGGGGATATGTGAAGAATAGGATCCTATTTTTGTATTTTTCGTTTCAAATGTATTCTTCTTTAGATAATTAAATAAACATAATGTAACTCTATCCAAGAAATAAAATACGTAAAAATTGAAAGTGTTTCACTATCATGATTGAACTGTGACCGCAATCTAATCTCTTAGGAAATAGAGCCACACATTGCTCTTTCTGATGAGACCAATTCTCCCACATCGAATGGAGAGGGTCTTGGTCACTATATACACACTAACCCCCCTCACCTAGCACGATGCGTTTTGAAAACCCCCTCAGTCCCTCGACTGACAGGCGCGGACAGTATCGTGCTCAAGCTGGGGCCATCTCGAGTGCGAGCAGAAACGGTGCTCATTATTTGGCGCCCACCGTGGGGCCGCTAGGCTCCTCCCAAGTCCCTCGTCTGGGGGACTTATGATGAGGCCAATTCTCCCACATCGAATGGAGACGAGGGTCTTGGTCACTATATACACACCAACCCTCTCTCACCTAGTACGATGCGTTTTGAAAACCCCCCAGTCCTTCGACTGATAGGTGCGAACAGTATCGTGCTCAAACTGGAGCCATCTCGAGTGCGTGCAGAAACGATGCTCATTACTTTCATTAAGAATTATTACTAGACAAAAACAAGGTTGGTGCATAGCTTGAAACCATTTTAAAGACTCTTGCCTGTTTTCTCGTTTGTGGAATTTTAGTAGCATACAAGCGGAAACAGGTCACGAAAATGACTTGAGAGCGTACAATTATTATTTATTATGAATTAATTACTCGCATTCACACATTTGTACTACTACTTGTGCTACTGCTCGGGTCTATATGTTCAGACTCTGTCAGGTCCAACTTGTGCCCCCTACAGCTTTCTTTTTATAGCCTTCTGTCACGCTGTTAGATTACCAAAAATTTCATGCCCTCTAATTGAATAATACTCTATTAATTTTTTTTACTGTTGAATTTAAATATAATAATATTAATAAATTTTTAAAAATAAAAATATAATATTATTATATTATTTAAATGAATAGCATTTTATGAGCCGTCAATCACTTCTTGTAATGGACAAAAGTACACTTTGTGCTTTTAAATATTAAACATAATACCTCTTGAATTAAATATTTAGATGATTGTTATCGTTCTTATGTTTTTGTTGTTTACCTCATTTTTAGAAATAATTATTTCGGCTAGATTGATGAAGAATCCTATGAGTTGTTTCATTCTAGTTGACGTCTGCTTTATTAGAATAAAAAAGGAAAATGACCAACAAAATCATTTGCCTCTTCACTAGAGTTATTTTCTTGATTCTTTTTTATTATGTCTGTTGAGAATTTAACGCAATAATCACCCACACAATTAGAGATAAACGAACAAGGAAAAAAAAAATCAATATAAAAATTTAATAAAATTCGATCGAGATAGCCTATATCCACCAATAAGACGGTGAAAAAATTACACTATGATGAAAAACGTATTTATATAACTCAAATTCTAATTTTACTCAAAATCTCTAAGTCTCCCTTATATATAACTCCAAAAATGGACCGAAAATATGGACTGAAGATAAAAATCCTCAGCCTTCTCCTACCAACGCAAACTTTCATTCAAAGTTTACTTCGAATCACACGCGGAGCTCTTCAATTCGGGTCAGATCATAATTATGATCCACAACAAATTCAAGGCACATCAATAATATCCTCATATTTACTTTGTATAATATATTTGAATAAAGTCTGATCAAGCTTATTTATACAAAGATAAAGACCCAATTTGTATTTAGTTATTCTTATATGTAAAGTTCACGAATAATGAATGTGACAAATAATTTATTCATATTAAAATGTTGCCACTGCAGGTAGCTAATTAAATTAATAAAGGTGATTATTTGTCTTCTTCACAATAGTCTAGGACTTATTCATGTTCAATCACGTGATTTCTTCATAATTGTTTTCATAAATTGAATGGAAGTGGTGAATGTTCTGAGTCTTTCATTTCATTATAAAATAATAGACTTCACATGCACTAGAACGACTCGGAACTCATAATCAGAACATGACTAACATAATAAATCATTTCTGTTAAGAAAAAAAACGGGGGCAAAATATACTCTCCGGTATTATGTTATTTGTAACACTTATCTCTTTATGTTATAGAAAATATCAATTAACCCCCTAAGATTAATTACTCTAAATATTAAAGACAAAATTGCCGTTTATTTTATCATACAAATATTTTGGTTTATTTTCTTCATTAAACTAGCGATCGGATCGAGTGATATATTTATTTTTAAATAAACAACAATAAATTTGATAATAAATGAACAGAAGAAAAATGACACAAATATTTACGAGGTTCGGTTAATAACAAGCCTACATCCACGGATGAAGAGGAGCGATTCCACTATAATGCATTTTACAGAGAGTTACAACAATTAAAAAAATTATTCTCTAATTAAACCCAACACCTCAAGAAAATAATCTCACAATTCACTCACAAAGAATTATCTCTTAAATATTTTCTAACTCTCAATTTTTCAACTCTCTCAAAATAACATCAAAATAATATTACAATTATTTTGATCTATCTCTCACTCTCTCTAACTTTATCTCTTCGTTGGTTTTTGGTACGCCTCTCCAATAGTCAAATGCCTCCTTTTAAAATCAATTTTCGGCACACAAAAGTGACAACTTGTGTGCACATCTTCAGCCTTGTTAAATGCAGCCGCAATTGCAAGATTTTGCAGCAGCAAATCTTGAGCTGGAATTCAAGACATATCTAACAATCTTTATAAATATTGGTAGAAATGATTGATTTTAACTTTTTTTTCATAGTAAATTATATTTGAAAATATCAAATAATTTTCTCAGTTATAAATATTTATTCATCTATTAAAACATATGTATCATAAAGAATAATAAATAATTAAAATATAATATAAATAATTTTAAAACTAATTAATATTAACTAATTAAGTGAAATTGGTTAAAGTGCTTTACGTTCAAAATATTGGAAGCAAAATACTTCATTAATCTATGATGCACAACTAATTAATGTTGAATTGTTCAAAAAATAATTTATTTATATTTTATTTTAACTATTTATTTTTTTCATAAAAATGTACATAAATTCATATTTTAATTGAGAAACGAACATTTATAAATGGGAGAGTTATTTGACGTTTTAAAGTTATATTGCACTAAGAAAAAATTAAAAATAACTATTTACACAAATATTGATATTAAAACAATAAGTTTAAATAGATATATAATGAAATAAAGGGTAATTTTGTCACTAGTATTCAGGGTAACCACTTTCAATGGGATACGTGATGCGTTTAATAGTATAAGGGGCTATGCGTTACAAATAATATAGTACAGGAGGGAAAAGTGAATTTTTCCTCTAAACAAAAAACATCAAATTAGCAGCCCCAAATTTGTTTTAAACCAAAATTAATGTGTCGAATAATTTGGGGAAAATGTGCTCTCTTGTAGAGCTATATTGGCCTATGTGACCAAAATAAATACTGGCCCAGCCCAATTGATGAGAAGTTCGTAACTACTTATGGGCTTTGATATATAAAAATATGATTAATTTATTATAATCTAAATGTATAAGCCCAGAGCACCTTCAACAATCCGTCGACAGAATCAAGCCAAGAATAGCGTGTGAGTTCGAATTATAAGAGCGTGAGTCACGATGTATAAAGATCTATTATACATCAAGTGCTATCTACAAGCTAGGGTCTGGCAATGGAGATTTTTGGACCCGCCAAACCTGTGCTGAATCTGCGATGGACCCGAACCAGGCGGGTTGGACTAGTTGAACCCGTCGGGTTTCTTGACCTGTTCCAACTCACCAAACCCGTCCCACATACTCGATGAAATAATTAAAATTTTCATTTTCTAACAAATTTATTTAAAACAATCATTTTAAATTATATAAGAAACCTACTAAAGGAAATATTCAAATTGTACATGAAGGCTAATAAAACATGTTCAAATGCAATAATCCAAATGTCCAATCATAACGAAAATAAGAAGAAAAAAAACATCTAAGTCAACCCATAAATCAAGTTCTTAACAAAACAAACTTCAACGTCATACCACTATGTTTTTTATAAATTCATGTAATTAAATTAAACTAATTTGTATATTATAAATTAATATTAAACTTGTACTAATTTGTATATTCATGCAATTAAATTTCAAGTTTTTTTTTAAATTATACTAATTTGTATATTATATATATATATATATATATGTGTGTGTGTAGGGTTGGGTTCAGATCGGGTTCAAGTAGACCCAATACCCGACCAGAACCTGAATGGGTCTAGAATTTTAGACCTGAGACCTGATTATCAGGTCTAAACCCACCCCGAATGGGTTGTGTTAGGGTTAGGGATCCACCAAACCCGAACCCACTGTCATTCCTAGTACAAGCCTATGACTAAAGTTTTACTTTGATAAAGTGTCCTCCTAGATTTTGTTCTTTTTTTACTTTTTCGTGTCATGCAAAGATTGTTGCTTTAAGTCTTAAAAGATTATATCTACAGTATGTTGTACCTTGTAGAAAGAGAGAAATTGCCACACTCCAAGTTTTTAAGACTGTTGAATATGAGAGTTGCCTTCGAATCTATTGAATGCACTTAAAATTGAGCTATGGTCAATTTATCTTAAAGAGACATCCAAGGGTTGTATTTGAGTTCTTTGCAATAACCTTCTAAATATAATTCATATTTTCCTTGTAAATCCCGCGAGGGAAATGGGATATTATAATCAACCAGACTGTTGAATATGAAAGTTGTCTTCGAATATATTGAATGCACTTAAAATTGAGCTATGATCAATTTATCTGAAAGAGACATCCAATTGTTGCATTTGAGTTCTTTGCAATAACCTTTTAAATAAAACTCATATTTTCCTTGTAAACTCCGTGAGGGAAATGGGATGTTATAATCAACCAATCCCTTAAAAACATCTGAGCATGACACATTTTGTGATTGATCACTAGGTATTAGCACTTTTAGAGGTCACCCATACGGGCTCAAAAGATAACTTCCGCATGCATAGTACTTTGTCATGGTCTAGGCCCACAAACCTATTGGATGCAAGAATTGCTTCCGAACTCACCGAGTGTACCCTAAAATTGAATTACAAACATCTTGTCCAAAAGGGACATTCAATGATTGTATTTGAATCCTTCAGCCAAGCTCCTAAGAAAATCAATTTTTCATTAGTTTCCTGATATGGGACACTAAACATTTTGTCTTGCAAGTTAAGAGGTGGCTTCATATGCTTAGCGCTTTTAGCACTTAAATCTTGATATTCCGGTCCACTAAACGACTCTGATACAATTTGTCATGCTCTAAATCCATGAGCCTGTTGGATGAGATAGTTGCTTCCAAACCCACTAAATGCATCTAAAAGTGGGGCTATGATCAATTTATCCAAAAGAAGTATTAAATTATTGCACGTGAATTCTTAGACATAATCTTATAAATAACTCATCATTTCATTGTAAATCCCATATTGGATGAGATGCTACAGAAATGTACAACGTACATGTAAGTTTCTTGGATTTATTGTTATAGGGTTAATCACACTCAAACTCTCTCTAAAATAGTCAAATTTTCAAGTATCTTCTTTAATTTTATAATTACACTAATATCCCCCCTTTGAATTAAGTGTAATTAGTAAACTTAGTTTGAGAAAATGCAAAAAGTCCAAAATTACACCAATTCAAAAATATTTAAAACAAACTAAGTTTGAGTGAAAACCAGAGAACTCCCTTGTCGCCAGCCCTGGAATGCTTTGGGCGATATGAGTTGATGACAATCATGCAGTAACTGAATACTTCCTCACCCACCACACCACTACGTGATGGGATGGTGCGAAAAAAAAAATGATAATAGCATGTTTGCCACTCAATTCATTGAAATTAATAATAAAAAGGTTTTCTTTATCTCATTCTTGTGTTCAAAATAGGAGAAAAGAAAATTCACCCCCTAAAAAAGTCTTATTTCTTCCCGTGGAAATTCTAATGAAAGGTAAATTTTGTTACATGGTCAAAATTACAAGGAACTTGATAATTTAACAATCTTAGAGGAAATTTGACTATAATTTTTTTTTTGTCAGGATAAATTGCGGGAGACATTTTACTGTAATGTACTAGCATACTACAACAAATGGGTTGTCATTGTGTAAGAAGGAGTCTCATGTAATGGAACTATTGCGATCTACAAGTGCTAGCAAAGTAAGTGACTTGCAATTCACAATGCAGAAATTATTGTTAGGAACTTATTTAACCAAGGACGTATTAAATACTTATAAATGTAGTCGACTTGTAGATCAACCCAGTAGTTTTTTTTTTTTTTCCCCTTTTCACTAATAACTATAATGTATATCAAATCAGAGCTTACACTAGGCGCTTAGCATGTGCCTAACAAAGTTTGTACATGGTTTAATTTTCCAAGACTAGTTATTTTCCATTTTTACGCCTAATGAAGTGCTGGAATGTTATACCAACTCATCTTATTTCAATAGTATCATTTTTTGTTTGGGCGAATTACGATTGCACCGCTTAACGCCTGTCGAAATTACAATTTAATCTACGATTATTTTGTATAAATTATAATAATCCCCTGAAGTATGACATAATTACAAATTTTTTACAGAACGGTGTAAATGACTATATTACCCTTCAGTCAGTTACAACTTTTAAAATGAAAAAAATAGAAAAATAACAATAACCAAAAATATCCTTCTCTAATCTCTTATATTAAAAAATCCAACACCCCCCCCCACCACCACCACCACACCCCCCAACAAATATCATTCCGGCGATCTATACACCATCGGAATCATCTCGCAGTCCACCAAAGTGTCATCAAATCCAAACACCAACTTCGAATCGCCAATCCCAAACCCTAAATAGGTAAGCTTCAAATTAAATGGAAGATAGTCCTCCCAATCCGAACTCTGCTTTGACTATGGATAAAAAAAAAATTGTGTATATGCAAATATGATCCCACTGTTCTTACTTGATTTTTATTTTATTTTATTTTATTCTGATTACATGGGAATGCTCTTATGATATGTTTTGACCTGAGCTTTTAGTTTATGCTTGAGACCATGTTTCACGAATTCAATACAGATATTCTTTTAAGTATAATATCAAAATAATTAATTTTTAACACGAATAAATTTTAGAATTAATTAAATAATAATTTTTTCCTTACAAAAATTATTTTTCACACGTTTAGTTATATAAAACATAACATATAAGACCAAGCTAATTTAAAACATTACAAAATAGTCCAAGGGCATCAGTTTAGTCACACAAAAAATGGCTATAAAATGGAGCCCGCCCAAAAAAGGGGTAGTCTCGGTATTTTACATAAAAAAAAGTAACTAAACTCTAACGGTAGGAATTAATTATTGGACGAAATATATCTCAATGGATAATTGTAATTTTATATTAAATCATGAGTTGAATTGTAATTTCGATAAATTTTAGGAGGAAAAGTTTAACAACTGTATCTATAGAATAACTCGAAAGAACTTGACTTTTGAAATCTAGCTTTATTGCCCGCAGTACGCGTCTTTAATTGCTGCATTTAAAAATTGAGTCAAATTGGTCAAATTACCCATCAAAAATTAGGGAAAGAGAAAATTGTGGCACTCATTTTGGGAAGACTCTTGCAAGGATCGGGTGCGTAAATATTTTTATTTTTTTTAATATATATAAAATACATATAGAATGTAATTAAATTTTAATTATTTAATATATAGATATGACCCAAACTCCCGATTTATAAAATTTTGTTTCCTCATTTTGATAATATTACATGTAACACAAATCAAACACAGTATGCATAATATGTATTTATTAAACAATACTGTTACCCAAATAATCACATTTATTATCTACCATCCCATATCCCATCAAATTTAGTAAACGCTCCCTAAAAGATCTCTCACCACTTCGAATGCAAGTTAATGTTGATGGACTTTCTATTCCCTCCGTATTCTTTAATTTAGTCTAGAGTTGACTTAAATTCTTAATTTGTCAAGATAGCCTTTTCCCCGTAAATATTATACCTTGACTTGTAATGTAATTATTACAAAAAAAAAAAGGAAAATGTAAATTACGACTACGTCTATTAATGTATAGTGTACATAGTAATAAATTAATTTTCGTAGTTTTAAAATTATAAATATTTCTCTAAATTTTGTATCAACTTAACAAAATTCATATGTCATCAATTCGAGATATATCATCGAGTTGTATTTTTAGTATTTTCAATGGGGCTTTGGCATATGATTCACATGGTTTTGATTAGTTCAAAATGTAAAAAATATATATGAAATCAATTTAAAGAAAGAAAAAAAAGTAGTGGTGGTAAATTGGGTTATGGATAGTGATGCTCAGTGATGGTATAAAGTAAAATTATTTTGCGAAGGTTGGTGAAATAATAAAATAAATTAAGACATTTTTCAGACTTGATGAAACGTATCTCCCGATAGTTAGAGTTGACTATTATGATAGTTAAAAAATGATCTCTTGACAATATCTATTAGTATTTACAATAAAGTTGTAAACCTCGATGAAGTATTTTTAATTTTTAAAATGAGAAGAATTGATTTGGAATTATATTATACGTAAAGGGTGTAAACGTAATTTGTGTAGAAAAAACTCTCAAGCACAATTTTTAAAGCCAAGTTCCTTAGATATTTGAATTTTTTTTTAAAAAGATAATTTTAGTTATTTAAGTGTCATGTTAAACTGCATGTGAGTAAAATTGGACAATTGATCTTGGGATTGAAAAAAGTAATTCAAATGGAGTAAAAAGTAAGTGAAAAAGCGTGAAAGTTGCAATCCATTTAAATGAAAAGGCTAAAGCGCATTTCCCCAAATCCCCCCACAAACCGAGAATCGTGAAAAAAACGCCGTTTACTCCACGGAGTCAACCCCTCCAGTTGAAAAGTAGCGGGCTTTGGTACAATTCCTTAAAGACTTGGCAATTCAGTACAAATTGGACGGGCTCCAAGAAATTACCACACGTATTATAGGGATAGCTCACTTCACTCCATAGCTGACCTGCCCACAAATTTATTACCCCTTTGCCACGATTTATATTCCCCTAGAGTTATTGCCATTGTCTACGTTTTTGTGTGTGTGTTTTAGTGTGTGAAAATGGGAGAAATTTGGTGGACGATGATCAGGGCTTTGTGGTGGGCGGTGCTGGCGGTGGAGCTGCTGATCGCAGTGTCGCCGGCAAATGGGTTTTATCTTCCCGGCGTTGCGCCGCGTGATTTTCAGAAGGTGAGTATTGAGTTCTCTTCTTCCTCTGTTTATGCCCCACATGACAAAAATGTTGCACATATTTCGTGGTGCTCTTTTGTTTCTTATATAGTTAAATATATATATATATATGTGTGTGTGTGTGTAATAATATTTGTTGGTGCTCTTTATGCCAAATGCGGGTTAATATAATACGATTAGTCTGTTGTTGGGTTATGGTGATTTCAATGTTGAGAGTTGAGAATACGTATTGACCAGAAAGTTGAGGTTCTGGAAAAAGAACGAAAAGCTACGCCTATGCATGAGGGGTTTAATATGCAATTAAGCGCTGCGTATGAAGATAAGAGGTATGAAAATTATGAAAGTTTGAATGCTCTGACTGATCATGTGTTGAGACATTGAGTATGGAGAAGAGTGAAAGAACAAACAAAACAAGTCACAAATATGAAAATGTTTGATAAATAGATTTCTCCTATTCTAAAAAATCAACCTTAAGCCAGAGAATATATCGAGACTCAAAATTTTTGCTATAAATCTACAGTGAATTTGATGAACTCTGTAGGTTTTGGATCATACATGCCAATAGATTTTTTATTTTTATTTATTCATTTTCCTTGTAATGTTCTTGATGTCATCCTATCGCTTTCTTGGTGTAAGTGATTAACTGTCCCTTTGGCTCTCCTCTATATCTATGCAGGGGGAAGCTCTTGAGGTGAAAGTGAACAAACTTTCCTCAACAAAGACACAACTGCCATACGACTACTATTTTCTAAGTTACTGCAAACCTCCAAAGATTAGAAATAGGGCAGAAAATTTAGGAGAAGTTCTTTGGGGAGACCGGATAGAGAATTCTGTATATAGTGTGAGTATGCTCTCCCATAGAGAAAATCAACTGTGTCTTTGAAAAATTACTATTTTGTTTGTATCCAACTTTGTTGATTCCTGCTCCAGTTTAGCATGAGAGAACCACAATCTTGTAAAATAGCTTGTCGGGTGAACCTTACTGCCAAATCAGCCAAGAACTTCAAAAAGAAGATTAAGGATGATTATCGGGTCAATATGTAAGTTTATTGATCATTCTTGAAATATTTAGTTATAGCAGCGTGCATAATGTCTCTGTCATCATACTTTCTTTACTGCATAATCTCCGTAAAAGGGTGAATAGTCTAGTTAGTTTCGCATGGTTAGGCTGCTCGATCCTTTTAGCTAGTGTTGAGAATTCAGGGATGGAGGGAGCAGGGGAGCAAAATATAATATTCGTAAGTATATACATAAAAATTGGCTCCGTCCCCAGATGAGATGCAACCAAAGCCACGTAATAAGTCTCAGCTTTTGAGAGGATTGAGATAATAAGTCTCTGCTCTTATACTTTCTGTATAAAGTTTGCGTTCAATTGCCATGTAGGATTCTGGACAATCTTCCAGTTGCGGTTCTTTGGCAAAGCACGGATCAAAGTCACCGGAAAATTTATGAACGAGGATTTCGAGTTGGATTTAAAGGAAAATATTCAGGAGTAAGGCCCAATGATATTTACCAGATCTGTTTTCATACTAACTACATTTATTTTTTTATTTGGCTATTGATATAATTTTCATGGACCAGAGCAAAGATGAGAGGTATTTTATCTACAACCATCTGAGCTTCAAAGTTAAGTTTCACCCTGATCCTGATGCTGACACTTCTCGTGTTGTTGGTTTTGAGGTCGCTCCTGTAAGGTTGGTGCCCTATATATTCAATTGTTTCCTTGACCAATGAAATTTGTCTTGATTACATATCCTGCAAACAGTATCAATCACCAGTACAAGAACTGGAATGAAGACAACACTAAGTTATCAACATGCAAACCAAATAGCCAAACTGTACTTCAAGCAGGTTCACTTCCCCAAGAAATTGATGCAGACAAGGAGATAGTATTCACATACGATGTTTCATTTGAGGTTTGTCATTTTGCATATGTCCCATTTCAATCACTTACCTCATTTTATCCCTGTTCAAGCTTTTAATTAGAGGGTCGTCATTCCTTTGGCAGGCTAGTGACATCAGATGGGCATCCAGATGGGATACGTACCTTCTGATGAACGACAATCAGATCCATTGGTTCTCTATTATCAATTCCTTGATGATTGTCCTTTTCTTATCCGGCATGGTTGCCATGATCATGATGCGAACCCTTTATAGAGACATTGCCAACTACAATCAGTTGGAGCAAGACGACGTGCAGGAAGAAACTGGGTGGAAGTTGGTGCATGCAGATGTCTTCAGACCGCCTCCCAATTCCAGCTTATTGTGCGTGTACGTCGGGACAGGCGTCCAAGTCTTTGGAATGGCCTTTGTGACTATGGTATTCGCAATACTTGGTTTCCTCTCGCCTTCTAACCGCGGGGGACTAATGACGGTTATGGTTTTCTTGTGGGTTTTTATGGGGTTGTTCGCTGGGTATTCTTCTGGATACCTCCACAAAACATTCAAAGGCACGGATTGGAAAAGAATCTCCCTCAGAACAGCCTTCATGTTCCCTTGCGTTCTTTTCATAATCTTTTTTGTGCTGAATGCTCTGATATGGGGGGAGAAATCCTCCGGGGCCGTGCCCTTTACAACAATGTTTGCTCTTGTGCTCTTGTGGTTCGGCATATCGCTCCCCTTGGTTTTCTTGGGCAGTTTCTTGGGATTTAGAACCCCATTATTAGACGACCCCGTCAAAACAAATAAAATCCCCAGGCCGATCCCACTTCAGCCATGGTACATTCATCCACTTTTTTCCATGATATTTGGAGGAATTCTACCATTCGGGGCGGTCTTTGTCGAGCTCTTCTTCATACTGACATCGGTTTGGCTGAACCAATTCTACTACATGTTCGGGTTCCTCTTCCTGGTGTTTGTAATACTTTTGATCACGTGCGCTGAGATAACGATCGTGTTGTGCTACTTTCAGCTGTGCAACGAAGATTACCAGTGGTGGTGGAGATCATACTTGACTTCTGGAGCTTCGGCACTGTATCTTTTCCTGTATGCAATCTTCTACTTCTGCACTAAGCTGGAAATCACACAGCTGGTCTCGGGCATTCTCTACTTTGGTTACATGTTCATCATAGCGTATGCTTTTTTCATCCTTACTGGGACAATTGGCTTCTGTGCTTGCTTCTGGTTTGTTAGGAAGATTTATTCGTCTGTTAAGATTGAATAGTTAGTCAAGAATATATATGGAAAAGAGAAAACAAACTAGTTATTGCTTTTTGTTGTTAAATTAAAATGCCTTTTTTTTTTTTTTCAAATGTCTTCGGATGCTATTCGATTTATATTTGCACGTTTCGGTGTCATGCTATTCGATTAAAATGCAATACTTTATACGCCTATTAAGTATTTCCCGTATTGATTAAATATAAAAATGTAATGTGATGAGATTTAGAATGTCACAAGATAAATTTATTTCAAACATCTTATAAATTCTATAAGATGTTAAATTTTATTTTAAAATAAGTTATTGAAATATTTAGATAAATAAAATATACGTAACTTATAATATGTTAGTAATGATGTATTGTAATTAATTTGGTTAAAAACAACTAAATTTGATAGGATTTTAAAAAATAAGTTGGGTGCTTCTTATTTTTTCAAAAAAATAAAAAAACTTATAAGCTTCTAAACATCTTATTAGAAAGTCATAAACTCGTCCTTTAAAAATTTTATCAAACACGTTGATGTATCTTATAAGATGCAGATTATAAACACGACCAAACACCCTCTTATAATGACTTGTACAATCTTATAATCCTAATTTGGTAAGCTGGCCGAATTAGGTCAAGTACTATTCAAATGGCGAAGCCAAGAGGGGCTTGGTGGTCGCCCATCTCAAATCTACATCAAACTAAATTTTATATATATTTTTTGAAAAGATTTAAAAATTTCAACCTCAAATTAATAAAATTATCTTTAATATTTTGCAAAAATCTGATTTGCCCCTCTCCAATTTTTTTTTTTTTTTTAGCTCCGCTCCTACAAATGGTCCCTCTATTATATATAGTATTGTTTTAAATTGAACCCTTATTTCAAAGTCTGTTTGGATGGTTTAAAAAAAAAATATTTTTCGATTGATACTTTATACAGTTGGACTCTTTTTAAGCCAAATATGTATTTGGGTACAATAATTAAAAATATTTTTGTTTAAAACTATTTTGAGTAATTTTTAAAAAGCCTTTTTTTTATCTTTTTTTCCACCATCTTTGTTTTTTTTTTTCCCTTGAAAGTCCATTTAAATATAATATCTTTTTTTTTTTTGGCTTTAAAGTGCTTTTGTTAAGAAATTAATTGTTTCTTTTGTAAATAAAATCCATTCAAACAGGCTATTTAGTCTGGAACGCTATTAATTATATTCCCCCTTTTAACTTTACGTTATAAAAAAAAATAATAATAATCATCGTGAGCGATGATAGAAAAGGTATGTAAAATGCAAACAGGGGAGGCGTGAAAAAAGCATGTGAATAAATTATCTGAGGCGGTGGGCTCGTGCAGTAATCTCTTTTTATTTTTCGCTTTTTGTCTTTTGTGCCACAAAGCCTTTATTTTTTATTCTACTTTTCTCTTTTTGTTAGCATTAATTTATATAAGAGATGATATAACAAATAAATTGTTCCTATTTTAGAAGTACGCAGGCAGCCCCCGGTGAGGGGCAATAAGGACAAACAACTTTTTTCGTTTTCCAATTTGCACCCCGATTTTCCCGCCAATACCGCCTTCCTTTGCCACGTCATATCCTCACCCCTATCTCTCCCGCCGACGTGGCACTCCCTCGCCCCAACCTCCACCTGCTACCAATAAATATCCCCACCACACCCATACGACGTCGTACCTCCCCCTCTGCTATCCGCGCAGCCACTACCCACTATCATCATTTCAAAAAACATACACACCCCTAGGTACCATTGCATAACTGCTCAAAATCCCCTCATTACTCTCTCTTTCTCTCTCTCTCACTCTCACTCACCAACACGCACAGATGGAAATGGAAGAGGATACCAGCGGCGGAGCGGCGGCGTCCCTCGGCGAGCCGCCGCAGGACGACGGCGAGAGCGTGGTGGCCTCGTGGCTCATCGTCGACGAAGAAACGGCGTCGGAGCTCTCGAAGCTTCTGGACCTGTTCGAGGTGCCTCCGCCGCCCATGAAGGTGAGGTTCATCGAAGATCCGTACTCGTCGCCGGTGATAGTCCAGTCGTCGTCCGCGTACGTCACCATCAACGGCAACGACGAGTCCTGCGGATCCTCGTTCTCTGACTCCGACTCCTCCGTCATGGCCAGCATCGACCTCGGCGGCGCCAGGAAACCTTCCGGCGGCGCGCGGCGGTTGGAGTGCTCCGCGGAGGCGCGGGAGTGGTGGATGGAAGGGGGTGGCGTCGGGGACGTGGAGTTGGACGGGCTTTTGACGGACGGATGTGATTATCTCGATTACGACGCTGGAGATGCAATGTGGGATGAGTTTCTCGGCGAAATATTTGGATAACTGTAAAAAGACAAAAAAGGAAAACAGTGTGTGAAAAAGGGAAAAGTTGACTAGGGTTTTGACCATTTGCAGGTAGTGTTAGTGTTTAGGGAGGCAAATGGTAAAAACGAGTATACATTTTGAACATAGCAATTGTAAAGGAAAAAGTAAGGTCTTGACTAGAAAGTTTCATTTTGTTGTACGATGGCCTTTCATTGGGAGCACATGTTGGCTATTTTATTTCCAATGTTTGTTTTTCCCCGTTATTCAATTGGTGTTTTCAACAGTATTATAATATTATAATTTTATTTTATTTTTCATATATTATTATACTGAAATTTGGCGGCTAAAAATATCAGTTTAGTAATATTAGAATAAATAGTATAAAATTTTCCTATATGGAGATGTGAATCATCTATCCGGGATACAAATGCTAAAATTTGACGCTATTAGAGAATCATCTTAATTGCGAATTAAAATGAAAAAGAGTTATTATTTCTATCCATTTATTTCTTCATGGTTAGAAAGTGGAATCAAATAGACTAAATTGTGAAAAGATCAATTATGCGAAGATCGATTTGTCAAATTGTTGTGGAATTGATATTGCATGATCTTGGAGAAATTTTGGTTGAGATATTTTTACATGCATCCCATAATTGAATCTACAATTATAAGCTTAACAAGAATGATAAACAAGAAAATGCGTAGTTTATTCGAAAAAAAAAAAGAAAGAAAAGAAAATAAAAAAAATGCGTAGTTATTTGGGCGTCGCCCTACCCGCCAAAATTAAACTACAATTAAGCAAACCGGGAATGGGCTTTCCTAAGAAGAAAGATGGTTGAGCCCAAACTCGATACTTGATCCAGGAAGAGAGCCCCACTTTTATCCCGGTCATATCTCTTCTTTAAGAGGGAGCCATTGAGTGCATCTTAGTTAACTATGTTAACAGATCAAATTAAAATGTAGGGGAAATAATGTATACACCTTTTAAGGTATAGTGTTGATGAGGCATATTTCCATCCCACATCGATTGGAGATGAGTCACTTGTGCGCTATAAGAGTCCAAGTCCACTCTTCCATTGCGAGGCGCCTTTGGGGCCACTTGTGCTCTATAAGAGCCCAAATCCTCTCTTCCATTGCGAGGCCCCTTTGGGGCAAACCCCCCAACACCAACCCCCCCCCCCCCCCCCGGTGGTTCAAGGGAACCTCCCGGGGTATTCACGGTAGGCGGAACAACACCTCACAAGGGGGAGCCTTGTGCTAGACCGCTGAGCTTGACGGGCCGGTGAGTGTTAACCATCTCCTCACTCCGTGAGGCGCCTTTTGAGACAAAACCCCCCTGTGGTTTAAGGGAACCCCCCGGGATATCCATGGTAGGAGGTACAATACCTCGTAGGGGAGATCACCGTGTGTAAGGTACGGATATGGGTTCATCATTTGGAGTCCACAGTAGGGCCGCTAGGCTCCGCCCAACTCCCTCGTCTGGAGGGCTTATGATGAGGCATATTTCCGTCCCACATCAATTGGAGACGAGTTACTTGTGCGCTATAAGAGCCCAAATCCTCTCCTCCATTATGAGGCACCTTCTGGGACAAAACCCTCCCGTGGTTCAAGGGAACCCCCTGGGGTATTCATGGCAGGCGGGACAATACCTCGCAGGGGAGGCCACTGTGTGAAAGGCACGGATATGTGTTCATCACGTGTAATTATAATTTTTTTTTATAATTTTGAAAATTATAAATACCCTTAAGGTATGTATCAATTTAACAAAATTCATCTTTTATCAATGCAAGACATAATTGTGATTAGTATTTATGTTATTTTCGATAGGATTCGGAGATCGGATTCGTATGATTTTGACAAGTCCATGATGTAGAAGGTTTATATATGAAGTTAATGTTCTTCAAAAAAAAATAGTGAAGGTATCAGATCATCATCATGATGCTTGATAATAGCTGTGGTGGTATAAAATAAAATTATTTCGCGAAGGTATGTGGAATAATAAAATTGATTGAGGAATTTTATCTGACTCGATGAGACACAGCTCTTAATAAGAGTATGAGGAAAATCTATTGATACTTTATTCGTACTTTTTAATGATTTGTCGAATTCATTTCAAAATGAATGTATAATTTATGCACGAAAACTATTCGCATGAGTACCCTTAAAAAGCTAGTTTATTGTCCTCATATATTTATTTACTATCTAGCTATTAGAATTATATACTAATTACATCAGTAAAAGTTTATTTATACAGTATTTAATTAGAATTTGTTTTGTTTTTTTGTCAAATGGCTAAATCAAAAAAGTAGTTGGAAGAATTTTATTTATCAAGTGAATATCAAGCCGTTAGCAATTTTTAATATTATATTTTTTTAATATTAAATTTAAAATATAAGTAGGGTACTAGTAAAACTTAATGGAAGAATTAAGAAATCTTAAGTCGTCTTAAAATAAGAACTGAACACTCAATTTGCCAGTTTGAACATTGAGAACGAGAGCGATGGTGGTGATAGGAGAACTATATGACTTAGATCCTATCTAGCAAATCACATGACCATTGTTATTATACTTGTTATATAATTGATTACTCTCTTCAAAGCATATACTAATGACATGACATGACAATTCTAATTCACTTACCACATAATGAGTGGCATTGTAGTTAAACCAAATCCAAACAAGAATTTCGCCTTATCTTTATTTATTTATTTATTACTGTTATCATTATCATTATCATTATCAAAGTGCAAATAACTTATCAATATTTTACGTTTCTTCCTTTTTTGTGAAAACTAATATACCTTATACAATTGATAACAAACAATATTTATTTGACTTCCAATAATCTTTTGGCAATTTAAAGAGTTAAGAATTAGACTTCCAATGGAACATTACCAAAATTAAGAATAAAGAGTAGTACTTCTAATTGGGCTTATATTAGTAAATTGCGACTGGCTATAGAACAAGGAAAAAAAAGCTAGCATTGTTAATTGCTCCCTTTCAGTCCGTTCTACAAATATAATTCATTAATTAAGTTATTTATTCGATAAAAATCTTTGTTATCACTTATCAATTGAAAAGAATTTTTAAGAATATAATTTCGCATGCTAAATTTAAAATAGTGGTAAAAAACTTAACTCCCCAAACTATGGTTATTTTTACACTTTGCTATATGAACTTGTACAAGTTATGCACTTTGACATATGAACTTTACATATTTTATACTTAACCCTTTATGGTCATTTTTCGGCAATAAAAGTAAACGGAAATAGGGCACATGTCTTCATGTGATAGGTCACTTATTGCCAAAAAATGACCGAAGGGGGTTAAGTGTAAAAAATGTATAGTTAATATGATAAAGTGTAACTTGTAAAAGTTCATATGGTAAAATGTAAAGATGATTATAGTTTGGCGGGTTAAGTGTTTTTATCCCTTTAAATATTATAAATTATGCATAATTAATACGTAATTTTGATCGTGTGACAAGAATTAAATTATTTCGTGGTAGACCAATATGCCAGAATTTTATTTTAAAATGATCATCCAATATTTATAATTCCATCAATTACTTTATTGTTTTTTAAAACTAATAATAGTTTGAGTGATTTAAAATTTATTATGTCTGTTTATTTATTTGTTTGAAGTCATTGAGTGCATCTTAGTTAACTATGTTAACAGATCAAATTAAAATGCAGGGGAAATAACGCATACACCTTTTAAGGTATAGTGTAACTTATAATTTTTTTTTATAATTTTGAAAATTATAAATACCCTTAAGGTATATATCAATTTAGCAAAATTCATCTTTCATCAATGCAAGGCATAATTGTTATTTATATTTTTATTATTTTCGACAGGATTCAAAGATGGGATGCATACGGATTGACAAGTCTATAATGTAGAAGATATATATCAAGTCAATGTTTTTTTAAAAAATAAAAAATAGTGAAGGTATCAGATCATCATCGTGATGCCCGATAGTGTTTGTGGTGATATAAAATGAAATTATTTCTCGAAGGTAGGTGGAATAATAGAATCGATTGAGAAATTTTATCCGACTCGATGAAACACCTCTTAATAAGAGGATGAGGAAAATCTATTGATACTTTATTCGTACTTTTTAATGATTTGTTGAATTCATTTCAAAACAAATGTATAATTTATGCACCAAAAGTATTCGCGTGAGTACCTTTAAAAAGCTAGTTTATTGTCCTCATATATTTATTTACTATCTAGCAATTAGAATTATATACTAATTACATCAGTAAAAGTTTATTTATACAGTATTTAATTAGAATATGTATTATTTTTTTTCAAATGGCTAAATCAAAAAAGTAGTTGGAAGAATTTTATTTATCGAGTGAATATCAAGCCACTAGCAATTTTTAATATTATATTTTTTTAATATTAAATTTAAAATATAAGTACGGTACTAGTAAAATTTAATGCAAGAATTAAGAAATCTTAAGTCGTCTTAAAATAAGAACTGAACACTCAATTTGCTAGTTTGAATACTGAGGACGAGAGCGATGGTGATGATAGGAGAACTGTGTGACTTAGATCCTATCTAGCAAATCACATGACCATTGTTATTATACTTGTTATATGATTGATTACTCTCTTCAAAGCATACACTAATGACATGACATGACAATTCTAATTCACTTACCACATAATGAGTGGCATTGCAGTTAAACCAAATCCAAACAAGAATTTCGCCTTATCTTTATTTATTACTGTTATCATTATCATTATCAAAGTGCAAATAACTTATCAATATTTTACGTTTATTCCTTTTTTGTGAAAACTAATATACCTTATAGAATTGATGACAAACAATATTTATTTGACTTCCAATAATCTTTTGGCAATTTAAAAAGTTAAGAATTAGACTTCCAATGGAACATTACCAAAATTAAGAATAAAGAGTAATACTTCTAATTGGGCTCTATATTAGTAAATTGCGACTGGCCATAGAACAAGGGAAAAAAAAAAAGCTAGCATTGTTAATTGCTCCCTTTCAATCCGTTCTACAAATATAATTCATTAATTAAGTTATTTATTCGATAAAAATCTTTGTTATCACTCATCAATTGAAAAGAATTTTTAAGAATATAATTTCACATGCTAAATTTAAAATAGGGGTAAAAACCTTAACTCCCCAAACTATTGTTGTTTTCACACTTGCTATATGAACTTGTACAAGTTTTGCACTTTGGCATATGAACTTTACATTTTTTATACTTAATCCTTTATGGTCATTTTTCGGCAATAAAAGTGAACGGAAATAGGGCACATGTCCTCATGTGATAGGTCACTTATTGCCAAAAAATGATCGAAGGGGGTTAAGAGTGAAAAATATATAGTTAATATGATAAAGTGTAACTTGTAAAAGTTCGTATGGTAAAATGTAAAGATGATTATAGTTTGGCGGGTTAAGAGTCTTTATACCTTTAAAATATTATAAATTATGCATAATTAAGGTACGTAATTTTGATCATGTGACAAGAATTAAATTATTTCGTGGTAGACCAATATGCCATAGTTTTATTTTAAAATGATCATCCAATATTTATAATTCCATCAATTACTTCATTGTTTTTTTAAAACTAATAATAGTTTGAGTGATTTAAAATTTATTATGTCTGTTTATTTATTTGTTTGAAGTCATTGAGTGCATCTTAGTTAACTATGTTAACAGATCAAATTAAAATGTAGGGAAATATCGTATACACCTTTTAAGGTATAGTGTAATTATAATTTTTTTTTTATAATTTTGAAAATTATAAATACCCTTAAGGTATATATCAATTTAGCAAAATTCATCTTTCATCAATGTAAGGCATAATTGTGATTTGTATTTATGTTATTTTCGATAGGATTCGGAGATGGGATTCGTACGGATTTGACAAGTCCATAATGTAGAAAGTATATATGAAGTTAATATTTTTTAAAAAAATAAAAAATAGTGAAGGTATCAGATCATTATCGTGATGCCCGATAATAATTGTGGTGATATAAAATGAAATTATTTCGCAAAAGTAGGTGGAATAATAGAATTGACTGAGAAATTTTATCCGACTCGATAAAACACATCTCTTAATAAGAGGATGAGGAAAATCTATTGATACTTTATTCGTACTTTTTAATGATTTGTCGCATTCATTTTGAAATCTATAAAATGTAATAAAATAATACTTTTCTTAATTTGGTGGCACATGTGTATAATTTTGTCAATTTATTCCATGTTATATATTCAAATAATTGTATTTTAAGTTTCCTGGCAACATTTTTGGTTATTAAAGAAATGACTGTAGAACTTGAATTTACTCAAAAATCTCGTCCAGGCTCCTAGACTGAATTCCTCCCATTTGATTATTAGGAAGTGATATTGTAAAAGTAATTTAGTTAACTAATTTAGGGGAGTGTTGCATAATTTGTGGCCGCTAAGAAATCTCAATCATTAATTTTTTTTTTTTAAGTGACACATATCATTAGATGAAGTATGTAATGGAAAGTGTCCGTTTATTTTATGTAATCGATGGGAGTCCAACCCCTACACTATCACTATGGTCATCATACATGGTATAGAAATTGCCGTGATGGTACTATTTTGAAAAAAAAATGCCTAATCCTTATCCTAGCTCACATAAATCAAATGCACGATGCGAGTGCGCAAGTAAGTGAGTGAATGTGAGTGTGAGTGTGTGTGTGTGCATAAGAGAGTAAAAAATAAAATAAATTGAGTGCAATAACGCCCTTCAATTTTATGTGAAATAAATAGAGACGTGTAAAGTTGTAGCTAAAATTAAAAATTTCCATAAAATCAATGCAATTCGGATATTAATTTTTGTTGTGTCAATTTTACCCCTTTAATTAATAAATGTATACAATTAAAAAGCAAATAGAAAAGTTACTATTGTAATATTACATCCAATTTAAAACTCATATTCTTAACCCACAACCCACTTTCTCGGTCATCTTAGATTTTGAAAGTTGAAAGTTTGAAACTCATGTTTAATAAATAAAATTACTTTAAATAGATAATTGATGCTTTTGATTCTCTCTCTCTCTCTCACACACACGCGCGCGCAAAACACATTCTCTAATTACAATTATTCAATTTTTTTTCTTCTTTTTATATTTATTTTGTTGTCATGTAATTTTATTCTATATAATTATTTTATTTTCAAATTATTATTAATTTAATAAATTATTTCAAATATTTCTCAAAAAAGTATTCTCATAAAAGAGATTTAATAATACATTTATATTTTGATCCTAAAAAATTTAAACAATAAATTAAAGTATATATTTTTTATAATTTGCACACACAGAGTGTGCGACACTACTAATATATTCAATGCAAAATACATTTGAAGAAGGATTATAAGCAAAGTAATTTTATTAAATCCTACACTTGAATTATAGCATTGATAATTTATTGTAATTGACTAAATTTATCAATTCTTCTCACAACTAATTTTTTTTCTCATGGGAATGTAGAATTTATGCACCAAAACTAGTCGCATGAGTACCCTTAAAAAAACTAGTTTATTGTCCTCATATATTTATTTACTATATAGCAATTAGAATTATATACTAATTACATCAGTAAAAGTTTATTTATACAGTATTTAATTAGAATATGTATTATTTTCTTTCAAATGGCTAAATAAAAAAAGTAGTTGGAAGAATTTTATTTATCAAGTGAATACCAAACCTTTAGCAATTTTTAATATTATACTTTTTTAATATTAAATTTAAAATATAAGTGTGGTACTAGTAAAACTTCATGCGAAAATTAAGAAATCTTAAGTCGTCTTAAAATAAGAACTGAACACTCAATTTGCCAGTTTGAACATTGAGAACGAGAGCGATGGTGGTGATAGGAGAACTATATGACTTAGATCCTATTTAGCAAATCACATGACCATTGTTATTATACTTGTTATATGATTGATTACTCTCTTCAAAGCATACACTAATGACATGACATGACAATTCTAATTCACTTACCACATAATGAGTGTCATTGCAGTTAAACCAAATCCAAACAAGAATTTCCCCTTATCTTTTTATTTATTTATTTATTACAATTATCATTATCAAAGTACAAATAACTTATCAATGTTTTATGTTTCTTCTTTTTTTGTGAAAACTAAAATACCGCATATAATTGATAACAAATAATATTTATTTGACTTCCAATAATCTTTTGGCAATTTAAAAAGTTAAGAATTAGACTTCCAATGGAACATTACAAAAACTAAGAATAAAGAGTTGTACTTCTAATTGGGCTCTATATTAGTAAATTGCGACTAGCCATAGGACAAGGGAAAAAAAAGCTAGCATTGTTAATTGCTCCCTTTCAGTCCGTTCCACAAAAATAATTCATTAAATAAATTATTTATTCGATAAAAATCTTTGTTATCACTTATCAATTGAAAATAATTTTTAAGAATATAATTTCACATCCTAAATTTAAAATAGGGGTAAAAAACTTAACTCCCCAAACTATGATTATTTTTACACTTTGCTATATGAACTTGTACGAGTTTTGCACTTTGACGTATGAACTTTACATTTTTTATGCTTAACTCTTCACGGTCATATTTGGCAATAAAAGTGAACGGAAATAGGACACGTGTCCTCATGTGATAGGTTACTTATTGTCGAAAAATGACCGAAGGGGTTTAAGTGTAAAAAAATGTATAGTTAATATGATAAAATGTAACTCATAAAAGTTCGTATGATAATATGTAAAAATGATTATAATTTGGGGGGTTATGTGTTTTTATCCCTTTAAAATATTATAAATTAGGGCGAATTACATCTACCTCCCATGAGGTTTGGCGAAATTACAATTCAACCCACGTTTTTTTGTAAATTACAATAAACCCCCTAAGGTATGTAATAATTACAAGTAATGGATGGAAAATGTATAAAGTCCGTTTTGCCCTTTATTTTTTGCTAATATTACATAGGGTGCATTACATCTACCTCCCCTGAAATTTGAAAAAATTACAATTTAACCCACATTTTTGTGTATATTACAATAAACCCCTGCGGTATGTAATAATTACAAGTGATGGATGAAAAATGTATAAATCCACTCTTCGCCTCAATTCCTCCACCTCTAGGCCAAAATTGACCTCACCAATGTGTTTTCCATATCGAAAAGTTTAAGACCCGCTTCAAATTCACCGAAAAACTTGTAGGAAAATGGAAACCCGCCACCACCTCATTGCTGCCGCAGCTGCCGCCCCCACTGTTCCTCCACCGTCCGACGAAACCCGAAACTACCACCTCCAACATGTTTCTCTCGTCACGGTGATCGATTTTGACATACAACTTGGGCGATTTGGAGAAGAAATGAGTGAGTTATGATGAATTAAAAGTATAGGATTTCTCAATTTTCATGTGTATATACATTGCATATGTATGTATCTAGATCTCTCTCTTCTCCCACCTATCCGTCATTTTCAACTCTTAAAAAGGCAGAATTTTTTTTTAATAATATTACTCTTAGCCCCCACAAAGATGTACTATATAACATACAACCCCAAATCTTTTATATATATTACAAAAAAATCCCTCAAGGGTACTATCGAAACTTTACATACAAAAACTAACGGAACCCTAACGATCCTAAACGGCTGGGGTAAATTGTTAGACGGAATATACCTCAGGGAGTTTATTGTAATTTACAAAAAAACGTGGGTTGAATTGTAATTTCGCCAAACCTCAGGGGAGGTAGATGTAATTCGCCCTATAAATTATGCATAATTAAGGTACGTAATTTTGATCATGTTACAAGAATTAAATTATTTCGTGTTAGACCAATATGCCATAATTTTACTTTAAAATGATCATCCAATATTTATAACTCCATCAATTATTTTTTTGTTTTTTTTAAAACTAATAATAGTTTGAGTGATTTAAAATTTATTATGTCTGTTTATTTATTTGTTTGAAGTCATTGTAGACAATCGATAGAATTTTGTCCAAAAAATAATTTCACCACAGTATTAATAAGAATTCTAAGTTTTAATTAATATCAGATCTCCCCAATTTATAGATATATATAAATAATAAATACATGAGATTGTTTTATCACCATATGATAAGTATATATATAATGTTTTAAAAGAATTGTGAATGCCAATAAGACTAAGCTATACTAGAAAATTGTATTATACGGTGAATAAATGATAATGTAGTGAAAGCTCACCGAATATGTAAATGATAAAGCAAACATAAAAATGTATAAGTGGAGAAATTATGTTCCACAAACTTTGTACGAATTGGTAGATGAATTAGGAAAAGGAAAAATATAGCATGACTCATAAACAAAGACATATATGCAATAAAAAGTACTAAACAAAATACATCAAAAGGAAAATTGGTAAATTTTTGAAAATAAAGTAACAATAAAAATTACTGCAAAAAAGTTCACGACTTCTACATAATTTTATAAAAATAAATAGAAATAATTCACACAACCTTTTGTAATGATTATATGAGATATATATATTCAAAATTCTTACAAATAAATAAAAACTCAACAGATTTACATGAATTCTAGATAGGTAGAAAGTTAAACTTTTCGGTAGTCATGCATGAAAAGTTAAATGTAAGAACTTATCAATTTTAGTATGCTTTTATTCGATTTTCCTTTTCAAAAGGTGTATGGGCATGGTAGTGCATTTGGTGCAAGATTACTCCAATATGGTGCAATGAAGAGAAGGCAAAGCAAAAGAAGGTAGAGGTGGAAGTGGTGGCGATGGAGTGTAGGTTGTGGTCAAAATAGTGGCTATCACACGGGAGATGGATTTAGTAGCAATGACGGATTGAAGAGAAGACACTAGTGGTGGTGTACATGGGGTGAAGTTAGCATTGTAGATGCAATGTTGAAAATAGTGAAAGATATAGTAAAAAATATAAACATGACAAAACTAGGCAACAATGTGAATAACATAAGCTTTGAATGTTTTCTATAAAAACCATCGGTTTTGGTATTAGTGCTAGGATATAGTAGTTAAATATTAAATATTTGAATCTTCAATATTAAATAATGTCAATATTGATGTATGTTAGAATTCAATATTAAACTTTGATCTTAAACTTTCTCAATATTAAATATTGATGTATGTTAGAATTCAATAATGTCAAGATCAAGAGAGGGGGATCTTGAGGATGTTGTTTTGAGTAGAGGGGAAATGTTTGACTTGCTACAGTAATAAGCAAACGTGAGCCAACTGGAGTAACACCCAACTAAGGTTTTTCATGTTTAAGTTAGTATTGAAGTAAGGTAAACCGAGAGAGAGTTTAATAGAGCTTCAAGAGTATTAAATTTGCTTACCAAACATAATAAATGATGTAAATATTTATAATCCAGAGTAGAATAACACCTTTTCAGGATGCTATCACAAATCCATATCGGATGTGTCAGAGCTAGGACCTCTATGTTAACTGTCAATTATGTAGCAATATAGGCTAAAGTAAGATATATTAAAAGCTAGGTGATATCTCAGGTGGTTGACATTAATTGAGTTATGAATTATATAACCTACATCAAATTCTAAATATTTTGCAAGAATATCAATTATATCACATTTTTGGGTTGATAAGAAAATTACCTCCTCTACAAACATACTCCAAGGCAAAGTCCAGGTAGATCACACCCAGATCAAGTGTCTAAACTTATAGGGTGAACTTACCACTTGAAGAGAGATTTTGAGGAGGGGAGTGAGAAGCTAATAATGGGTGACTAGACATAAGACCTCTTGGGAGGGGCGTGATTTGTATATTGCTCAAGTTGTATTTCGTCATCAAGAAGAAGACCCTCAAGGAAGTGGTATTGACCTAGGGAGATACTCTAAAACGATGAAAATTGATGGGCTAGTGAACATCTTGAAAATCATATGGCTGATTCATTTCATGTCATGAAAGTAATTAACTAAAAACTCTACAAATATAATAAGATGTAAGAAGGATATTTGAATTATTTGTATTCACTTCTTGATCCATACAACAACTACTTAGTTATACAAAATTCATCCTCAAACTTTGGGTGTGACTGAAGTTTTGTCTTTTATATTTGCGTTTTTTAATTTTAATCCTTTATTTTCCAACAATGTACACATGGATGACGTATGTTATAACTAGGTGAAAAAAGAAAAAAAAACACATTTACACACATGTATAGAGATATACATATACACACATATATACCTATATATACACATACACCCTTATACATATATAGACACACACACACACACACACACGCATACACACATATCACTACAAAAAAATGATTTATTGTGATGAAAATATTTGTGACAAGAAATTGAAATGTCATCAAATATATGTGACAAATTTTTCATTTCGTCACAACAATTATATGTGATGAAGAACAATTTCCTTACAAGAAGGTGCTTTTTTGTGAGAAATATTTTGTCACAATATAAATTTGTTTTTTAAATTATAATACCCCCACTCGGATCTGACCCACATGAGCAACGCCTGACTTGTATTTAGCCAAGGTATCTTTGCGAAATATAGAAGTCAAAACCGCATCATATGGCATTAGAAAGTGGAATTCTACCACTGGATCAGGTCCCCTACCCCATCACAATGCCCTATCTCTTGCCCCATACTTTAGATGTGTAACACGTGTATATTTTGAAAATTTACTTAACGGCAAAATGTTTGGTCCAGTTAATTGTATTTTTCCCGTTATCTAAACTGATAAGGAAATTCCTTTTCTAGTTCTCCACAAAACGCTTCAATTTCCATAGTTGCTTCCACCTTTGCAAGGACGCTTTTTTTGTTTTTTTTTTTGGGTAAATTGCAACATTTTTTGGGGAAGTAGAAAATAGATTTCCTTATCAGTTTAGATAACGAAAAAATACAATTAATAGGACCAAATATTCTGCCGTTAAGTAAATTTTCAAGATTTAAATATGTCGCATATTTAGAGTATAAGGTAGGAGATGGGACATATATATATATATATATATATATATATGTAGACACATCCATAGATGCACACTCCTATATATACACGTAGATGTGTGTAAATGTGTAGATACACCCATCTATATGCACATAGATATATATAGACACACACACATATATACACACGCATATATATATTGAGACAGAGAGAGAGAGAGAAGCTTATTGTTGAAGGAGAAATGAAATTGGGTAGAGGGTGGGGGTGATAGTAGTTCGGATTCTTTGCTACACAATGGTGATGCATCTCTTCCTCCACTCATTAATACACACCACGTGTATTGTTGAGCAATTGAGATAAGAAAAGAGAATATTTTAAAAAAAATTCATATCATAATTTTTCTCTTTCCTTATTTCAACCGCTCACCAATACACATAGCGTGTATTAATGAGTGGAGAAGAAAATATAGCACCGTTGTGTAGTAGAGGATCCGAACTGAGGGTGATAGAGTCTTTCATTTTTTTTTTCAAATCTTTTGCAAATATGTGTATATATATGTATATATATATATGGTTTACATATTATGTAGTTTTCGTAATTTGTATATATTAATTTCTTGTATGTGCATATATTAATTTGTTATATATAATTTTAATTTCTTATCATTTTCATATTAATTTATGATGTGGATGGCCCCCACTTGCCTGGACACATTAACTTGGTGCAGGTCATCTCAGGAGTCACAAAATTTTTTCAAAGGCAAGGGCAAGTCAGAAGGAAAGCCCTCGAGGAGACGGGAGTTCCTCAAGCGACATCAGGTCAACTTAGGACCCTCGAGAAAGCATGGGCACTGCGCCACAGTGTGGTTTAAGTCTGAGTAAAATCACCTCGATGATAAACAATCTGAGAGATTAACATCAATGAAATCACAATCGGTTCCATCTCGAAAGGGCCCAACCAAGGGATCGATAATGAGTGACGCCCATATCCGAGGCCTCTAAGAATATATTAGGCTCTCGAGGCCTCAAGGAGCAAGATCAAGCTTGAGGGCAAAAGCTAGAAGGCCCCTCAGGTGCCAAACTTGGTGGGTCTCACCAACCCCTAAGGAGACTTCTATTAACCCCTGATAGGCGGTACATCCGTAGCTACTAACCGTTGTCTAATGCACTGCAGGTGTCAAGTCAATCCAAAAAGCCACAAATGCTCCTTGATGGAGGACATCTTTGGCATTTAATGCCTAGATATACATTAAATGTAAAGTTAAGCTCCATTAAATGAAGGGTGTAGCCAAATTACCAAAAAAATGGTTCCATAGGACAAAATTCATGATCAAGACATATACTTCAACCATTAAGTTAGAGGACCAACTGGTCCAACTCCCATCAAAATAGGTAAAATCCTGGCCCTTTCATATAAATAAGATCTCCCGCCTCTTAAGATGGGTATCTCATCTTATCTCACCCTAAAACTACTTTGATATTACTATTTATCTCATTTCTTCTCACAAAATGCCTTCATCACTACCTTAAATATCAAAGAGTCTACGTCGAGACAAAATCGGCCAGTAAACACTTGAGAGCAAGAAGTCTCAATTTACTGTCGACCAAATTAGGACGGCATTAATTTATATCAATTAGATATATCCAAAAAAGTAATTGAATTTGTATAACATATTTTTTGTATAAATTTTACAACATAAAATTTTTAGTTTTTAATTAATTCTTGTTATAAAGTTAATTTGTTAATTAAAAATATAATTTGAATTTTAATAAGGCGGCTTTTTGTTTATTTCCTTTTTATAGGGTGTTTTTTTTTTTTGAAAGCCTTTCAGTAACACAGGTGTTAAAATGCAATTAACACATTGGTCCTCCCTCTCTAGGACCTAATTTGAAATTTTTCGTTCAATATGGAAGTAAATGTGAGGCATTATGGGACTTAATTAAAAAAAACAAAAAACAACTTTGTGGGACGAAATTAGTAGCTTTCTCGATAGTTTCTGTCAAATCATAATGTTACTAGCCTAAACCTCATATTGATATGCCCGAATAAGTTTTTAAGAATTTTTTTTTTTAAAAAATTATGAAAGTATATGTCGTATATGTATAGCTTTTAAAATTTAAAATAATGTTGGTTGGGCTAAAATGATGTCGTCCAATATATTATATTGAAATTGTGCCCTAATTTAATATTTTTCTAGAAGTGAGTAAGATGAGCGTTAGCCGCCACGCGCAAAGCACGTATTATTTACTAAGCACGTTTTATTTACTATTTTACTGAAAATGACTTATCAAAAGGGTTTGTGAACTAGCGGGTGAGACATACTCGATATGTGTGCAAATAAAAAAAAAAAGAAAGAGGTATAATATAGTTATATATTTAAAATTTTGAATAGCATAAAATTAAAATTTAATTTTTATTTGAATATATATAACTATTTGTTATATATTTATTAAATTTATGAAAGCTAAAAGAAATATTAAAATCGATTAAATTATAAGATTGAAATAAATAAATAAATAAGTAAAATAAAATATACGAATGTGAGAGAGCTTGGAGAGGGGAGGGAGGGAAAAGACATACAAGGTCAAAAACACTAAATAATTATTAAGAGGTACTGCTCCTTTACAAATAAGTACGGAAGTATAGATAGGTAGGATGCGAAGATGAACTTAGGTTGTGGGAGTATATTGTAGTGCGTAAGTTACATTCAAGTCAACATTCACTTTTGCTGATTTACAATTCTATTTGCTCCTAAAACATTCCATGTCAAACACATGGGGGATTTTCCCAAAAGCTTAGAAACAATTTGCTCAATACATTGCTTAGAAACAATTGAAACTCACTAGTGCATAAGTATACATGTCACGCTCCGAGCTAGCAAGCTCGTTAGATGAGAGAGTTGCGTCTGAATCCACCGAATGCATTCAGAAAATGAGCTATGAACAATTTGCTCAAAAATGATATTCCATGAATGTTTTTAAATTCTTTGGCCCAACCTAATAAACTAGTCATTTTTACTTATAAACACCATGTGAATAGAAATGTTACAATATATACAATTACAAGCGAAGACTCCGTTTGGGAAAGAGAGTTTGGGTAAAACCAAGTATTACAGAAACACACCTTAATCCTAAATGTACAACATCTTTGCAGATTTTGGATGCATTGAGAGACCACTAAGCATGTTCAATCAATCAATTGCCATCTGAAAAACAACCAATAAAAAAAACCTGACCAATATCTAAAGCTACAATAAGATATATGCACTCATAGTCATAGAGCAGCACCTGCATAGTGTTCAAGAATCCTATTAGCTTCTCTGAGCCCACTAAGGTAAGCTCCATGAGTGCTTGAATAGTGTGTCCTATGTGTGGCTTCTCCTGCAAATAGAATTTGCAGTTGTGGAGGTGAATCAAGATTGCCTTTTTCTGGCAATGGCTCCGCCAATGTATCAATATCGTCTCCACTTGACCCAACGGCTACATAGCTGTAAGATCCCAAGAACAGAGGATCAGTCCCCCATTGGGACCTCAAAACTTTGCCAAACTTGAGTTGCTTCGTCATTTCTCCAGAATTATTGCTTACTTTCGATGATAACAAGTTTGATACAGTTGCCGAGAACCCGTCAGCGATCTCCTCCTCCCTGAGGGACTCCATTTCAAGGGCCTCTCGCCCTGTAAACCATGAAACCACAACTCTTGAATTCTTGTAAATTGGATACAACAAAGATGTCCTCCTGATCCAACTGGGAATCTTGGGGTCCCTTAGCTCTGAGTCTGGTTCATGAAACACCATTTGCAACAAGGGAAATTTGAAAGAATCATCGGCAGGTAGCTGCAAGAAGACTTTGTCCACGACCCCATAACCGAGTCTTGAAATTGCCCGAGTCTTGGAACTTGGCAATGGCGGATCAAATAGACCACAATCTTGACTAATCCCCTGTTTGAGAACCCCGAGTGAGGCTGTAAATATAACATGATCAGCCGATATTGTTGATCCATCACTAAAATACAGCTTAACTGGATGGTGACCCTCATTTTGCCATTGGATTCTGTCCACTTTGCAGCCTAATTGTATCATCCCAGAAGGCAAAACAGAGGCCAAGGATTCAATCACACGCGAATAACCTTTAGCTATAGTAATATCATCCCCTGGAAAAACCATATACTCTCTCTCCCCTTTGTAATCAAGCTCCCCCAAATCATGCGCAGCGTCTATACTTTTCTGCGTGTTCTCGTGCATAGTGAAAATGGCTTCTTCCAGAGACATCCTGCTCCAATTCCCAACCCCTTCAATGCCCTTATCATATTTCACAAAACCCCAATAAGCCTCGAGACCTCGCCTGAGAAAAGTACCAACACTTAGATTTTCACCGGATGAGGCACCATTAGAGGCGCAATGCTTCAATATTTCACTATTAACACCATCTGCGTCGTTAATGGATTTTCTCTGAGTGAAATCCATGAGATTCTTGAAAAGGGTCGAAATGGGGTTAACAATTGATGGATTTAGCTCATGCCCACCTTCTGCAACTGTGACGGAATGTTCTGGAAACCCATCCATGCACTCCCATGGTTGTTTTGAGTGGAGTGAGCTAGTTTCTTGGGCGATTTTGTAGATTGGGCTGCCTTCGATTCCATGGATCCAAGTGGCGCCCTGCTCAATCCGGTCGCCGCAAAGCTCCGACGAGTTAATCCTGCCGCCGATCCTGGTTCCGCCCTCCACCATCAAAAGATCGAAAAGTTGCTTTGATTTTGTGGATGTATAGAGCTTGTTCGCGGCGGTGAGCCCCGCCAGCCCGGCACCAATTATCACAATTCTGGGCTTTATGCTCGCCATTTTTCTTGTTCTCCTGTTTCTGCTCGGTTTGTTTTCTCTCTCTAGCTGTTTTGGCTGACAAAAAATAAAGAGAGAGAATCTAATAAAAAACAATCATTTTATCTGGCTTTTTTTTTTTTTTCTTGGGAAAAGTCAGATTAAATATTAATTTTTTTATGAAAATTTTCTTTGGAAAAAAGAAGGATTTTTTCCTTTAAGAAAAACCTATCTAAACGCACTCATAAAATGTATTACTTCGTTATCTATTTTGCCTACGGTTCAATAAATTAAATGAATGGATTCAGATATTGAAAATAAGTATGGATATTACTCAGATATATAGAAGACTCTCAAATGTAAATTAAGTTACCAACTTATGAAAATGTATTTTAAAATTTCAAATAAAAATGGATTGTAATATATATAACTTAAAAACATTTAATTTTATACATGGCGTAAATGAAGCTCAAGTGAATTATCGAAACTAGTCGGTCGAGCATACTCCATAAGTATTCAAAATAAAAATGAAATATAATTTAATTACGCATTTAAATTCTGAATATAAAATTAAAATACTTATTGAATTTTATACATTATCATATATTTTTTTAATTATTTATAATATATTTTATTAAATTTATTATAAAAATAATTTAAAATAAAAAATTATAAGATGAATAAATAAATAAAAATTTAAAAATAATAAAAGGGATATTAGAAAATATATATATCAACAGAGGATAAAAAAAAGGAGAAAAGAAAAAAAGAGATGAGAGACAAAATAAATTTGAGATGTGAGAGATCATAAAGACTAAAAAAACATTAAGATAGTTATTAAATTTATTAATAGTACCGATATATCCGGAATCCCAACTAAATGATATTTCTATAAATTCATTTGAAATTAGAAATAATAATAATAATAATTCCACAACTTCTCAAAACTTAAACATGGACGGTAATCCCAATAATCCATCAACTGAGAAATGGATCCGGACCCAATAAGTTGGTATTGGGCAAAACAAAACCGTCCCGAGATCCGATGATAACCCTAACCTGAAACTGCTTCAAGTCCCATCTCTTGGCGGGAAAATCTCTCCCATTCTCCCTCTCTCTCTCTCTCTCTCTCTCTCTCTACAATGTCGAGATTTCCAGACATAAGCTCTCTCTTTGCGGCACTCGCGTCCAGCCTCCAAACTCGAGATCCAACGGCTAGAAATGAAGTAGACCTCTCCATTTCTAACCTGAACCTTTCGCTCAACCTCAGTGAAACCCCCAGGGTTCGCATTCTGGACACCGCCTTGTCACTCATGTGCTTCACTGCGCCACAGGTCTGCTTTTGCCAAATTAATCCATGTTCCTCGGCTTGATTTCTGTAGTTTTCCTATTTTATGCACAATTTTTTTTTATTGTTTGTGGTTTTGGTTTATTTGTAGGTTTATGATTCGGTGACTGAATTTACAGTGAAAACAATTGTTACTGTTTTATCTTCTTCGATTGAGTGCAAGGTGTTGAGGATCAACAAAGAGCAGGTTTTGAGGGTGGGTGGATCGATTTCGAAGAGCGATTGTGCCAAGGTTATGGAAGAGTGTGCTGATATTTTGGAGAAATTGGATGGACATAAAGGTTATTTAAATTTGCATGTCCATGGCGCATTCAATACTTCATTCTTTTTCTTGGTTGTTGCATTTATGTTCTATCATATACTAAGCTGAAATTGAACTGGGATTCTAGGTTTCTGACTGCGTGATTTGGGTATATGCACGCACACACACACATATATATGTATATGTATATGTATTTAAATTTATATATTATTCTGTTTTGGCATTCAAAGTTATGTCGAATATCTAATACTGACAACCATTTGGAAGTGTTCAATCCAAAGATGTTACTATAAAAGTTTGATTATGGAGAAACTAGAGCTGGATTGAACAAGAAAACTATGAAAATGAAAGTGGTGTGGAGGGATTGACACTGACTTTTGTGCTTTAGACAAAGCTTTTCCTTGAACGATAATACATGCCTTTGCTATGGAAGGAGAAGGCCAAAGCCATTTCTTATGACCGAACGGGGGATGGATATTTTGAACTTGTAGGTGGAATTCACTAGCTTTTCACAGCTCCTCCTGCAATATGTATCGTGTAGAGATTGTTAAAGTTTTACTTTGGTGAATTAGCATTTGAAGCAAGCAAAACAGATAAATAAACTCTTGAACTATGCAGAGAATCTGAAAACATCCTAGGATGCCTATTCCACATTACATATTGACACATATATGATGGCATTCTAGTTCTGGAAATCTTTTAAATCATATGAAATTTTGTGCTGCAGGTGATCTTTGTGCTTTACTTTTGTACGCTGTTGTCAGAGTGGCAGCTCTTGCACCGTGCTTTCCACGTGCAATACCACCAACTTCTAGTCTCGAAATGATGAGCAGTGATTCCAGCACTTCTACTCTTGCGAACTTAGTTGGTCATTTGCTGAATGAATTCACATTTAAGAATGATGAAATGCCTTTAAGGTGTGATGCCATAAATACTTTAGTATGTGACCATTCAGTACTTAGTCACTTCTAACTCCTTTGAACCGGTTGTTTCCACACAATATTTACATGTGTGCTTTCAAGTATGATTCTATTGGTTACTTTATGCTCTAATCTTATTTTTTTCACCTTTCCACCTCAAGCCATACCTTACAATTGATCTACAGGACTAAGAATTTGCATCAGTAGCCAGCCAATGATAGTGGTTCTTTTATCTGCTTATGCACCTTCTCTTCTGGTCTTTAGGATCTAGTCATATAATTTAGTCAACAATCTATGAGACAGACTCAATGGAATCTTGTTTTGTACACTCTGAATATGTTCTGGATAAATTTTAGATCCTCTGCTTGCTCCTATTGCTTGCGTATTTACCTTTTCTTTTGTGGATGTTAGAAGCCTGATACACCTTGTGAACAAGGTTTCTCAATAGTTTACTGCTGAAGTGAACTTATTTGGGAAGATCATGATATAAACCACTTTTACATTTTAAATTTTAGTCCTTTACCACGTTTATTGCTCACGGGGTCTTTCCTTTGCAGTACTCTGTTTTTATTGGAATGGAAACTATTAATAGTATCTCCCTGGTGTTTATAGCTCTGCAAAAAATGTGTAGATACTGTAACTAATCAAATACTTACTCAAGGCATCTCAATTTGGAAAACATTGAGACATCTTATCCACTACTTACCTGCTTTGAAGTTGAAAAATACCTAAACTTTTGGACTAATGACTGTGTCCTGATTTCGTTTATTTCAGAATCCTACCTGGTAGATAACTTCTCTTGTACCAAATTTTAATATAACATGCATTGCAGATTGTTGTTATGGCATTTGGATCCAATGATTTTGAAGCAAGATGTTTCTCAAATTCTGCGAGAAATCATCAAGAGACCATTTCTTTCTTTGAGCACGGAAATTTACAATAGGATAGAGTGGAGATCCAAAATAATTTGCCTTGCAATGTCACCCACAATGTTTGTTGAGACAAGGGCCTTCTTGCATAAGTGGTTCCTAATGACGTAAGTATATAATTGCATTTTAAATTTCTTGAGTTTTTGCTGAAATTGGTCTCTTCCAATTTAAACTTTACTTGATGTTCTCAACAAAATGTGACTTTCAGTTTGTGCTATTTTTGTACCAAAGTTGTTCTCTGAATTGGCCAAAGTAATGCTGGTTCTGCACATGCCATTTTCTGAAAAGTTCTGATATTCTTTCTGAACAAGAATAAGACGGATACAAGATATTAGGAAGTTAGTGTCTTATTTTTACTTGTTTATCTTTATTTGATATATTAAGGCGTGATTAGGTGCGATTCGGCTGTTCAATTTTACTGGAAATTGTAGAGAACTGTAGTAAATCTGATTATGTTCCACTCAATTGGTAGGCTTGGATTTACATAACAGGGGCTTGGCTACTTTACTGGAACTTCAGACTGAGTTTGTTCTGCAAGTGCTTGACATAATTTCCAGACCGATGTGGTGGGGCATATCCATGGAAGTTGGACTGAAACTCCCATTTTCTCACGCATATTTCCCCTATGAGCACCACTTATTGAGAATCTTGGTTGGACCTGTATCCCTGGAATTCCTTCAGCATTTGCTTTATGGAATAAGTGGCTCAGTTTCTCATGCTAGAGATCATATACACACATCTTCGAGGAAAACTGCCACAAAGATCAATTCAGTAGATCATAAATCTATGTGGTACATTCTGAAGTCTATCGCATTATAAGCATACCATTTGAGCTGATAATTGTTGATTTTGAAACTGTTAAATTTTTAATTTTATCACATTACAGGGCCATGGTGATTAACTTCCCATGGTTGGTTCTATTTTGCATCTATGTTACTCTTCTGTGATAAAGGTACAGATAATTTCTCTTCTAGATCCATACCGGAAGGACTTTATCCTGCAGGAGCAGCAAAGTTTATTGCATGGATTCTGAATCCCATGAGCGAGGCTAATCAAAACCTCATAGTTGATTGTCTAGTTAAAGCTTCAGAATTATGGACTCTGAAGTGCTCCAGCTTTACTGATGTCACAACGGTTCATATGAAGGAGACTAGGGGACCTAAATTACATGAGAAGGATGAAATAACTTCCCATGAGTTGGATAGTCGAGCAATTTCTCTTTGGCTCAGGGAATATAAAGACATTTACATTAAGCTCTCTGGAAAAGGGGTTGGGCATTCGACTTCCAATAATAAAGGATTCAGCATCCGCCAAAACCTGTTGTTGAGGAGGATCCCGTTAGGCATCTTGCTTGTGTCTCCTAATCATTTAAATGCAGCAGGATCTTCCTTGCTTTTGCACTATGCTGCCACTGGAACTGTCCAGAACTTTTCAGAAGTACAAAATTCTCGACCGAGCCAAAAAAGGTGGAAATATGATTCGGTAGGGAACTCACTAACATGGATTGAACAGTATACTAAAGCAGAGGCTATTGCAGGATGTAAAACCGTCTTTGATTTAACAGATGTAGCTGAGAGTATTTCTACTTCTATCTTCGAAACTGAAGAGGAGGCACTGAATTTCATCTGCCAACTAAAATTGAAGACTTCCAATTATCTGTTGAAGTGTATCGAAAGGTTACTTCAAATTAGACTCAGTGGAGATGACCCCCAGATGCAACGAGATCTTCTCACTAGAGTAATCAGATGGAGACTTCAAGCGAAAGACATCTTTCAAAATAACCCGGATTTAGATTCTGTATGTGATGCTTTGTCTGTATAAACGGCTTTCTTCTGGGCTAATCTCTTTGGAAAAGAAAGCAGCTGCGGTTCATTTAGCAGAAACGCGTACTTTATTTTATTAGAACTTGCTATCATGTGAGATGCTTACCAAGGACTTTGATATTTATGTACAGATGTAAGACATTCTCAAGTATGGAATTGTAAATACCATAAAGGTTACGCCTTTGATGGTTTTCCATTCCTCATCTCGTTCATACTTACACCATAAAATTAATGGATCAAGTAATTCTTTAGTCGAGTGAACAAGGAAAAACAAAGAATTGATCATATATAACAAGAAAAAATAAATTTATGTCGGGTACATCGATGAATAATGAGGATAATCTGTTGAACAAGATAATTATAGCACACATCATATTTATGCGTACAAGGATACTTGGGTGAACCCTGATGTTCACTGGTACATCCACTTAGCAAGCGGCTTCATCACTCAACTTCAATTCTTTATAACCTATACATGTATCTTTTCTGGACCCAATAGGTTGAGGACCAGGTAAGGTATAATGTATGTATTACATATATATATTTCTGACTGGAGAATGGTGTAGCTTTACAATTCATCATCCCCCCGAAACAATCATTCAGAGATTCAAGCATGTTTACTTGAAGAAAGCTCAATCTTCAGCTCTTTTATTCAGTAGCTAATCAACAAATAGAGCAACCAATATCCTCATTCTCATACTTTTAGTTACGCTGTTCTCTTGACTAAAGTGATTCTAGTCGGGTCACCACCCCATTCTTCGAAGACAACCAACACATTCCCGCTTGATTTCACCCATGAACGCGGAAGATGGTACCTGAAATTCACAGTTTTTATGAGTTTCATGTTTATAGAAAGCTTGCAGTGCTGAAAATAAGTATGGTGCCCTTTTTTACCATCTCTGAGAGGGCTGACCACAAAATCTCAGGCATTTGTTCTCATTGTATACGCCAGTATAACTGCATCCACCACAGTTTCCCTCTTGCTTTATATCCAGGCCAGTGTCTGCCTACGCTTTGTCCATTTATCCATATTTCGCCTTTTCCCATCCCGAGCATATCCAGAGCTAATGGATCATTTCCTTCTGGTGCATTAAACGTAGCCTGCAGGATACCATAACGGAATGAAATGTATCAGCTAGATTAAGTCAATCTCTCCACTTGAAGTTTATCCGAAAAATGTATGAGGCTCACTTCACCTTGTACCACGTTAGAGGTTGCCTTTGAGCCAAGAGAGATCCCTCTACCCACTCAACTGAAGAAACAGTATCAAGGCTGAGCGATTCGCCTTTCAAACCAGCCTATCAATGCACAAATAGACGAAACAGTTTCGAATATTCTTATTTCAGAACTTGGCTACTAACAACTTTTAAATGTAATTTGATGACACAAACCTTGTAATACCACCTCTGGTTTGTCAAGTCTCTTGTCCCCTCATTGAGACCCTTCAAAGTGACCGGACCGAGGACTCCTGTATTCCACCTCTCATAGTGCACACCCACATTCTGAGAAACAGATTAAATAAAGCTCACGGGGTGAAAAAACTTCATTTAAACCTTGTAAAATGGGAAAGAAAGACAGTAGATATAGGTTTAACCAACCGGTAAACCCACAGCAACGCTGAGCAAAGATATTTTGTTGAATCCCTGTCTCAGATTTACATTGCCCCTAAAAGTTATTTTGGGATTATACAGGCTCCCATACGCCGATCCTATCACAAGCACAAAAGACGCATATATATAACCTTATATATGATTATGAGATTAAACAATGCTATTCAGAACATGAATGTTTTTAGTCACCTGCCAACTGGCCATTGATAAAAACATGCAAGACGTGTCCGGATGACATAACCGTGAGAAGGGGCCACTGACCACTCTTCAGAAATCCCTCACCAGAACCTATCCTAACTCTGTAAAAGGGTAACAGAATTTGTACAAAAAATTCAATAATCTAACATCAAAACCGACAATGGATTGCTTTATCCAGTCATGACTTACTCTGTTAAGTACCATAAATAATCAGAGGAGTCTCTGGTCACATTTACTTGCTCCCACAAACCTTGCATTGCAAGTGTGTCGCCGTCATCAGAAGAAGGAGTCTCTTCAGTGTATGATTGCCAACTTAATCCACCATTTACGGGCACCATCTTTGCCTCAGAGCCGCTTGAGGTAATCTGCTGCCACACACACACACGCACATGTATATGTATCAAAAATCATTTCCCTGTTAAACAATGAAGGGAATCTTATATGATCCAAGTTTCCTTACTCTAGCAGTGTTGTAAACTTCGGTCTTGCAATCGGGCAGAATGCTGACCGACCAAGGGGGCAGTTGATATTGCTTATTTTGGAAGGTCAACTTTGCTGAGTTTGTAGGGTCAGTGTTGGCAAGAAATGCAGCACAAGCCCCGGATTTCGACCTGAATAAATGAACCTGAGGAGGGGAATGATAGGCCGGAGTTTAAGTAAGTGCCGCATATTAGCATTGAGAAAGATAGTTTCGGCACAAGATTGCTATATATATTGCATAGTTGGATTTTAAACATAAATGCACCTCTTGATTGTTTCCACGCCAGACAGTGGGATACGAAGAAACTAAAGCTGGTTCAGACTGCTTAATTGCTTTGTGTAAGTTTCTTAAGTGACTCCATTTTGGCTCATTCAGAAGCCCTATTGGCATATAAGATCATTGATAACAAAACAATATCAGCCAGATATGATCTACAGATAATTGTTAATGCTTACAATAAATCTAAATACTGATACAAGACAATAATACCATATTCATCTATCGGGGCATCATAGTCGTAGCTGGTGGTGACAAAAAGACCAGCTGTGTTTCCAAAATTTGTTCCTCCATGGTACTGGAACCAAGAAGAGGAAATATTTTCTTATTTAGCAAATTCTTTGTCTAATTCTGCCAAAATGATGACACTAAACTGCCCTTTTTTTATTTAAGAAAATAAAGAATTGAATTACCATGTAATAATTGAAGAATGAACCACCCTTTTGCACAAATCTAGCCACTGCAAAAGCCAAGTCTTCAGCAGGTCTGTGAGGAATAGCACCACCAAATTGCGTATACCTAAAGAAAAATATATGAGACATAGAACAAAAACATCTTGGAAATATGGAAAACTAGAAACAAATTTACAACGACAGCAGATATTTCAGTTATTTACCAGCCACTCCAGACTTCAGTCCACATTTTCGGTTTATAGGCCTTGTTAGGACGGAAACTGTCACAGTAGAAACCGTTGCAAGTATCTATCTGTAAGAGTGACAAAATGAATTAGCAAAGCTACTTAAGAAAGAGGAATGGAGAAAAATCTGTAGCGAGTACGTAACAGTCACCCACCATTGAAAAACATCACCATACTTTGTTACCACTGCAGGATTGAGTCTTTTTCATTTCAGTGTGTGTAATCGTACTGATTCATTACTTCAGTCTTAAATTTTTGAATTACTGAAGTTATTAATTACTCTTTCTATATTTTAACTTCAAAATTATTATGTTTTAACTAAGAAAGACTTCAAAGTAAATTATAGCGAAAAATACTCAACATACATTGACAACTATATAAGTATGCATGGTATAGGGACAATCCCATTGCAACATTTAGCCAGGGGCAAGTGTTACAATATGTAGTTTAAGCAGTTTAGGGGTAAACAAGACATGTTATGTAGTTGAGAGGTGCAAAGTGTACTGTAAACCTAATAGACAATAAAGTGGATGTCCCATTCCCTTCATGCCAGCCCACCCCCATCCCACCCTATAAAGGAAAAAAAAAATGGATAAAGTTGGAAATATAGGATTTTCTTACAATGGGATCAGGGGCAGTTTGTTGTTTGCACATGATCCATGGGACACCAGTATGAAGTCCCACAGCCAATTCTGCAGCCCAGGCAGTATAAGCTTTACCAGGAGCACCCAATTCCCACTCCACTGGTCCATATTCATTTTCTACCTGCAATATCCCCATGCATATATCAAATTAAAAATTGCCAAATTTTGGACAAAATAGTATAAAATAGATGACTAGCAAAGCACACTCTTTTCAACCTGGGACATGATATTGGCCCGCCCTGAGGCTCAAATAGATTCTCTGCCTTCATCATGCTGACAATCTTTTGGACAAACCCGTGCATAGCCACCTTCATACTCAACCAGTAAACACCAAATATTCAGTTGGGGAATACGTATATATATATATATATATATATATATAATAGTTATAGCCCACATAGTGAATAAACTACACAAAGAATCAGACCTTGAAGGGCTGATTGTCTGTTCTGAATTCAATTCCTGGTACAAATTTTAGCCAAACAGGGAATCCCCTGAATCAAAACAGAGCATATACAACTCAATGATCAAGAACCTTAACATAAACAAAAAATTCACTAAATTTCACGTCTGTAAGAATATTGGCTTTACCCAAAGTTCCACTCTGCACAAACATAGGGCCCAATACGGAGATTAACATAGAGGCCGGCTTGATGTGCAATTTTAACGAACTTGACAAGATCATAACGTCCCTCAAAATTATACTGTGAAAAGATTGATTCTTGGAATCAGTAAACGCTCATTTCCTTTTGCATATAAAACAAAAGTAATAGACAAACACATAGTTACAAGCTTTTACTTTTCCGGGAGACGGCTCGTGCCCATTCCAAAACACATAAGTCTGTATAACATCTAAGCCTCCATCTTTAGCCTTTTGCATCAGGTCAGGCCACATCTATACCGAGTAAAAATCAATAATCAATCAACACTCGACATTATGCAGAAATCGAGAGAGAGAGAGAGAGAGAGAGGGAGAGAGTAAAACGGTACCTCAGGGGTGCTTCTTGGATAGTGTATAGAACCCGAAATAAGAATCCTCCTTTCCCCATCAATGATGATGGCTTTGTCATCATACGAAACACTTGCTCTAACCGAAGAACAAGCCCATGAGAACAAGACTGTAAAAATCAAAATGTTGATTCTCAACATCCTCCAGATTGAACCCATGGCCTACTTGAGAGTCCCAGAGCAATATACACACATATATACACACAGCGCTCTTCTTTTTTTCTTGTGTTTGTTGAAAACCACTTCAAATTTCAAAACTTTTCTCAGCAAGCACTGGAAACCAAGAAAAAGAAAAGAAGAAACAGCAGAAAGAAAGAGGCCGAAAGGTACAATGCCCAATAAGCCCTGTCTTGTCCTTTCTTTCTCTTTATTGCTTCTTTTGAGAATGAGATGAAAAATGAAGCTATATTTCTTCTTGTGTGCGCCGCTGATGTTTGTGTTTCTGTATCTATAGAGAGAGAAGGTAAGAAAGAGAGTCTAAGTTTGTGTTATGTGTGCATGAGAAAATGGAGAAGCTGCAAGTCTCCAACTGCTTTATATAGATTGAACTTTGAAGGGATTCTAGTGAACAGGTGATTTAGAGGGGAGGGGCCCACATATATATATATATATATATATATAGGTCTCATCCTTGTTTAACTTTATTATATAGCTTTCTCTTTGCCTCAAAATTTTCCCAAAGATGAGAAAAAGTTGGGAGATTTGAAAATTAAAAATTCTCCACTTGAAAATAAAGGCAATTCGGTTCTTGTTTGTGGGAAAAGAATTTAAACTAGTATTTTTGTATGTTGTTGCAATGGAGGTAATGCGGGCATATTGAATGCATTTATTTTTGTTACATAAACATATGAAGTAATAATTAAGAGATTGTTATGGGGTTTTGCTCTTATTCAGGAAATCTTTACCAAACCTAATTTGATTAAAGTGCTATTCATATGGTGAATATATTACGTTTACAGTACGATTGATATGCGTTTAAGGAAGTTTGATCAAATTTATCGAGTTCGGTCAAACCAAATTCAGATAATGATTTTTCCTCTTTCATATTGATTTGGTTCTTAATTTGATTTGATTTCAAGCTTTTTGTTTTTCAGATAATTGTGTGGGTTTAGGTAGGGTTTGTTTCCCATCCTATCAATTTACCAATATTATCGAAAGAGTTAAACTCAGCAAGAGTATTATAAATAAGAGAGCTTGTCTATTATGCTGGATAGAATCTTAAGTTAGGTAAAGTTTCATTTTGAAATTTAATCATTATACATCCAAAGTTTAATTTAGAGCTTTGGAGTGATGTCAAGATCATGGGTCATCAATAGAGCAAATCCCAACACATACAGCTTTGTCAATGAAATTGATGTCTAATTACTTGTTCCACTTAATACAGGGACCAAACACACAAACTTACAATTGAAATATCTTTTGTGGTATTGATCGGCTATCAAACTATGAACGTTAATAAAACTAAGGCACCCGATAAAGAAAGGGATGTTATGAATTGTATTTAATGTGGACGGAGTTGTGTATCAAAACAGCAACCAATTATTAGCAGTTCGGATCCTTTATTGCATAATTATGCTACATTTTCTATTACACTTATTAATACACGTCACATGTATTGGTGAATAGTTGATGTAAGTAAAGAGAAAAATTGATGACAGTAAAAAAAATATAAAAATTCTCTTTCTTTATCTCAACTTTTCACTAATACACTTGACGTATATTAATGGGTGTATTAGAAAATATAACATGATTATGTAATAAAAGATCCGAACTGAGTTATTAGGGGTCATTTAAAACGTTTGAATATGTTTCATCAGCAAAGAAAATGAACTTCTAAATACAAGTCAATTTTTTCTTGCCAGTTGGTTAACCTTCCCAACAAATGTCATTTAATTCCTATAAAAACTTTGGTGGATTTCTTATTATTTTCTAATTTATTTAAATGGAAAGGTTGCAGTTGGTCACGCTGCCAGTTGGGCTAGTTTTTTTAATTTTTTTTGTTAACCTATAATCAACAACTATAGAGGCTACGGTCAATTTTATTTGAGAGATTCATGAAATTATAGTACTTTTTGATTAATTAGGTAGTTATGCCGTAATTATATTTTTTTTCCCCTATTAATAGTGTTCTAAATTTTGTATACATTTTTTAAGAAACAACTGTTTCTCAACATAGTAATGCATACTAGTTCGAATTTTTTATTATATAATCGTGTTACATCTTCTGTTGCACCTATTAATACGTGTCATGTGTATTGTTGAGTAGTCGAAATAAGAAACTTTTATATGGTTATTACTGAGGCCAAATGTTATTGACGACTTATAAATATGTTTAATTTGTGAAAGGAGGAAAAAGAATAAATTCTTTAGGGTAACATCATAATATGTATAATTAGTTTTTCTGGTTTTAACGAGCATAGTAAATTACTGATTTGCGGAATTTGCACATAATGAACATGTAAATTAACATAAAATTAGTGTGATAATTGATTTTATGTGAAAAGCTTCTTCATTTATCCAACTTTTCCTCTTAATAATATATTTTCATTTTTCTTATATGTAATTTGATTTGTGTACCACTACAGTTTCATAATCGACATTTATATATATATATATATATATGTGTGTGTGTGTTGTGTGTGTGTGTGTGTGGATGTTATACATAAACAGAGGATGATGGAAAGATTATTTTTACAGATCTTATCAGCTAGACAAGAAAATCATACACTATGACCTTACATTACAAGCAATATTATGCGGCTTAGCAATTGATTTTTATGTGCGAAACAAGCCAAAGTGCTAAGTTCAAAATTATTGAAATTATTAAGCAAATATATGATGCAATGCGTACAAGAGACTAAAGAGTACATTATGATAGCTTGAAAGCATTTTATTGCATGTATGTATCGCATCTAACAAACAATTAATTTATTTGTAAATGACAGCAATACTAAAGAAGCCATCTAAATTTGTCCTAAGACTTCATTACAACTAAGAAATTTGAGTCCAACTTCTATCGAAAGAGTCAAAAAGTAATTAATTGTTTTTTATAGTGGTACGTACTTTTGTAGTATTAGCTGATTAGATATGGCAATGTACTTGATTGGTACAAAACTGTTAGTTGTACTGTGTTCATTCATAGATACATAGACGTGTTGAATAATTCAATAGATTGCTTAGTCTCTCTCTCTCTCTCTCTCTCTCTCTCTCTCTCTCTATATATATATATATATATATATATAAACAATTAAATAGTATAAAAATAGACATACGCTCAACCACAGTTTGATAAATCTCGAATCAATACTTCATTAATTGTCTTGAATCGAAGTATAGCCTTTTCTTTTGGGCTAATTTTTTGTTCACATTTTAATTTTTTAGATATAATGTAGATGTGAAAGATTCCATTTACATAATGTAAAATGAATGTAAAGAGTTTAATTTATTATGAAAGCAAAATATGGTATAACTTGATAGTTTTCATGATTTAGTGAAGGATCACCAAACGAAAAAAGAGTCGTGCCCTATATTCAATATTAGAAACACACACGATTGTATTTTCCCAAGTTTTGTGGCTAAAAAATAATGCCAAAACGATGACAATGAAGATAGTCTGTTTTCTAATTAAATGTCCATTGAATTTCACAAAATATTGGTTCACATGAGCATGTCACCTTAACTATATAGTAGAAAAACAACCTAAATGAAATTATTAGAACGAACAACCAACGAAATTATCGTTTGAGATATATATATATATATGTGTGTGTGTGTGTGTGTGTGTGTGTCAAAATCATCACATAGATCCAACCGAGTGCGGGCATTGCCCATAAAAACTTGAATAGACTAAGAAACTGAAAATTGAATTTTATTTATGTTTTTATTTTCTTAATTTCTTTCAATGATATAATGTTGTACTGTTACACCATAATCAAATGGGAAGTTTGTGGTTCTGAAAGTTTTAAATAATTTTAGTCTTTACTTATTCTATGTCACATTAAACTCGAAAAATTCAAACTTCAATCTAAATTTATGAATTCAACAAATTGGAGCTCAATTCACTACAAGAAAGTATCCCCTTCACTAACGAAAATTTTGTAACAGAAAGATTCTATCGTAGATTTAAAAAATCTATGATGAATTAGTGACAAAATTCAATGTAAACAAAACTAAAGAAACAATCGATGACAATGTATTTAGTAACGTGTATGTTTATAAATTAAATCCATCACAAAAACTAAATTTATAATATATTAATTCGTTACTGAAGGACGTACGTTCTTGTAGTGATTTAAAACAAACGAATAACTCAATTTGAACTCAATTCATTGTTGGTCCCATTTCCAACCTGATGATAACGAATTTTTATAGCTTTAATAGAAAAGGCAAAGACAGATAAACATTTTGCTTCAAAAGAGAAAAAAAAAATGTAATAAATGAAAACTGCACATGTTTCTTCGATTACATCAGACATTTATTTAAGCCAGGGATATTTCAAAGTACTTTGACATAGCTTTTGGTTTTTACGTCCTAGCTGGTGAAGACTTAACTAGCCACAATATTGATTAACCTCTTTATATTAATCATAAAAGATTAAATGATAATACTAAAATTACTACTAATGATATACATTAAATTACGATGCATTTTTATGTTGTCATTAATTATATCTATTAAGTGACAATAATCTTGATTTTATCACAATATAATTTAATGTTTATAGAAATTAATATTTTAAATAAGCGCTTTTTAGCGCCAATGAGGGCCTTATTTTAGTAATAAGGTGGAGGATCCCTTACTTAAAAAAGGCCCGTGTTTTGAGTCCCACATATGTAGGTTTGGATCTATTTAGTTGGTTTGGTGAATGATTTCTCATTTACGAAACTATATTAATTTGTAGGCTTAATTACATTTTTGGTCCTATAAATGAGAATCTTTTTTCAAATTTCGTCCTGTAAGTTTGATTGTTACACATTTAGTCCTGTATGTTGGTTTAATTTGACACATTTAGTCCTGAATTGACACATTTGATCCTTTATGTTGGTTCGAGTTGACACATTTAATCCTGAATTGATACATTTGGTCCTAAATGGGACAGGATTATATTTGAAAATTTAGAAGTAAATGTGTCAATTCAGGACCAAATGTGTTAAATTGAACCAACATACATGACTAAATGTGCAACCATCAAACTTACAAGATGGAATTTAAAAATAAGGTCTCACTTACAGGGTTAAAAGTGTAATTAAACCTAATTTGTAATTATATGTACTTCATAAGTTTGTAATATTGATGCAATAAATTATTTTCCATTTAAAAAATAAAAAGAAAATAAAAATCAAAAACAAAAGATTAGGGCATTAATAATAGTGATACATAGATGATGATAACTTACCAACAACAAAAATTAGTGCAATTATTTGTGACCAAAGTTTCGTTGTTACTAAAAAGACGTGTTCGATTCATTATTACACCAAAAGATGGTTAATTTCTTTATTCAAATAGGGTCCACACTCAAGGCATTGTCTTAAGTTTATTTGATGTAGTATGACTCCAATTATATGAAATACCCTTAGCATCTATGTATATTTGATTGGGCAAATTACGTCCACTCTTCTTAAGATATAGTGTAATTATAAATAAATTTCTCTTACTTTAAAAATTACAAAGACCCCAATGAGGTATGTGTTAACTTAAAAAAATTCATATTTCATCAATATAGGACATAATTGTAAGTTGTATTTCTATTATTTTAGACGATATTTTTGAGATAGAATTTGCATGTTTTTGACAAGTTCAAGATGTAAAAGTTAGATATAAAGTCAATTTCGATAAAAAAAAAAGTAGCGGCGATATCAAATTATAAACGGTGATGTCTTGTGGTAGTTATGATATAAAGTGAAATTATTTTGCTAAGGCTGGTGGAATAACAAAATTAATCGAAGGATTTTGTTAGACTTGACAATGCACATCTCTTGGTATCTAGGTTGACTAATATGGTTGTAGAAAAGTTATTTTTTGAATATTTCTATTAATATTTACAATAAGATCTTAAACCTCAAAGGAGTTTTTGTAATTTTTAAAATTAACAAGATGAACTAATTTGTAATTATACCGTACCTCAATGGGTGTAGATGTAATTTGCCCTATTTGATTTAGCTGGGTGTTTACAATCTTTAATGTGCAATTATGATTTGTGCTTATGAACAGTAGTGTTTTTGTTAGTTTGTAGTTATAATTCAAGGATAAAGATGTAAAAACACAACACCCTCATGAAATGTTGAATCACAAATACCAAAACTCATCTATGAGGTGAATTTGTTATACGGATCTTTGCAGCATTCCTAACCTGAGCTGACTTTCTAGCCGACCATCTTATATGAAGAACACAAACGAATCAAACGTTTAAAGAGGTGTTTTCAACGAGTGTAAATTCTATAACAAGTCAATCAAACGCATCCTAAATGTTTTACTAATACACGAGTTGTTGATGAAATTAAATGAAATGTATCATTTGTCTTAGGAAACAGTTCAGGCTTCTAATATTAACTCAATTTTATTTTCTTTGATTCATACTTCTTTTTGTTAATCAAGTGAAATCGAATCCAAATTCAAACAAGTGAATTAATTTCAAATTATTTAGTTTGCTTAAAATCCTTCATCGAACTAATTTTCCAATAGGATGCTAAATAAACAAATAATATGCATAATCACATTCACCTCCCGAGTTTAGTCGAAATTATCAATAATTTTCTCCTTATTTAAAAATTATCAATAACACCTAAATTTTGCTCCCTTATTGTTGAATTAGATAGAATTAATAAAATGTTCGTAACCCCCCCCCCCCCCCCACCCCACACACCTTTTTTTAACTTACAATAAAAAAATAACCAACATCCCCATGAGTTTTTCCTCCTCGTTAAATTAGACATAATTGATAAAATTTCGTATTTTTCTTAATTTTTTCTAACTTAAAATAAAAAAGTAAAATTTGAAATTACCAAAAATACCCTTATTACAACAAACTCCCAACATAAAACAAAATCCTACAAATAATCCAAAAGGCCTTTTTCAGTACACAACAAAAGTTTGGGAAAAATTTAATTATGAGCATTTTCAAAAAGTCATTATAATTTTTAATGAAAAACATCAAAAACCTTGACAATAACTAACGGTTTTGTTAAACGACGATAAAGGTAAAGAGGTATGTGATTCACCTTAAATAATATGGGCCTATGGGGTGTCATTAGTGCCAAGTAGGGACCAGATGCTACCGTGTACCCGAGTGTGACTAATTGCCATTCACACAAGGATTACGAAATTTATGCGTTAACTTTTGAGCTTTATTTAATTAAAAAGAAAATTAAAGCCAACATTTTCTAATTCATTGAGACTTTTTAGGATTTGCAACCTGATTACTCCAATAATTGCTCGAGTAGGTATCAAGAAAAACAATGTTATCCCCCACTCCCCCCACCGACAATCAATCGAGGATTAATGTTAATATTTTAATTATTTAAAAATAGTTTGTCCAATGATATATATATATATATTAAAAAATCATTTATTATGATTGAATGGTCAATCAATCAATTACGTCAATATTATTAGATAAAGATTAAAATTTTACAATCAATAATCATCGAGTATCCAAATAATTAAAAATACAAATAAATTACCATACTGTAAAAAAAATATATAATTAAAATAATACCCGTCCATTTAGATTGTGTTGCCTCCACCTTATCAGTGAAGCAAGATCTCATCCAGCAGTTTGGTCAATGATATTGTAATGTGTATTCCATATCTGGTTATACATTGCTTAATAAAATAAAATAATTAATTAATTACAGAAAGCGTGACACTCAATATTACATTTATTTTTGCTCCACATGAATATACGCGCGCGCGTGTGTGTATAGAGAGGGAGAGAGAGAGAGATGTACTCAAAACAGTGACCTAAATTTATTTTTCATGCAAGTAGTCCCAAATATTTAATTTATTTCATGCAACGTAACTATTTAAGGCAAGTCATATTCTGATAGTAATTTATCAAAACAAAAGGTGTCATATTCTGAAAATAATTGCTATCAACGATGAGAAGTGATTGATGATAACAAAGGTTTGACAAGTTGCCTGTGACCTTATTGTAAAAACAAATCAACGATTTTCATTATTTTTATGTTTTTTGACAAATCAATTATTTCTCTCTGGATGAGAATGCCACACAATGGGGATTGGGGAATATGGACTATATAATCAACATACAAAACTGACGGGTTTGGGCCACATTTGGGCGAACAAAAGGGGTATAAATGTGGACCCGAATTTGGATCATGATGTTAATAATAAGAATGTCCAAGAAAAATATTACATTTAATTTCACTTTCATTTTTTTTTTGGGTCTTAACCACCCGGTTCCGATTCCGATTCATTGGCCGACTAATCCGGATTGGGTACTACAAAGGCCCATTATAGGGGGCGACCCTCCCAACCCAGTTGCTCCATTCACAACACCAGAATTCAAATTCTGGACATTGCTTAAGGGATTTAGCGCCTCATCCTACTAGACCAACTGGTAGTTGGTTAATTCACTTTCATAAATAACAATGAAGAATGAAATAAGGACTATGTATATTGATGATAATATGAATTAACCACAAGTAAGAATTATATTCTTCAAGTCGTTTGAGATTTTCAGTAATCTATTTACCCCACCAACTCTTTAACATGGAATCTTGTATTGGGGTTAGAATTTTGATAGATTTGAATTGTGAAACAATTTGAAGAGTTCGCGTTACGATCCAAAATTTAATTTAATTTTTTTTCTCAGTCTGCATTTCCTAACAAGAAAATTACGAGTTATAATGATAAATCCTTTTAAATTTCTTGGTCTAATTTCATGAATTAGGTATCTTTGAACTTATCCTAATTATCTTCTTGCCTTAAACTATCATCAAGCCATATCGTGCTTTTGTTCTCCACATGAGTCACGATGAATATGTCGCCATTTTAAAACCTTGTCATTTGTAACAATGCCATAAGGCTTTGGGCCATAAAGACACAAAACTAATTGAATCAGACTTGGACAATGATTTTTAAGGCCATTTATTTGCTGGATGTCTATTCTATTTGTCCCACAATGTTGCGTGTTTCGTTTTAATTAGTCCCAAGTTTAAATTTTTTATTTTCTGAAAAACTTGTCTTATTAATTAATCTTGTAATTAATGCATTTACTAACAAATTAATGACGAATAAGAGATTTGTTTTCCTATTTTTTTTTTCTTTTAAGTTGGGGGTGGGGGGTTGGTTATAATGTATTTTTCCAAATTATGTTGGGTTGCTTCACCCACGCAATCCAAAGTTGACATAATAACCTTTTGTCCTCCATGTTTGTTGGTCTTTTCCTCCACTATATTTCTATTATTTACCTCAGCTTTGGGGGGGGGGGGGGGGGGGGGGGGGAGGAAGGGGCGGGGAGGTTCATGAATTCCCATAAAATATGGGTCTACATATTAGTTCAGACTAGGTTCATCCACATCAAAACTTATTAAATGGCGAATGTATTATTATATTATACTTGCTATGTGATTGGTGTATATTCAGGGGAGAGTTGTTAATTATGTGGCAAGTGTGATTGTCATGCCGTGTAGTCAAGCTGGTCCGGACGCGTACTTTCCATAAATGTATATAGGGATGTGAATGTAATTCTGAAAATTTGATGGATCTATTTGTACTCAACTTAAAATTCGTAGGGCGTACAAATATGTCTATGTTAATTAAATGAATATACCGCATCACTTTTGCATTTGAAATTAATGACTATAAAGAGCATTTGACGATAAAAGTTATTTGAAATTGTCTACATTCAATGTACTAAGAAGAAAAAAATAATTAAGAATGAATTTTTACATAAAATTTGGATAATGAGTAACGATATAAAAACATAGGCCTATCGTAATAGTGCACATTTTATCACATTTAAATTTTATTGTTTTGATTAATCAATATCACGGGGTAAATCAATATTTTAAAAATTGAAATGGGTAAGTATTGCAAATCAATAGAACAATGGATCAAAATTTACGTTACTCAATCTTTTATAATCAGCTTTACATTTTAGGCTCACAATGTTCCTACAATTAACAAGAAAGTAACTAAAGTGGCGCATCATACCACTATACGTGAGATTAATCTTGTCTGAAATTATATATTGAAATTTTGAGGAAAGAAGTTAGTACTTATCTAGTTAAACATAAAATATGCATGGCCCATTTTTTTTTTTTTTTTTTGCAATGACAAAAACCTTATCCAACTGAAGCATAATAATGGATAATATTGTGACAAAGTATTCAATGGTTTCTACTCGAGATGCTTTTCCTCTTTCAAACATTCCTTTTCAAGTAGACCCTCTCTCTCTCTCTCTCTCCCTCCTTCTCTCTCTCTCTCTCTCTCTCTCTCTCTCTCTCTCTCCCTCTCTCCCTCTCTCTCCCCCTCTCTCTCTCTCCCTCTCTCTCCCTCTCGTTGTGTGTGTGTGAGATAGGTGAGTAGACCCTTGTCATGCATTTATGATCATGATCCTAAAGAGCTCAAATGGGTACAATTTCCGTTTCTAGTGGCCATCATTTGTTCATTTTTCATTTTCAGTTTATGCCACGCCTAATAGCACATTTGAAACATATTTAACTTACTAAACTTCAAGCGTGGCTTGGTTATTGGGAGGATATTACGTACGTCGTTGTATTAATCAACAACCACTTATCAATTAGTATCAATTATGTATTGCTATTCCTCTTCAATGGTTGAACTATTTGAAAGTAAGCCGCTACCATCACTTTTGATGAGAACCGCTAATACCTTCAGATATTGAATTATTATCTGATATAATATAAAAGTTTTCTATAATTTACACGAGATGGGAGTACTATTAGTGATCCTTTTATAATCCCGACTAAAAAAAATAAAAGAAAAATAAAAAATAGTGATTCTTTTATAGGTTTTAGTCTATAATAATTTGTGAAATGTCACTTAAATGAGTATAAATCCTATTAGCTAGATTAGATATCGCCAAATCATATACAATAACATTAGCATTTCACTTTGTTACGTAATTATATTCTCGCACAGTTTGGTAAATACAAATTTGAAAGTATAGCATAATTGTCGAGTTGTTTTTAGAAGACAATTTTTTTTGTGGGTTGAGTGTTTGAATTCCACTCATGCACTTATTGATCTAGATTTAACCACATCAATAATAACTCGTGAAATGTCACTTAAATATAATGAGTATACATTCAATTAGATTAGATATCGTCAGATCACATATAATAACATTTGCATTTTACTTTATTACGTCATTAGATTCTCGCACAGTTCGGCATATGCACATTTGAAAGTATAGCATAATTGTTGAGTTGTTCTCGAAAGAAAATTTTTCTATGGGTTGAGTGTTTGGATCCTACCCATGCACCTATTGATTTAGATTTAGCCATATTGTACATATTTTTAGGGCAAATTACATTCACATCTCTTGATATATCATATAATTATAAATTACTCTCTTTTGTTTTAAAAGTTACAGATATCCCCTAAGGTATATAGCGTTAGTGGGGCTTATGATATTGAGATTATATCCCTACTCCCTATAGACCCAATCAAAACAAGCTGTACCCAATTATTTTGGGCTGGTTTGATTATGGGGAGAATAGAAACTTTTTATCAATCTCATTGGGCTACCATATATTATGGGCTCCCAATTGGGCTTCATCAACAAAAGAATCCAGCTCGATGCAAATCTATGTTTACCTTTCACTTGCTTGATATGAAAATATTTATATCTCACAAATATTTGTCCTCATCTTACCAAAAAAAACACACACACACACACACACATATCTATATATATATATTCTTGAAAACAAAATGAAGTGAAATATTTCTCCATTTCCTGACTAAATTTCACATAAAAGCATGGGCCCTAAAGAAAATGTGTTGGGAAAAAAAAAGGTCGTTATAAAGTAGAAAAACACTAAGGCTAAATGATTTTAGTGCAGTAAACAGCATTATCCTCTTTTTTTTGTTTTTGTCCCATTAAACAAATGGCTCGAATGGGTCTTCTTATATATATATATATATATATATATATATATATATATATATATATTGTCATTTTCGGTTAATTTGTGTATACCTCGTTCCACATTGGATAAATATTAAAAAATTGAACTCCTTATAAATTTGAATTAAAGAATCCAAGTAGGTCTATTAAATATTTCTTTTGAGTAAGTTGTTCGTAGCCTAATCTAAAGGTGCATTCGGTGAATTTCATTGCGATTCTCACGTTCCTTTAGTAGGGGGACTGTTAATAGTCCAATTTAAAAACACATCTGATAGATTACGAGTCAATTCTCACATTTCACAAGCTCGCGGGCTTAGAACGTAATATTTTTATGGGAAAATTGTAAATTTAGGACTATATGTTGCACACTTTTTTTTTTTTTTATATTATTTCAGGACTTTAATTTTTGATGTTTTAATATTAGGACTAAAATTTAACCATACCTTGCATATTTAGGACGATTACCTTCAAAGTGTGAGATTTGGCCGGAAAAGTGACGTATTTAGTACCGCCGATTACAAATTCCAGCCTAATACGTCACTTTTCCTGCCAAATCTCACAATTCGAGGTAAATTATCCCAAATGTGCAAGGTATGGTTAAATTCTAGTCCTAAAATTAAAATGTCAAAAGTTAAAATCCAAAAATAAAAAAGTATGCAACATACGGTCCTAAAATTACAATTTTATCTATTTTTACTTAGATGCTATGTTCAGAGAAGGCTCAAAATTGATTCGTAATTTTTGATTAATGAGACTCAAATTGAATTTGACTGGATCTTGATGTATTTGAACAAACTCAAAACTAGATACAATCTATCCTCTCCCCATAACTATTATTTAGGTAATGAATTGGTGACTAAATGAATAAATAAATAAAAATATGACATCTTTGTATGTCGTTTAAATCAATAAGTTAATCAAACTACATCTTGATATTTAGTCGATGTGGGATAATTAATATGCCCCCACATGTTCTAGCTCAGATAAAGCGGGTAATAGTCTAGAGCATGAAAATAGTATAGTGAGATGCTTAGTAGTAACTCAAGACCTAGCTTACTTTGACACCATGTAAAAGTATTAGACGTTTAGGCCTAAATCAACCTCAAAAACTAACTCAATTGAGGTGAAGGTTGCCTAATCCATTATTAATCAAACCACATTTGGTATTTAATTGACACGAGATAGTTATCGATTAGTATATCATTAATAATATAATATCAATCATCAGCCTCTAAGAAAAAAATAGCTAATATAAAATTCTGGATTTGTATCTTAATCAAACTAGAACAAAGCCTTTCCAATACCATTCAATATTTCGGTTTTGGATTATATTCAATAAAATAATACAAAATGCATAATCTAATTATTCAGTAAAGAAAAAGTTACTTTGATGAAATTGTTGTAATATTTTGTTATCTTTATTGTTATTATATTATTATAAAATAAATCACTAAAACATCCATTCGGAAAAGCAGTGGGCCTAGCGGAGCCAGGATCCCAAAATAAGAAATGCACCTACTAGCCTACTAGGCCACCAGCTACGAGCTATTAATAATATACATATTAAATTCATATATATATGTGTGTGTGTGTATCAATATCAATTTTACCATAAAATATAAAAGAGGTGATAAATATTACAAAAATATTATTATAATTTAATCATATATTTCATAATTGTCCATGACGTGACTTCATGTTTTGAAAATGTTGAATAATTAACTCATTCTCAATACTATTACATATATCTCTCTATATGTAAGTGACTAAACAATCATTCGTCTAACCATCAGCATTCTCCACTTTAATAATGTAATATTGACAAAATTTTAATAAAAAAAAAGAACTTATTTGCATATTAGAGGCAAATTATAATTTTATTTTATAATACTTCAAAAAATAAAATTTTATAGAAGACAAAAAAGCTCACCAATTTTGTCTTAATAAACCACAACTTTATATCGATAAATAAACTCACAATTGACTTGATGATTTCGAGTCAAAATCGAGTGGTTAAGACTGAATAACCAAAAACAAAAAAAAAAGACTTGATGACTTAAAAATGATCTGACAGTGCACTCCTAAGCTCGGGGGGAAGGGGGGGGGGGATCATTTAAATTTAATGATACATGTATATATAAGGTACTTTTAATGTCAAAAAACGTATGTACCTCCAAGCTACACGTAGCTTTGCCAATGAAAAAAATGTTTTTGAAGTTCAGTGTATAGGTTTCAGATATAGCCGAAAATTTCTTGGCTTAATAGTTTAATACATTTAATTAAAGTTATGATTAGACATACGTTTGCAGTGCGTAAATGTACGTCGCTGCTCAGCCAATTCTATAGCTCTGATTAATATTATGCGTTGTGCTAAGAAATGATGGATTTTACCCAATACGAAATTTCTACATTCACATGCGTCAAATCACGACCATTTTTTGATCATGCATCACAATCACGGACGTACAAAATTAACATATTGACAAATAATTATCTTTGTACTTTGATGTGATGCAACGAAATATTTGTAATTGTTACACAAATATTAAATATGTCCACAAACAAAGATAATCACGAGTATGTGGGACATATAACCTCAATAGAACCTCAATAGAACTTTTGAGGGGCCACATTGACGATGTATTATTCGATATAAAAAGTTATAAATTTAGAAGATAGTTTTACAAACTTAAAACCAATTAAAATCTAGTGACATAATAACCATATTCCTAGTTAGTACCTTTGATATTTATCATGACTTTTTAGCACCTCAAATTTGTAGAATAAGAAATTCAGATCACGCATTACTTGTGATAGATGTGTGCTTAAAGAGATAAAACATGCAAACCAGAAGTCAGTAATCTATTGAATTAAGTATGTTCTCTTCACCAACCACTTGTCATGTTATCACAAATTTATTCGTTTTCTTGTAATGATTCTTTTAAAGAGTAATTTACAAACTCATGGGACTAATGATGCACAAGGTCTCATTAGTCTCTAAATTTTAGCCACAAGAAAACTCATTAAAATTTCATTATAATTTCTCGTCTGAACACATGCGTACATCTTATATTTCATTGAAATTCGTTTTGATAATAGACGCATGTCACACATCCAGATATGTACACAATCAGAATTCAAATCCTGACAAAAAATTCAAAGAGCGCTTGCAAATTAAAGCTGTGATTAATTGCGAAGAAGGCAGAGGTTTCGGCGGGGGGGTTGGGGTTGAGGGGGCCCTGAGGATTTAGCAGGAGAAATATGAAAACTACCTTCATTTGGACAAAGCTCATACAATTGACAGTGAACATGATAATATTTAGCCCGCGTCCCCATCGGTCTCTCTACCCACAACATCCATCTGCAGGAGTGACTCTCGACCGCCATACGTAGTCCGTCCCGTGATCATATAAATTAATTTTTTTTTCTTGTTTATCTCATCTTATTATAATATGTATATGTATATAAATACAGTGGCAGAGTTACATATAACTCAGAGGATGTACGTGCATCCCTTCTGATTTTAAAATTATCTCGTTAAATTTGAGTAATCACCTTAATTTTTCTTTAATCGACTCCCCCAATATTGTCATTCAATATACTTCTTGAATTTTTGAACTTAATTACATTTGTTTTATTGGTAGCTGGTGGCTGATTGGTACACTTCCCACCAACCTCGAGATCCTACTGCATAGGTATATATGTACGTATTATCTATTTATTTTCTGACGCCCAGCAAAACAGACTATTTATAATTGTTCCGAGGATATTTATGTCGCAGCAAGGTTCAAACAATTAGCTCGAGAAATGACAAAAATAAAATTATTGATATATTCGAATAAAATGTGTTTCAAACAAAAAAAAAACTGATAAAGATAGTTATATTATTTCTATGGAACGTAACACTAACTCGAAGTGTACTTAATTAAGACAACACCTACTCGCGTAGGGGCTTGGCATCCGAACTTATTTGGCGGGATATACAGATTTTGCCGTCATTTACTTTTATGATTAAAATTGAAATGATTTAATTATCGATAGTTTGATTGTAAATTTTACTTTTAAATATTCAATTAAACTATTAATAATTAAATTATTTAAATTTTAACCATAAGATTCGTCATGAAAATTAATTTTATTTGGTTTTTATGGTTCCTTCAATTATATTTCAATTTTACTCCAATTTATTTAGCAAACTTGCAGTTTAGGTCTGATTTGGCTTGTTACTAGCTAGGGAATTATATTGAAGCAACACACAAAATTAGTGACGCGACTGCTGCTAGCTTTTGACAAAATTTAGTATCAAGTTAGCACAATTAGCGTATTCTGGCGAATTTGGACAAAAATTGAAGATATTTTAAATGCATTGGACTAAAATTAAATTTGACTTAAAAAAATGGAAAAATTGATATAGAATTAACTTGTCAAACGAATTTTGCAAATTTCCCAGATACCTTAGCATTGTGAATTGAACTTGATCAGGCTTTTATATGATTTTTAAGTACATTGTTAACAAGTTGCAGGAAAAAAAAAAAAGGGATTTCAAAGGTAGACTTAGGATTGATTGCAATATTGGTCCTATAACTATGCCTTAATTCAATTTTAATTCTATTCATTTCACTTTTCTCAATTTTTGTACCATGAGTCCTATTTTTTTAAGCAATTTGGGACTTTTTTTTTTTTTTTTCATTTTTCGTCAATTATTTAATAGAGAAAGCATGTTCAAGGCACATAACCAATAAATCTATTTGGATAAGCACTGCATTGTATCTCATTCTTCAATCGTTGATCTCCTGAGAATTTAGCCAAAAAAGAGCCCTAATTTTATTTTTTTGCCATAATTTTTCCTTTTTGTATAGCTTATTTTCCCTCCAAAATGATAGGCAAACACAATCCATGCCATTCTTTTCATCCAAAATCAACAGTAAGTTGGGATTTAACAACCAAGTGTCTCGCGAGTACTTTTTCCATTAAATTATTGACGACAAGTGAAAAAGAGCCTCAAAATTGCTAAAAAAGTAGAATTTGTGGGATTAAAATTGAGAAAAGTGAAACAAATAGAACTAAATTTGAACCAAAACATACTTATGGGATTAAAATTGCAATTAAGCCATAGACTTATGACTTTCATATTTCCTGATGTTGATAGTATCACAGCGCATGGTGCATGCCAATGTTTGTGGGCCTGAAAATTTTTGCAAATCGCGATATCCCTCAGTGAAAATGAACCCACGGACCTTTATATATGAATATATATATATATATATATATATATATATACATACTCATACACACACACACATATATCCAATTTTTTTTATAATAATAATTTAGTAAACTTTTATTCTAACATATTCTTACTTTCTCTATTCGACTTTTGTCCTTCAAATTAACAAAAAAAAAAATATATATATGCATGATGGGTCGCGCAGAGAAAATATGAAAGATATTGAAAGCAAGAAAATGTTAAATAGTAGACATGAAACATAAAGAGAGGAGAGAATAGGGAAATTGAGAGAGTATGAAAAGGAAACACAAAAGACAAAGGACATTGGGTGCCGGGAGGAGAGAGATGGAACATAAGAGAGCGGGAGGAAGAAAGAAAATATAGGGGACACTTTGAAAGTCAGAAATATAATTGATGCGGGTCGAATTCAGAGTTGGTCGACACCGGTCGATTTCTTAGATCGAGTGAGTAGGTGGTGATATTTGAATGAGAAGTTGGTCCTGCAACAAGGAAAATGGCAACGTGAGCTAGCTGAGGTGGGTCTCGGCTAAGAAATTCCGATGCTTAAGTCAGCGGATCAGTTTTGAAGAGATTTGAATAGGGTAAGGGTGTTATGTGTAATTAATGCGTGTATATTACCATAAATGTAGGGGTATTTATACCATGTTCAGGTAGACCACGCTCCTGTGGGCCCACCAGGCCAAGTAGGTCGCTGAGGACCGATGTAGGCGACCCGTAGACCCAGGGGTAGGGTCCATAGGCAATAGTTGGGGCTCCATTAATGAGGTATGAGATTAGGTTGCTCCCCCATACCTCGTCTGAAGGTGCATTTAATGTTAGCAGGGATTCGTTGGACCCGGCATGGTCCGAGTCGATAAATGTGTCGACCAGAAGAGGCGAGGAGTCAGTTCCGAACCGGGAGGGATCACGACCTGTTGAGTTGACAGGGTGAGGAGTTAGCGGAGTCATTCAGCATCAGACAGTTCGATCGTGAGGATTCGAGAGGAATAGATCGGAGAGTAAGGGCATCTTGCCCCGAGAAAGAAGGTCGGATACCTGTTCGGAATTATGCCACGTCAATAATTATTAAGTAGTTATCTCTCTTTATATAACCTAGCAAGTGCGGCACGCTTTATACGTGTGTAAAATAAAAATATATAAAAATATAATCTAATTTCATGTTTAACAAATTTATAGTTTTATATATTATAAAAAATAAAAAATAAGTCATATTTATATTTATGTTATGAAAAATAAAAAAAATGATTGAAACTTAAATTTATCGTTCAAAAATAAATAAAAAGATTAAATAACTAAATATTTAAGATAAAGATATGAAAAAAGAGGGAGAGAAGAAAATAAAGAGAAATAATATATCACGAGAAAGAGATGAAAGAGAAAAGTGAGAAAAAATAGGAGAAATAAAAGAGAAAGAAAAAAAAAAGAGAGAAAGGTAGACCAAATACATCGAGTAGTTATCAGAGGGTGTTGGTGCTTTATAAAAAAAATATAAATATATATACATACATATACATTTTTCTAGAATTTGATGATCGAGGGTTTTTTTTTTTTTTGAATTTATTTAACTGGAGCTTGGGGTATCAGCTTGGATTTGAACACATATCTAGATCGAATAGAGAAGAGGTGGTGCCATTTTTACCCAGGGGGCCAGTGGCGGTAGCGAAGGTTGCAATCGAGCGGTGGTAAATAATTCAAATCCTCTATTTCACATTGATCTTAAATCTTATATTTCACATTTACAAATAAATGTCAAAATTGTATAAATTATTATAAGTTACATATATACATTTACTTTGTGTATGTGAAATATAAAATATAATAACAAATAGGGCGAATTACATTGATCATTTCTGAAATTAGACTAATTTATGAAAAATTCCTTATTATGTCAAAAATTACCAGAAATCCCATGAGATTATACCCATATTACAACTAGCACCTAGCCTTAAGTTGACTTATTTTCTTTTTTGAAAATATTACACCGATCACTCCTGAAGTTAGGCTAATTTACAAGAAACCACTTATATTTTCAAAAAATACCAAAAATCCCCTTAAGTTATACTCATGTTACAACTAGTATCTACCCTTTGGTTAACTTATTTTAAGACAGGAATGTAAAGTTGATAGGTCCTTGAGGTGGATTTTGTTATATATTCTCAAAATAATAACTAGTTCATTGTAATTTAATAAATCAATAGGGGGTTTATTGTAAAAAGTTCAAATTATATTTTCATATTTAACCCTTCAAAGCCGATTCTGACGCTTGTCGAACACTGTTCTTTCATTAGGCATATTGAATGACCACTTCATCATATTTATTTTGGGAGGTGAAATCGGCTCCACAAGACGACGATCACACGCCGGCGATCATACACCAAATTCACCATCCAAAATAAATATAATGAAATGGTCATTCAATATGCCAATGATAGTGAAGAAGATGAAAGAACAATGTTCGACAAGTGTTAGAAGTGGCTTTGGAGAGTTAAGTATGCAAATACAAATTGAACTCTTATAATAAACCTCTGTTGATTTACTAAATTACAATAAACTAGTTCTCATTTTGATAATATATATAACAAAATTTACCTTAGGGGCATACCTATCAACTTACATTCCTACCTTGAAATAAGTTAACCTAAGGATATATGTTAGTTGTAATATGAGCATAGCCTCAGGGGGGTTTTGGTAATTAATTTTTGAAACTACAAGGAATTTCTCATAAATTAACTTAACCTCAGAGGTGGTCAGTATAATATTTTCAAAAAAGAAAATAAGGCAACCTAAGGTTAGGATTCTAGTTATAATATAGGTATAATCTCCGGAGATTTTTGATAATTTTTGAAACAATAGTAATTTTTTTATAAATTAGCCTAATTTTAGAGTTGATTAGTGTAATTCGCCCTAACTTATATTTAATTGAAGACCCAAAATAATTATTACAGCCTGTATATAATGTATATAAAAATGACACAATAAAAACGATGGCCATAAATTTGAAATGTAGGTCATGAGCTAGAACAAGATATGAACTGAGAAAAAGTTTGACAGTATGGGTGTGGGGGAGGTATTACTGTCCTCTGCCTGCAAAGGCATTTAATGTTTTTTGGCAATATTTTGAGGTTGTCAAAAACTCTCTTAAATATATTAGAGCCATTTCTCTTCTACATCTGCACACTCCATAGAGACAATTTTATAATCATCAATTATGATATGATTTGTGTCTAATGGTACGGAAATTTATATTACATTATTGTGATCGACGAGTTGCAATCAGCCACGAAACTATCTATAATTCAAGTGGTGCACTCTCTTACTTTAAAATTACTTTCTCTCTCTCTCAGCCGTAATTAATCCTTAGTGCACTTCATATTTTTTTATTTGAGTAAATCAATTGCATTTACGTTACAAGAATGTCAATCATGATCAAGTACATCATCATATATCAATCAATATTTACAACTATAACAATTATTAATAAATTACAAATAAATTATTATAAAAATAGAATAAAGACCTATACACATTGGTGGAAAATCGCACAAGACTTATAAGGTCTTGGGGCCTCAACCATGGGCCCTATCGGCGTGTATCCCGTGTTTTTTCTTCAATTTAGTTATTTATATTATTAATAACCTGTAATCGATAGATGCATCCCTAATTACTTTGAAGTCATGGCTCCGGCTTGATGCAACTGATTTGTTAAAAAAGGATTGAGGCTTGTTAATTTCTCTGTGATAAGTCGAAGGTATTTCTTTTAAACGACATCAATGGTTTTCTTCAATGCATGTGTGTCAATTGCCATGAAAACAAAAGGCAAAATTACATTTTTTTGGGATCATGTGCAATTTAGAAAAGTTATGTATGTAGTACACTAAACACACATGCAAAGCTCTACGATGTTTTCAAACGAGACAAGAGGAAAGGGGCCTCCCATCTCCAGTCAATTGCTATAAGAATTAAGGTAAAATTACATTTTCTTGCTCTTTGGCTTATGAGTATCGACACATTATGGTTTGTAACTAAATTAATTACGAATTTTGTCATACAATATTATGACTAATATTTCACACACTTAGTCCTGCATTTTGACACTTTTGATCGTTCTTTCTTACACATTTGGTTCAAAAATTACCAGAAAAAGTAATATTAATGACAAAATAAAAAAATTGTCACTAATAATCACATTAAGTGACAATAACTTTTATTTTGTTACTAATTAAATCTATTTAGTAACAACACCTTTTGTTTTGTCATAATATTACTCAATGGTGATAAGAATCAATGTTCAAGTTGTCCGTATTAACAATTGGTGACACCCTTATGCCATGATTGATATGTAGAAATGGAGTGTGAATGGAATGGACATTCCCATGTCCATTCCTAATCACGTGATTGGTATAGTTTAGAGGTGTTAAAAAATGACTTAATTTGATATATATAATATCTAGGGTCATATTTGTATATCTATCGTGACACTTTATAAAAGGTGTTTCAATAAGGTATCATAAATTTGAACTATAATGTACTCATCGTGACATGATAAAGTGTCAAAATAGACTATCATGACACTTAAATACATGACACTTTAGCTAGTGTTACCAAATCAATTAAAGTGCCTTATCTTTGAGTGTCGCAATAACTTATTTTGACAGTAAGTGACACAAAAGATATAATTTAGTTCAAATCTGGTATGGTTTATTAAAACACTTTTATAAAGTACCCCAATAGGTACATAATTGTCATTGGGATTGTAGCTCACCTGTGGTGATGGTCTGAACCAACATTATTGAGATCAAGAGTTTGACCCCTTTTGTCCCCTCCCCTTTTGATTTGGGTAGTGTATGTGCGTATGTGGCGTTCTAGTTGATATCTATTAGATGTTTTGAGTTGATTGTATAAAATATATATATATATATATGACACTTTTTAAAAGTGTCCGTTATATATATCAAATTAAGTTATTTTTTTAATAGTGTGCATAGTGTCTTCTTCACGAAATAGATTGATTTTTTGAGGGAAAAAAATGGACTTGGAGAGATTACTTAACTAGAAATTAGGGTTTCACATTGGGGATTTTGCGAATTAGAGTATTTAGATAGAGAATTAAGTTTGAAAGCTTAATAAAACTGCTAAAATATCAAAACGATAGAAAGAACCAAAAAAACACAAGACCAGAGCGCTTGTGACTCTACATTTAATTCAGCCAGAAAATTGTCGTATATATGACCAAATATGATAGAAGTAAAAATTATCTGTGCGAAGTCAAAATTGTATGTGTGACAAAACAAAAAATTATATGTGCTTTATAGGTCCAAAAATATAATTTTACCATAAAGTTCTGCTCCTTCGAAAATTTTAAAGTTTCCCTGTCATGGGAGACAAAAACTAAGAATCCTGGCTCAGCTGGGTGTGTGGCCAACATCAAATTTGTTGGAAATTATCCAAGTCAAATTCCATTGTTTCATGTTCAAATTATAACAAACCAAGATAATATCTTTTCACCGCTGAGGAGGCGTGGCCATAGTGTGAGGGTGGAAGTCCTACAACGTTAAAAGTTATGAGTTCAATTCCTTGCAAATGCGGATAATTTTTAGTTTAATATTAGTTTTATCTTATTGCATGGGAGATTGTATTTAATTATTATTTGATAATGTTCAATTGTAATAGTTTGTTTTTCATGTGGAATATTAATGCAATGATTGTAAACAACCATTTGACGTAGTTGATTGATTGTAATAAATACGATTTCTAAAAAACCATAAAAAAAAAAAACAAGAAGAAAATTTCTTTTTACCATCCCATAGGAGACGAGCCAATTCACATTTAATTTCATAGGATTGAAATTCCTATATTTAGTCCAATAAAATAAGTTTTTTCGCCACATTCAGTCGAATCATAAATTTACAAAATTGGCTAACGTATCCAGCGATTTATCACATTTACCGTCGTTCAATTTTGGATTTGTGGCACACGACTTCCACTGACGAGATAATCAAATCAAATAAATATATAATGGGATAAATAAAAAAAAATACACCTGACTCATACATTTATTTACTCAACTAGAGAGCTTGCCCACAAAGAGAAGACGTACCATCCAGTTATCCCAAATATGTCAAAGACTATACAAAACTAACATAAAATGTATGTTAATTTTAGGCTTGATTTTAGGGCACAACTGACACAGTACTCTAATCTTGTAAGAATGCAAAACAAAGTAGAGTTAATTAAGAATGATTGTCTTAAAGATAGGGTTCTGCCGATGGGTCGTGTGGTTGCATTCTGCACCCCCCTTTTGGTTTTTGTCTTTTTTAACTTGTTTGTTTGGTTGTCATCAACTCACGTGAATGTCTAACCCCCCCCCCCCCCCCCACCCTAGCTTGCTTGTATAATTTTCCCTTTCTTTAAAGAAGCTCTAAGATCAACTCAGCTCCATTGGACCCTTTTTAGACACCATTAACAAATTTTCTTTACTCTCCTCTCAAGCTCAATTCATTGATCAAGAATATATATATATATATATATATATATATACAATGAACCTTAGCCCTTCTCCCTCTAGTTTTCCTATAGAGGATCATGACAATCAACAACATGATCCGCACCCTTTCGCCTCGAATAATAGAGTCTTTTCCTTGTCATCATCTTTGCCCTCGTATCATATTTTCTTCACTTCAACTCAAGATGACGCTGGATTTTGCCATGGCCAATTTCACGAGCCTCGATATGACGAGGTACATACGTACATATACATGTATACGCACAATTTTTAAATTTCTTTTGGCTAAAATAGTACTAGTAACACAATATTATGCATGAGTTTCTTGTTGCACAAATTAAATTGATCACCTAAATCTTGTCTCAAATTTTGATCTAATTAGGATGACGGTCATGGAGGATCATCATCTTATGAGATCAAGAACAAGGTTAACAGTAGCGGACTCAAGTTAACTCTATGGAAGAAAGAGGATCAGGCTGAGGATGTTGATAATTATCCTGTAAAACCTATGGGGTTGATGAAGAAGATGATCACGAAGAGGCCCCGCCCGAAATTATGGATGCAACCAACGTCTTCTTTCGAAACTGATCTAAGCAGCAACAGCTACTCATACAACAGCAGCAACAGCCCAATTAGGGTTTGCTCTGATTGCAATACAACCAAGACCCCTCTTTGGAGAAGTGGTCCCAAAGGCCCCAAGGTATGTTTATATATTAATTTTATAATTGATTAATTATCATCCTGTTAAACAAACAAGGGCTCGTTTACTTTTATATTTGGAATTCTGAGTGGTTCGATTATGATTCACAATCAAGCTACTCAAAGTTCCAACCATAAAAATAAACGAGTTCTTAGTATTTTATCAGTTTTTGTGAAACTACTACTGATAGATTATGATTTTGCGTTTTTCCTCTTTTCGTATTCACAGTCACTTTGTAATGCTTGCGGCATTAGGCAAAGGAAGGCGAGGCGCGCCATGGAGGCCGCTGCAGCTGCCGCCAGCGGCGGCTCAGCCACGGTTGCCGCCTCTGATCATCGGCTGCCGGCAATGAAGATGATAAAGGTGCACCACAGAGAAAAGATAGGGAAAAATAGACATTCCCCACAACTCAAGAAACGCTGCAAAATGGGGGCCGCCGGTGATGGTGGTCATGGTGGCGGTAGTGGTGGTGGATCGTCGATGTCGATTGAGGATTTCTTGATGAAATTGAGCAACAACTTGGCGTTTAAGCGAGTGTTTCCACAAGATGAGAGGGATGCTGCAATCCTGCTTATGGCTCTATCTTCTGGCCTTGTTCATGGTTGATCTATATATTTTCTTGGATTTATTTGATTAATCTTGATTGAGATACAGTCAGCTTAATTAACTAGGATTGATTGATATTAGCTTGATAAAATTAATGTGTGAGATTTTTAGTGTTTTTTTTTGATCCATTAGGGGGATCCGGTGAGTGAGATTTTTATTGTCGTTATTGATGAGTTCAATTGAGAATAATAAGTGTGTGGCAATAATCTTGTAAACCTATGTTTGGTTTGGACAAGGTGATAACCTAATTGATAAGAATCTCTTGTTCATCTATGGACTTATTAATTTTCTGTGTTGGGAGTATAGAATCTGAGATAATATCAAATCACCAGTTAAAAATCAAAAGGCGGTGCAATTTATTGGTATATAACTTTCAAAACAACTTGGGTGGTGCAGAGCGGTGACGGAGCCAGGGGGAAGCAGCCCCCTCTCAATTTTTTAAAAATTTATTTTTTATTAATTATATGTATTTATTAAAATTTTAAAATCCCCCGCCCACTCTCCAAATAAAAATTTGACTTTTATATAAGTTATTTAATAAAAAATTTAATTTTTCTACTCTATTTTATTTTTGATGATTTATTTTTACACAATCTCAATTGCCGTGATTAATTAAATTCTCTATCATTCTCTTTCCTCTCTTTCTCCTTCTTCTCTTCAAATTAAAATATTAAAAATTCTATTACATTTTACTTCTCTTTTTTATTTCAATTAAAACATCAATTCAATTTTTTCTTCAAAAGCATCGTATAAGAAGGTATTGTGTATTAATTTTAGAATTTATATATTTATTTTTTTCTTTTTTCTGTAATTGATTTTTGCATACAGATTTAAATCATAGGATTGCTAATATGAATCTTGATAGTTGTTCAATATTAAACTTAATGAATCTTGATGTTTATTTATCGGGCTATTGAATTTAAACGAATCTTACTAATTTAAGACTTGATATTTAATTAGGAATAATTTGGGAAATGTGAAGGCAAAGAAAAAAGAAAAGAGATTTCTTGAGTTTTGAATATATTTTTGATTGCGGGAACAAAGAGAATAAAAAAAAAAAGTCAATTTCAATACTTTTTGAATTCTGGTTATATGCCATTATATGAGTTTACGCCAATTTAGTTTTGTATTATTTAAAAATTCTTTGTTAAGTATTTTTTAAAAATAATTCATTATGCACTTCAACTACTTCTTTTGAAATAGAGAATAGGTTATTATTTTTTTAGTATCATTTTTTATATATTCTAGCATTTCTAATTGGTCGTATACGTATAAATATAATAATTTTTGTTATTTTATATGTCAATATTATATATAATTCTTGTATTGATAGATTTTAATAATTAATGATGTAGAAAAAAATTTTTGCTCCACTCAATCAAATTTTTGGCTCGTCCTAGTGCGGAGTTTAATTAATCCTAAGGTGTAATAAAAAATTTCAAAATGACCAGATTGTTATGTTCACTTTGGATCTTCTGTTACATAAAATATAAATTTTTTTTATTTTTTTATCTTAATCATACACCAATAGATATAATATATACAGATATTGATAAATATAATAAAAGATATAATACTGTAACTGTATAAGAAGATCCAAAGTGTGTTGTTTGACACGTCTCGGTGTGCGGCCGGCCGGGGGCCTGAGTGGCTTGTCAATCATGATTGTGATGATACGAAATAGATTACACATTTTAGTACGTGAAAAGTCACTTATTTTACTTTACTCCTTTTGTTTATATTTCACCCGAACAAATACAAAGTTCTAGACCTGTCTCTTTCCTGTTTCTTTTTTCAGCATAATGCTGTAAAATTCCTAAAGCTCGTATTCTTAAATAATTCCCCATTATTTTTGCTTCTTAAATTAGAGTTAATTTTCGATTTTATTCATACCCATCTATTCAAATTACTCAAAATATCTTCTCACTTAATAATTTTCTCTTTTTAATATTGATGTGGGTCGAATTTGGGAGCTGGTCGATCTCGATTAGAAACTCTGGTCGAGTGTAGGACTAAGGGTATTTGACCGGGAAGTTGACCTGCAACAAAGGAAAGGCAACGTGAGCTACCCGAGAGGGGTCTTGACTAAGACCCTCCGATGTTTAAGTCAGTTGATCAGTTTTGTGTATATTTGAATAGAATAAAGGCATTGAGAGTAATTAATGAAAAAAACTCATTACCATAAATGCAAGGATATTTATAGCATGTCCAAGTGGACCATGATTTGGAGGGTCTCCTAGGCTGAGTAGGCCATCAGAGACTGATGTGGACAACTCATAAACCTAGTGGTAGGGTCAATGGGCATTAGTTGGGTCTCAATTAATGAGGTATGGGGTTTGGTGGCACCCCATACCTTAGGCTGACAGAGTATTTAATGTCAGTAGGAATTCGTTGGATCCAGTATGACCCTAATTGAGCACGAAACCGATCAGAGGAGTCGAGGAGATGGGTTCGAGGGGTCAAGGATACAAATCCGATTAATAGAGGAATCGTCCTGTCGGGCTCGTCGGGAGTGGTTAGGATGGTTCACTAAAATCGGTTGATATATTGGCACCCAGTCGGAATCGTCCTCAAGGATTTCTAGCGGTGGGACGCGGCGATCGTGCACGTAAAAGGCGATTGGACCATCTAGTTGAAAGTATGCCAAGTCAAATATTTTTATAGTTAATTTTGTTAAGCTATATAAACTACATAGTTTGTGGGAGTAGATTATTTATTTTGGAGAGAGATAAATTATACATTTTGGAGAGAGAGAGAGAGAGAGAGAGAGAGAGAGAGAGAGAGATAAAGGGGGAAAGATATCAAATTTGGAGCCTACAATCCAAGCTAGCCAAGGAATTTTAAAAGTTACTCATCTAGGTCGGCTACAGGTTCGGGTTGGGTCGACATGGGCTTTTGCTGCTCGAGCTCGGCCCAGCCGAATTGATATCTTTAAAGTTTAATGTATTGTTCACATTTTTCAGAAAAAAACAGAAATCTTTTGAAAAAATATTTAATTATGTTCTCAACATTATGTTTTTATCCTGGTAAAAATATAATTTTGGGACTGTATTTTGCACTATTTTTTAATTTAGAATACCATTTTTTCTCATTTTAATTTTAAGATATGAATTTAAAAAATATTTTCACATCTAGGACTTTGGTGTGAACTTGGATGGCTTGCGGTTGAGGGCTATGGCATGGCACCTTGAATTATAAATTTTTATGATTTATCATTCATTTTATTTTTTTTGGATACAATCAATTCGAAATACTCTGTAAATGTCAATTAAAATGCCACTCCCACACACACTCACCCAAAGAGGGAAAGGGAGAGGACAAGAGAGTTCGAATCTAGGACCCAATGGTACCGATTCAAACCCCCATCACTAAATTACAACCCCGGTGGCGTCATCCATCTTACTTAGTTGAATGATTTTATATGCATAATAATTAACTAGATTTTATCCTTATTTCTTAAAATTTTCTTTTGTTTTTGTATCATGTCGACGTTGATGGCCGGAGTTAAAATTAGATTTTGTGCCACAAAGGCAACTTTTTTGCCATGTAAGCAAATTCTAGTCAATTCACGCTGAAAGCCCTGAATATGAAAATTTGATTTAAATTTATGTCCTAAATTTGAAATAAAAAAAGTTAATGACTTAAATTAAAAATCGGTGCAACATATGATCCTAAAAATTATAATTTTTCATTCTTATCCTTAATAGTTAAATTACTTATACTATAAAGAAATTATTTATATGCTTTTATAAAAATACCAGCACCCAACTATTAATGTCTTTGATCTCGCATTTCTTTTCTCTTTCATTTTTTTTTAATCTTTTCTCTATTTTCTCTCTTTTTTATTATTATTTTTCTTCTTATTCTTATTGCTCTCCCCCCTCTCTCATATTCCTACCTTTTATTTACTTTTTTCATATATATTTTTTCAATTTTATAATTTAATTGATTCCAATCATTGTTTTCATTAATTTAATAAATAAATTAAAAAGAATAAAAAATATACATATAAATAAAAATAAAAATTTTAATTTTATGTTGTTGAAATGTATATTACTAGACTATACCTTTTTTTTTTCTTTTGTTAATGTCATTATCTGTGCCTCACCCGCTAACGTACCTAGACCTCTAGACGTGACTCGACTCTCAAGTGCGCAACATTCCAAATCTCGATGCCGGATAGATTTTGATTTTAAATTTAGGGAAAATTACATCCACCTCCCCTGAGGTTTGGCGAAATTATATTTTAACCTACGGTTTTTTATAAATTACAAAAACCCCCCTGAGGTTTATTCCGTCTAACAATTTACCCCAGCCGTTAATGACCGTTAGGGTTCCGTTAGTTTTTGTACGTAAAGTTCCGATAGTACCCTTGACGGGTTTTTTTGTCATATATATAAAATTTTTGGGGTTATATGTTATGTATTACATCTTTGTGGGGCTAAAAGTAATAATATTGAAAAAATTGCTCCGTTTTCCGAGAAGTTTTTCGATGAACTTGAAGCGGGTCTTCAACTTTTTGACGTGGAAAACACATTGGTGAGGTTAATTTTGGACTAGAGTCGGTTTTATACATTTTTCGTTTATCACTTGTAATTATTACATATCACATGGGGTTATTGTAATATACACAAAAAAATATGGGTTAAATTGTAATTTCTCCAAACTTCAAGGGAGGTAGATGTAATTTGCCCTATTTAATATCAGCAAAAAATAAAGGGCAAAACGGACTTTTTACACTTTCCGTCCATAAGGCTAGGGTAAATTGTAATTTCGCCAAACCTCAGGGGTTTTTTTGTAATTTACAAAAAATCGTGGGTTAAAATGTAATTTTCGCCAAACCTCAGGGGAGGTGGATGTAATTTTCCCTTAAATTTAATCTCTTTACTACGTTTTATTTATAAGATTTATTATATTTTCGAAAACAAGGGTTTTTCTTTAGTGTAATGTGCCATAGACAAAATTTAATATTGACTATATGAGAAAATTCGAAGTTTTTGATCCCTTAGATCATTTTTTTCCTTTTCGATTAAAAAGGGGAAGAAAGATTAATAGAAAACCCAGTTGAGATTGCATTTTCTTGTAGACTAAGGCAGAGAGAGAGAGTGAAGAAGCAAAGAAGATGGAGGGAAGCCCAGCAGCGCCACCAGTTAATGAGATGCCAAGTGAACCTTCTGTGAAGCGTTTCAAGTTCCTCTGGCGTGCTTTTCTCGTTTTCAACTTCGCTCTTGGTGGTTAGCTTTTCTTCGTGCATTCTTGTTTGTTTTCTTGTAATTTTAATTGATGAAATGTTGAAGCCCATTTGGAATTGAACTTCGAACGATCCGGGTTTTGTTTATCATTTTAGTTTATTGAATTTCTAGTATGTGTGGATTTTGTTTTGTGAATTACGCTTTTGGCAGTTTTGAAGTTTTGCATTATGTATGTGGGTAGTGCTTATGTTTGAAGATTGGGGGTGATGCATAAATTAGGAGAGAATCAGTTGATACCTAGGGATTGATTAGGGAGATTTATCCTTTTTGCTTGTTTGTAGGTTTTCGGTGGTTTTGTTGGCAGTTCTGATGAGTGCGTTGGCTTGAAACGAAAAGAGATGAAGAAAGATCGCTTTCATGATTTTGATCTGTGGGTTTATCTAAAGCCCTACTAGATCCTGCATTCATGGACTAAGCGAAACCCTGTCTTCTATTTCATATAACTGTTACAAATTCTAGATGATAGCTAAGATTGATCTCGTGCAAATGAAATTAGTAATTTTAGTAAAATGGAATAGATGTTCGCTGTGAGAAGTGCTGTGGTGAGTTGATTCATATTCATGGTGGTTGAAATAGATTGTGGATTGGTAGGGGTCAATTGTCTTAGTCTTCTGCTGGAACATGGTTTTGCATCAAAACTCTCTACCACTGCTATTGTTGCACTAACTTGCTAGCTCTTATGTGAGTGGTTCTTGAACGGCAAATATTTTTGCACCCATTCGTTATGGCCTCATACGAATTTGGGAACTTGTCGAGGGGTAACTACCCAAAAGTCATTGCTCAACTGAATACTGTAATATGACTTTTTGGTTTAGTAGTGCTAGATGTCTGTATCGATTTTCTCATCGACTTGTAGTTTATGTTGTTATAAAAATCCTTGGTTAAGAAAATGTCTGGCCACCACTTTCTTCAGTTTGTGCTGCTTGTGCCTCCACAGTTTACTCTTTTAACCATTGAATATGTGGTCATAGCAATTTATTTATCCATGCTCATTTCTTTAACCAGTTTTGTGCTATGTTATGGTTGTTCATCCACAAAATTCAGCAAAGAGAGAAATATACTCTGAATTTCAGGTACCCCCGTCCCCCCGGCCCGTTTCCTCTGCATAAAATGACTGAACTTGTTTTTGGGATTTTTTTACCCTATCGCCAAATTGAGAATTGGGAGTGCATTAGAAGTCCTTTTATTTTGTCCTCTTTCTTTTTGCAATTACACAAACTCCTTGGTGCCTTAAAGCCTTAAAATCTGATGTCAGTTTGTTTACTTATTTGCAGCTTACATGTTTGCCCAGCCGGGTAAGAAAAGATTGAAGGAAAAAAGTGAAGTCCCTGCTGAAGTTGCCTCCAGCCCTGCTGCGGCGACTGCGCCTGCACAAGAGGAACCAGTAGCCTCTCCTCCCATCGAAAGGCCTGCGATTGTGAGACAGCCTCTTCCCGAGGATCAGCAACGTGAAATTTTCAAGTGGATGCTGGAAGAGAAAAGAAAGGTAAAACCCCAGAGTCGAGAAGAGAAGAAGCGTATTGATGAAGAGAAAGCTATTCTGAAAGAGTTTATTCGCACGAAGTCCGTCCCAACCATTTGATGTCTGCTTGTCTGTTGGCAAAACTTGTTGCACATTATGGATTAACCTCACATTTTTGTAAACACACACTGGCATCAAACCACCTTTTGATGATATTAGGTTCATGGAAACTAGAGATTGGATTGACCTCAAGATAGGGTTTATTCTTTTGCTGAACCATATACAGTCAATGTGCAAGTTTTCTTTAGCTGCGGTATCCTCTTCGTAAAACCTTACTGTGTGCTCCATGCTACACTGGTTGGAGCACACCGAATAGTAGGATGGAAGGCATGTTCGAGAGTGATGTAACAATTTTAGTTTGGTAAACTAAGAACACAGGGCCAATGCTACAAGCTTTTGGAATTCAATGGGATCTTCATAAAGTTGATTATTATGAGTGTTGCGACGAATTTAATCGGGAGATTCAATGGCAAAAAGAAGGGAATTCATTAGCTAGGTATTTAGTATGAATCAATGAAATGATAGAATTCATAAAAATTATCCAACAGGCTTTGCAAGGAAGTTCCATGGGGACCCTATGAGAACTTAGAAATCTTATGCTTCGGAATGGAATGATTTTGAATATCAACGGACGACAAATTCAATGCACGTTAATCCAACTCTTTGATAGAATAAAAGACGAATGATTTTGAATATCAACAGAGGACAAATTCAACACACCTTATCCATTTAATCACACCATTCAAGTCCCAAAAGCTGCATTAGCGTATAATTTTGAAACAAATTAAAAGGAGCTTTCAGTACGCTAAAACAATACTCACAATTTTCTTCAACACAAGAATTAGTTGAAGGGATAATGCTGTGTTGATGTAGAACAATTTTGTATGTACACCCCCACAATTGCTATGTCACACTTAGGGGGCAGTATACAAGTCGAATTTCACACCCAAAAACCAGCTTTCAAAAGCTTTCCCAATCTAAAGAAATGTTGGTTAAAAACCTAAAACAATCTGAAAATTGGGAAATGGGCATCAAAATAATGAAAAATAAGTGACCACTTACGCTCACTTAAACTGGTCATCATTCTTGATGACCACCGGTTTCATCGACTCTGTTATCGCTGGCGAAAACTAAATGATCGCCGTCTCTTATCAACTCTATATCCTCAATTTCAGCACCTTCTGTGTTCATAACCTTCACGGGGAAGACACCATATTTATTTGCACCTATTTCAAGTAGTTCTGCAAAGCTCTGTGGAAGCAAAACAAGCTTTCCTCCAAAATCTCCTTTCTCAGGGCAGCTTACAGTCACTCGGGCGGCAGAACCTCTGGCCGGTACTCCATCCGACCCCTTATCTACCGGTGAAACCAAATTGCTCTCACCGGTTTGTGCTGCTGATATGACACCGAATAGAGAATTATGAAAATTATTAGTAGTCCGACGCCTAGGACGGTGTGATGATCTTCCCCACGATCCATCTGGGGCTGGAAATGAGCCCTGCCGGATGAGAGGAAATACAGTCGGCTCACTTTTAAATCTCCCCAAGAAATGAACTCCACTACGCTCCTCAGGGATCCTGACAGTGGAGTCAATCTTGGGCCTTTTATCGGATTCAAAAAGATCCTTAATATCATCATGGCCTTGCTGCTCAGCTAGGTCTCTTGCTGTCCAACCACTTTCATCCGCTGTGTCGATATTGGCACCTTGGTCCAGCAGGAATTTGACTATCTCAATGTTGCCTTCACAAACAGCTACGTGAAGGGCTGTGCAGCCATTGCTCTTTGGCCGAGTCACATCCCCACCATGACGAACAATTTCCTTGAGCAAATCCAAATTGTTTTGCTCAGCAGCTGTGCATGAAAATAACCCCAAGTCACCAGTGGTTAATTTAGCGCCATTATCCGACAACAGCTTAAGAACTGACTTGTGGCCACCAAACAAAGCCTCCCATAGTGGTACGATTCCTTCTGAATCTGCATGCAAGAAATTATGCGCATTCAGCCAAACAAAGTACCTTGAACATTTTCTTTTATTTTTCTTGTTTTTACAAAAAAGAACTAAAGAAGTATAACAAAAAAGGATGTCTAAGTGTTGGTGTTGAACAACTAGTTACCTCGGCTACTTGGATCCGCCCCATAATCGAGCAAAAGAAGCACGCAGTTCTCGTTTCCTCGTGATGCTGCAATATGCTGAATAAAATAGACCATGAGACAGAAATTACGAGACACTTTAAAGGTCACAGCTATTTAGGAAACGAGGTTCATAAAATGTTACTCACGAGAGCTGTTCTTCCATTATTATCGGATTCATTTGGATCTAGACCTCTCTTCAACAAATGATGCAACAGCAGATCATCTCCTCTAAGCGCTGCAAAACATAGAGTGAGAGGTAGGTCCATTCTTCCCCGAGCAAGCATGCTCTCCGTCTCTATCAGAATCCCCTCCATTATTGGGTTGTTTAATTCCTTCAGATGCTGAAAAACAGGAATATAGAATATCAATATATTCAATGCTTATTACGCTTTTGCCCCATCGAATATAAAGATCAGTTCCATAGATATATCTACCTGCAGAAGATTGTTCATGATAATTGTCCCATCTCCAACATTGGCCTGAACGATGTTTAAGAATGTGGTACGATTCAATCTTAATAGCTGGCTTAATCTTTTTGTTCGCACGGTGAACAATTGAGGCCTGTAACAAAGTACACCAATCTCACCACAAAGATCACCGGCTTTGACTTCTCCAACTACCTGCAATCGTCATTAGTCACATCTTCAGTCAGTATTTTTATGGGAAAACCCGTCTTTTAACAAATATTTCTGATTAAGAAATCAGACTTGCCTGTTCAACTCCATTTTTAAGAACCAATAGTTCCTGTAAAATAATATATGCATCATGAGAGAAGAATATGAATAGCGCACTAAAAAATCTAGTCCAAAAAAGGTGCAATATTAGTAGATAAACAGTTAATGAGAATTAGAAAAATAAGGTCCCTGGTGGCGGCGGGGGGGGGGGGGGGAGAAGAGAGAGAGAGAGAGAGAGAGAGAGAATGTACTTTACCACTGCCCCTGTAGCAAGAATATAGAAGTCAGTTGGTGCCTCATTCTGCAATATTACATCCTCCTTTGGAGGGAAATACTCAGCCTTCATCTCAGATACCTTTTATCCAAAGAAGTAAGAGATTGATATTAATGAAAAGAAGTCATGAATAAGGAAAAACACAAGAGAAACCAAATAGTTACATAGAATTACCAGCTGGAAGAGTAAATCATGGGACACTCCACGAAACAAGTACACCTTATCAACAAGAGAATAGAAAAGAAAGTGGGCAATACTCGACCGAATAGCTTTTGGAAGTGAGTCGAGAGTCTCTTGCTGCTGCAGCCCCTCTGAGTCAGTTCGGAACTTCAAGCACAAATGTGAAAGCATCTGATCTTGAAGCCGAGCGGGCAATTGATTCCTCTGTGCAAAACTTGAGGCAGCTTGAATTGTATCTCTCTATTGTTCGATCCCAACAGAAATACACAAACTTAATCAATTAGAGGGATATAGAAACAAACAGATGGGACAGCTTTAATCTGTTGAGTCCAGGTATAGTTACTTACGAATTGCCTAGTCCTACTAGTCCCATGGACTACCAAATTTGTCATATTTCCTATCAAATATGCAGTCAATCCCAGGTTAAAGAGCATATAAATAATGTCAAATATCATTTCCCTCGTATTTTCGGCATGCAAATCTCCATAGCCAACAGTAGTGAGAGTAGTGATGGACCAATAAATTGCAGTAACATAACGAACCGACAGGCTCTGCTGAAGAAAATCGTGCATAGATTTTCCAATCCATGTATTGTCTGGATCGTGATAATGAGCAGCAAGCATATAATAAAAGCAACCAGCACAATGAACTGCAAAAAGAGTAACCTACATGCAGAAATAAGATCAGTTCAACAATTTTGAATACACATTTCTTTCACATGTGCAGTTATCTAAATTCTAACATGGACTTACACATATAAGCTTTGCACACCTAACCCAAAAGTAGTTGAAGTTTTTATCCTTCTCCAATCTGTTTCAAAAGAAAAAAAATGAGATTATTGAATATCACCTTAAAGCTTAAGATGTTAAAGAGGCTAGAAATTAAATAGTTAATATCTCTAACATGTCCCCTCATGTGAAGGCGGATCCTTTTTGTCAAGTCTTGCATGTGAAACTCTTTTTAATAAATGGGTGATAGTGAGATTTGATCACATTTAATGACTACCTCATTTAAAAGTTTAAACTGTTAGAAGGGAGAAACATTAAATATTTAATCTCTAACATAGATTATTGAACAAAAACATAGAATATTTGATCCGAGCCAGACTTGTTTAGGCTCAACGTGACTTGTAAATGAAAGAGCATTTTTTTACCTGGCAAATAAGGCGCCAACTCTTCTGAGGCGCCAGAGACGAAGCATGTTGAATAAGCCATATGCCCGTAAAGGTTTTGGGGAGATTTTGCGGGCGAGTTCAGAAGGGATTGTAGATATGACATCAAATGCCAACCAGGAAGTCCCATACTTCCAAGCAATATGCTTGTGGTCATCAACGAGGAGATACGTATTTTTATCAAGGTAAGCTACAAAGAATGTAAGGACAATATCAATGGCAAAAAATCCATTGACAACATTGTCTGTGACGGCGAGAGGTCCCTTTGGTTTATCAAGAAACGCAAATTCAAATGGAGACACCCAAGCAGTATAGATAACCAGAACCACCAGAAAGGTCTGCCATGCTCTGTCATATCAATTCAACCTGAGGTGATTTTAGTAATAGGCAGACAAATATTTTTGTAGTCTGAGGACTATCAAATTCAAATGAATGAATAAAACAATACAGTTTGCACTAAAGCAATGAGAGCCTGCAGTTATCTAGATAAAAATAGATGAACCTATGTAAAACTTGTGAGCACAGATGAAAAGCTCTCAGAACTTTGACAACAAAAAGCCTAATGTGAAACTTCATTGTGCATGGTTGTTAGAAAAAGTTAAAAAGGAAAAAATCCCTACTTTTTTCATGAAAAGCCTCTAAAAAATGTTATTAATCAAAAAGCACAACTTGGAAACGGAAGCAAAAAAGTACAAAACGGTCAACATGGTCCCACATTAAAGAAAGTATGTCCCACCAACCCTTCAGACAGGGGAGATGTCTAATACGGTTCTTAGAAAATATTGAGAAAGATTTTGAAAGAGGTTGGTGAACACACTAACAGTTTACAAGTTTGAAAGTCAATTAAAACCAGAATACTCGAATCAACATAGATATGCTCTCCTTTATGACCAATAAGTAAAATCAAAGATTGCAATGGGCAAAAGAAACACCCGCGGGTACCATAAAATTCCACTGTGTCAAAAAAGTCGACGAGTAAGGATCAGGGCCTTCAAAAGTGGAAAGCATTTGCTTTTATATCGACTACTGATTTAGTGCAGGTGCTGATTAGAAGTAAAAACACCGACCAGTGCCAGAAGTAGTTGAATCTTGATAAATTTTCATCACTAAGGCTATGTTTGAAACAAAAATTTTGGTGACGAAAAGCGGGAGAAAAATTGAAAGATTAAAAATGAATACATGGATTACTATCCATTGAAGCAAAAAAATTTCAACTTATTTTTTTTACCAAAATCCAAGAATCAAACGGAGGGTAAGAGTAATCAAGAAAGAAGGGGAAAATGATGGAATGATTAACAGAACAAACAAAGAAAGCCTAACAACAAATCAAGAATAAAAGAAAACAAGATTTCTGTGGTCTTATCAACTAACACTGGAATCCCATCAAACAGAAGAAAAAACCATAACTGAATACAACACACACACACATCATAGTCTCAACACAAGAAAAGAAACAAAATCAGACAAGCCCACATCACTACGACGAAGACCCATAAACAAGAACATGCAAACACATCATCAAAACACACACACAAAGATGTGTGAACGAAGAAAAGAAGGGTTCTTGGGAAAAAGGGGGAAACCTGTAACGACGATCATAAGGTGAAACAATGAAAGAACGGAGCTTTGCTCTGCGATAGCTTCTGGCGCCAAGGGACGGGAGTATCCCAGTAGAGAGGCTGTAATGGCTTCCTTCTCGAGACAACTGTTCAATCTCCTGCATCTCTGTGCCGCCGCACATTGAAGCCCTAAACAGCCCTCGTCGTTTATGGCCATAAGCATCGCCCATTGTTTCCCTGTGAAACTACAGAATCTAGTTTTCCACCTGATCTTTCACTTGTTTTTTTCTCTGTTGTGGCTGTGTTTATATAGGTAATATCAAACAGTTACATGAGAAGGCTCGAGCGGACAAATATTTTATTCGCCAAAATTGTGGGTTCTGTCCCCACACGCCACAGCCTACGATTTTTCAAGAAAGTTTTCCGCTCTCTCTCTCTCTCTCGAGCTCGTGGCATTGTGACACACGGCTGAATTAAAATCAAGGCTCTTTTATTGTTGTTGCTTTTTGGCCTTTTTATAATCGATTGTGATAACAAAAAAGAGAGGAAACAACAAAAAATTCATAAAGAAAAAGCATGAGCAAAAAATGATGTTATTTATTGTAATTTTCTTTGTTTTTTTGCCTCTTTAGGCACGTCTTCGTCTGAAGTAAATTTTATGTTCCACTTTTTGTATTTTATTTTGTATTTGTTTGTGAAATTTACAACTGATATATATGATGCACACACCTTAATGAAATACATGAGTGGAATAAAATAGTGAATGAGAATATTTGATGTGGTCTTCCTCACTATTTTACGTACAAATGCGCAACGTGGTAAAAAATTAAAATATACAGTGAATATGTGTCATGTATTCGTGTGAAATATATGGACATAATAAGATAATGAACAAGAAGATTTGATGTGATTTTTTTTTCATTATTCTATTTTATTTTACCTATATCGATAATGCATATCATATTCAGGATGCTTTGTTATATCAAAATTTATTAATATAGAAAAAATATTTGAATTTGTTATATGATAACATAAGCTTAAATAGATTTTTAAAAGTAATAATGAGTGAGTTTGACCGTGGAAATAATCATGAAGATTTGTCTGCCTTGGCAAAACTAGGGAAGTAAAAAGTTGAAACTTGGCTTGAGTGGTCTAATTATGTTCAGCATAAATCTTGACATTTATTATTATACAAGTCAGGGGCTACCGCACACTAATCTGATATAATTATTTATTAATTTTTAGCGATTATTGTATGAAATATATAGTATTTAATATTATACACGATTAATATCATTGATACAGAGAGATGGAGTCAGAAATTTAATTGAGGGGGGCCATTTTTTTTAAAATTATTAGTTATTAAAATATATAAATATAAGTGTTTGATATAATATTAACATATAAAATAACATAAATTATCATATTTATGCGTATAGGACAAATTAAAAGTGTTATAATCAAAACAATATATAAAAAATAATATTGAAAAAAATAACAAAATATTCTCTATTTTCAAAGAAGCAAATATACTGAATAATGAATTGATTTTCAAAAATACTTAACAAAGAATATTTTAACAATATTCAACAAAATTAACATAAACTCACATTATAATATATAATCAAAACTTAAAAGTATTAAAATAGATTTATCTCTCTCTCTCTCTCTTTCTCTCTCTCTATCTCTCTCTTTGTTCTCACAATCAAAAAATATTTTTAAAGTTTAAAAAGTATCTTTTCCTTTGTCTCCGCTAATACATTCCAAAATCACTCCCAATTAAATATAAAATCTCAAATTAGTAAGATTCATTCAATTTCAATAGTCCATCAAATAAACATCAAGATTTATTAAGTTTAATATTGAATAATTATCAAGATTTATATCGACAATCTTAAGATTTAAATCTTTATACAAAAATCAATTGTAAATAAATAAATGTATTAATTCCAAAATTAGTACACAATACCTTATTGTACATTGCTTTTGAAAAAAAAAAATTGAATACTAAAAATCTAATACAATTTTTAATATTTTAATTTGAAGAAAAGAAGTAGAAAGAGAAAGAATTTAATTCTTATGATAAATGAGATTTAGTAAATATAAATCACAAAAAATAAAATAGAGTAGAGAAAATTAAATTTTTTATTATATTAACTTATATAAAAGTCAAATTTGTGTATTGCCGGGGGGGGGGGGGGGGGGGGTGGTCGACAAAAATTTGATATTCTTATAAGTTTATATACTAAAAAATAGATTTTTAAAAAATTGAGGGGCAACCACCACTACGAGTCCCCCTTTTAGCTCCATCACTATTGATGCATATGTTGAACTTGTATAGATTTAGCAAAGATACATGCTGATCGAGTTCTTTTACAAAATTTTGAATTATTTCTCAACGTCAAACTGCTTCTTAATAGAAAATAAATTTTCTAAAATTCCTTATTTTGAATCTGGCATTTGAAAGAAATTCAGTAACTGAAACTTCATAAGTTTTCATTGCAATCATTCGGGAATCCAATTGACACAAAATGAACTATATCTAAAAGAATTAAATCTAGAAACCAAAATATCATTATGAAATAATAAATACAATTTTAAGGTATTGAATAAATATTCATTTCCTTTATTTTGCTATGAAAATGAACCTATAAGTGAAATACTATTTACCCTTTATTTTCTCACCAACCATCTATCCTCTTTTTTTTTTTTTGGATAATTAACGAATCTTCTATTCCTTTTTTTATTATTTTCTTAAAATGAACATGTAAACAAGCAAAGAAATATACAATATTGGAGGTCTCTCTAGATATGACACACCAGTTGTCCCTCAAAATCAGACCAAAAGTAAGAAAAATAAAACAAAAAAGAGGTGTCAAATTATTTTTAAAAAAATAAGAAGGTGCTAAATAATTTTCTAAAATCTTAGCAGGCTCTTTTATTTTCAATCAAATTAATTACAATAACATCTTATAAACTATTTCTATCTTATTTATACAAACATTTTAATAAATTATTTTGAAACTAATAAGGAAAAAAAAAAGGAAAAAGGAAAAATGATAGAGGTAGGAATCTAGTGTATTTGATTGACTTAATAAACGGTGCAACCGGGCGACGAAATCAATTAAAAATTGGCCTTCACTCTTATACTCCATCCGCCCCATAATAATTGTCACTTTAAGTTTGTGCAGAAGAATTAAGAAAATAGATTAAAAGTATTAAATATACATTATTTTAACTAAATTACCCTTTTAATAAATTAAGTTATTAATTTTCTATCATTAGTTATTAATCTCTCTCCTAAGGGTATATTAAGAAAAAATTAATAAATTCCTTCTAGATATGTGAGAACGACATATATTATGGGAAAAAAAATTCCTAAAGTGGCTACTATTATGGGACGGAGGGAGTATATAAGTTTAATAAGGAGCAGCATTATTTAATAATTATTTTTAATATGCACTTTTTTTAGTCCATCAATTTCCTTTTTTTTTTTACTCTTTCTCTTACCTCCCCTCTTACAACTTCTTTTTATTGTCCTTCTCTTTTTCTCTCTCCCCCCCCCCCCTCCCTCTCCTCTCTATTATCTTTTATCTCTAAATACTTTTCAATATCATTTTTTTTAAAAATTCTTCGTAATTTTCTTGGTTTTATTTATATTAAATCATTTTATTTTTACTTATTAGTAAATTTATAAATCTATTAAAAATAATTAAAAATATTTTGATAGTATAAATACTACAAAAAATAATATGTCATTAATTTTTTTTTTTATTATTATGCACACACATTTAGTGTGCTAATATTACTAGTTCATAATTGAGTTGTTGTTAGCTTGGTCCCAATTTATAACTGTCAGATTTTTTGACTTTTCCTATATCATAAACATCAATTTTTGATAATTTTCTTTCAAGCCCATTGTTTATTAAGATGAAAAATTTAATTCCAACGATAATTTTGGGTAATATCTCTTTATAAACATTTTCCACTTTGAAATAGAATTACGTATCGATTAAATAAAGAACTAAATTTTCATGGCCACCAAATGCATATCACATAACCAGAGAAAACCAGTTTGTATCCCGTTTTATTCAAAGAAAAGAGTGTAACATACACTTTTACTAAGACAATAAAATTAGAATAATAGATGTGTTGTAGGTCTTCAATTGCCATGATTATTTCATTATTAAAAAATTGCCAATATTAATTAGTTACCTAACTAATTAAATGCCACGATTAGTTTTGTACAGAAAGGGGGGATTTGCTTTTCTTTTCTTTTTCCTTTTTTTTAGTCTCAATTATTCGATCAATTTTATAATTTAATCTTTTGTTACTTTTCAAAGAAATATTGCCTTGGCACTTAGCTTAGCATGTGCTTTATCCAAAGTCTATTAGCTCGTGGGATTTAGTTCAATTGGTGAAATTGAGGCCTCAAAATTATCAATTTTTTGGTTCGATTCTTCTTAGACACAATATATTTTTCATTTATTTATTTTAATAGATGATTGGGTTTAATTATAGATAGTTTCTAGAAATTGGTTAGCCTTGATATTTTCATTCTCCATGTATATATAATCTGAGCATATGGATTCGGAAATTGATATTGACACTTTTAAAATTGTTGTAGGGGCTCCATTTTCACTTTTATATTGAAAAATTAATTAAAATGTCCATCCACTTTAAAATAGAATTAAGCACACGCACACACACCCAAGAAAAAAAAACAAAAAGTATATGCTATGCATCATTTATCTATCCAAATAAAAAAAAAAAGTATCACTTACTCACTCCTCAATTAAAAATTTCAACAAAACTACCCTTAAAGAATTTACATTTACTTAAATATACAATTATCTAATTTTTAATAAAAAAACATATTTGAATTATAATTAAAATACTTATCCATTTTTTATTTAAATTAATCAAATTTTACTTAGATTCAATACTTAAAATTCATTAAATGAGAAAAATTAGAATAACTTTTTTTTCATATGTAATTAATTTCAAATATTATTACAATAATTTAATAACTTAGTTTTATTTAAATTTACTGAATTTATGAATTATTTTTCAATTAAAATTTCTAATTGTTTTTATAGTTAATTAAAACATTTGGAGTTGAATTTTAGGATGCTAAGTATTAAAAAAAATATAGTGAAAATTATATGAATAGAATGGTATAAGGGCAATTATTAATTTGAAAGGTTAATTTATATTGTGCATGTGTGATGTATGTATCTGCGTATTTTTTGTTTTATTATTTCTTTTCTGGATTTTTGGGGGTCAGTGGGGTGGGGGTCGCGGGGGTTGTTTGGGGCTGGTGGAGGAATGTGTGTAAAATAGGTTTATTAGGACTACACGTATTTTTATTTTTTATGTTTTGAAAAAGAAATGAGACCAAAAGTTTAATTTTTTCAACTTTCAAAGCTACAAGAGAGTCAAAATTCAACTAATTCAACTTTTGGAATGAGAAATTGAAATGGCTCCATCAACGCACATTTTGAAAAGGATCGATACCTCATCAAAAATATAGTGAAGATTATATGAATACGCACATACATGCACAATTTAAATTACTTTTGTGTCGAAATATATTTTTTTTATCTTTAATAGTATGTAATTAGTAACATATTTTATATTATTCACTTATCATGTTGTTATTAGTTTATCAATTTAATTGTAGTGACTTACGTATAATCATCTTGTAATAAATAATTTTTTTTTTGAAAAAATAAGTTATATTGTAGTGGTTGTGTTAAAATAAGTTATTACGTCACTATAAGAGGTGGACACGTCTGTATGTACCTACCACTACTGACGCCACCAATAGAAAAATATATCAATCCCTAATGTAATTAATCCCCAGCATGATTGATATCTTTATCATTTAATGCAAAGATTTCATTTCATTAAATGTCATGAACGGTTAGTTCCACTTTATGGTAGTCCCTAAGGACAAAGCACATCAACAAATGTCCTATGTTGTTGTCCTTTCTCGACAATTAGACGAACCAACTCCTATTAGGCACGTCAATTAAAAACGCCCCGTAATATTATTTTTCAATAATTCTAATACATTGCACAAAAAATATTGTTCATATTCTTTCTAAATACCTTGATATTAACTTGATCGTGGAAAAGTCAAAATTTGGGCAAAATCCAACTAGCTCATGTGTGTTCATCCCTTGTTTACAGGAGGACCACCCGCATCACTCGAGGAAGTCCCCTTGACCTCTATCAAGCCGTTTTCAGACAGTATCACCTACAATTGTTTTACTTTCAGTCACCATTTTAATTATATTTTATTTATTTTTTACTTGTTATATTTCTTTGGTAAGTATTTAAAAATTATATATAAATATAAAAAAACTTTATAATTATCAAATAATGAAGGAATCAATACCGTTGGTATTTATATATAAAAGTCCATTGGGGTTGTTATTATTGGTACATATGAGGATGTCATTTTGCAACAAGTTACATATAAGTGACGAAAACTTTATGATATCCGCTAGGTAATATTCAAGTGTTGTTCTTAATAATTGAATTTGAATATAATAATATTAAAATATGAAATTATGATATTATTATAATTAATTCAACAATTAAAAGTACTATTTGAGTAATATTCAAATGAATAACACGTAACTTTCCTTGGTTTTGATCATCCACACATTATCATGACCGAACTTTGAGGACAAAGACGTAACCAGATTTTATTGAAGGCGCTTGCTCATTCCTTGGCGTTCTCAACAAGTTGTAATAACTAATAACCATAGTTCTATCAAATCGGTACATTTCTTGTGATAATCATAATCATCACCATCACCTATTCATGCTTCGTAAAAGTTCCAACATCCAAAAATGTCCGATTTTGTTCTTTTTGGTTAAAAAGGCATAGAGGGCGTTTGGGATTATTTTTATTTTTGGAGAAATTAAACTGATTGAAAAATTTAAAAATAAAAAAATTAAGTAGTAAAAGTAAAAATTAGTTAAAAATTTCATAATAAAAGTTGAGAGTATTTAAAAATAAAAAATGGCAAGAAATTAAAAGTTTGTAGTTGACAATTTAAAAAATTTAATTTATTCCAAAAAAAAAAAACTAAGAATCAATTTTAAACCAATGAAAGTTGCTTCCTCTAATTTCTCTGCTTCAGTTTTTTCTCCACTTAATTCAAGCAAAAATTATCCAATCAAACACTCGAAATAACTTTTTTGTAATAAAAAGTACCAAAGTGCTGTTTCAAACCACCCCGAACACCCTCGTAATACTAACAGTGGGAAAAAAAAAAAGACCCTACCCTGAATTTGGGCGATAAATGATTTCCTATTTTCAAAAAATCTACTTTACTAGTGAATAATATTCCTTCCGAATTTCCCCTGAAAATCAGTGAATGTTAATTCCGAATTTGAAATTTGCATCAAAAAATAAATGAAACAAAACGGTCAAATAATTCAATCGGATATCGTAATTAAATTTGCTGTCATTTTATTCCAAAACAAAAAGGAAGAAATAATTGAGGGTTGGACGGGTGGCAGTCAAAAGTCAAACCAATCACCTGCTTTTTATAGACCACGTGAGAGAAAAATTCAAAAAAAAAAAAAAAGGAAATAAAAAAGACAGGTGTTGTGAGAGAATCTATGTCTATATATATATATATATTTTATAAAGGATCAACACACTTTAATATCCGTTTGGTATTTTGATATAATTTTTTTCTTCTTTTTTCTTATTTTCTCTAATTTTTTCCTCTCTACTTTTCATTCTTTAATAACTATTTAGTGTCTTGATCTTATATTTTTTTTTCTCTTTTTTATTTTCTCTCACTTTTCTCTCTTTACTTCTCAACGTGGTATATTGTTTTTTTTTTTTCTTCCCTCCTTTTTCTTTGTCTTTATCTTTTTATTTATTTTTTTTCAACAATAAAATTCAATTTAATTTTCAATCATTTTTTTTGTTTTCCGCACATATAAATTTAATTTTCAATCTTTCTTTTTTATTTTTCATATAACATTATAAGTTTATTAAACATATAATTAAATTATATTTTATTTTTATTTCGCACATGCATAGAGTGTGCTGCATATGCTAATTATTAATAAAGCATTTATGGGCTTTGATAGCCACCTTCGATTTCTATTAATAAAGCTCTTACAGAAACTAATAACCACCATTGGTATCTTATTTATCTTCGATGTCTCTGTTTTTATTTATTTATTTTTCTGTTGTCCTTTTCTCTCTTCTATCAATTTCTCTCTCTCTCTCTCTCTATATATATATATATATATATATACAAGAGATACGATAAACATCATAAATTTTAATGGGTAAGTATTATCTAGTACTAAGAGATAAACATTATTCAATAAGTGATAAACATTATCTCATGATAAGAGATAAACATTGTCTAATTCAAGAAAAATTCAACTTAAACTCTTAAGTAGCAAAATTGAATTATTTCTTCAAGCTTTCTTCAATATGAAGTTTGCTTCTTGTCATAAATCGAGACCATCATTAAATTCAAATTACAATAACATATTAATATAACTAAAATACCCTTCAAGAATTCCACTCTAATTAGTGAATTGTTATAAGTTTTTTTAGGAGTTGACGAGATACTTATTATAAAGAAAAAAGGTCCATTAGGAATAAAAAAAAGAGCGACAAATGCATAGAAAGTCAAAGAATTACAAATATTTTGCAATACATGTTATGTGCTAAAATGATAATTAAAAGGGAATAGAGAGTAAAATTTTTATAGGTTCTATATTATAAAAATATTTAAAATATTTTTACTAGATTTATGAAACTAATAATAATACATTAACTTAAAATTAAAAATTAAGAAAATAATTATAAAGAAAGTTAAAAAAAATGATATTGCAGAGTAATGGGAGATAAAAGAGGGGAGAACGAGATAGAGGAAGGGAGAAAAAACAACAAAAAAAAAACAAAAGAAAAATAAAAGCCCACAAAAATTGACAGACCAACAGAAACCAAATGGTACTCTCCTTTACATAATAGTGTGTGTGTGTGTGTGTGTGTGTGTGTGTAAGTTTGACACAGAAAATAGGGGCCAACGTAACGGTGTAAACCACAGACGGCCCCTTCTATATATATATATATATAGTTCTATCGGCATTTACACAAATTCAGTAATGAAATAAGGGGAGCTCAGACAATGTTGCTACATTAACTAAAATACAACCAGAAAAATGGTAGTAGTATTACAGATTTCGTGAACATCACAGAGTATACACATAATCTCTAAGAGCTTACAGGTTTGCCATTTAATTTAGGGAAAGGATCTTGTTTGCTCAAAACCACCACTTTGCTCTTGTGGGCAAAATACCCTTTCACGAGATTCCTGTAAATTAGAATGGACATTATGCACTCTACCTGCGAAAACACCACGCGAAAGAAGTGAGTGGAATCGTGGATATGGTTAGAGCATGTCCGGCTGGAGCCATATTATCTCACAAAGGTGAAATATGACAAAAAAAAAAAAAGTACCTCATCTATATCCATATCCATCTCAAGCCATTTCAGTGCTTTAACAATAATATCTAGCTTGATCTGGTGGGCTTTGTTTGGATCCTTTTGCTTTTGAATGATATAGCTGCAATACGGCAACATCAGATAATGAATCTGGACGCTTGTCTCAGCTAATATAAATTGAAGCTACTTAAGATTTGCGCTTACATTTTCTTAACTAATCGTTGGTAAACTTGGAGTTCTAACTTCTCTAGAACAAGGTACACTCCTGACCTTAAAAACCTGGTAAGGATGTAGAGGGCCAACTTTTAGAGAAAACTGAGTGTGTTATAGAAATATGCATCAGGGAAAAGCATTTTACCTATCTTCATATTCTTGAAGGGCATGCCTTAGAAGTCGAAGATCCCCTCTTTTAAGAGCTAGTACAACGTCGCTATACTGCAAAAGAGAGATAAAAAGAATTCATCTTACAGAAACAAAGAAAAATGAGAAGCAAACAAATTCAATGCGTGGGGCAACATACAAAAATTATCCACATCATACCTCGTTTAAGTTAAACTTGTCAAGAAGAGATTTTCTAGGTAAGATGCCTATTGAGAGCTTCACAGGTATCAGATATTTCAATATCATCCTATTAGAACAACAGTAAGCAAAGAGCCCATCATTAGTCTCTAATGCATAATTGAAACTATAGGATGAAACAGTCGGGACTTTGCAGATACTACATCAAGGTAAACTAAATATTCTGCATCAATACCACTTCCAAAATGTAAAAGTTTGAAGGTTGATATGAAACTAAAACAGAAGAAGATCTACTGAAAAACTCTACAAGTGCAGTAAACTGATGGGATATTAGATAAACAAGAACCTAAGAATGCCATAATTATTAGTTGCATATTGCATCTCACGACATATAAAAATTGTATCTGGCTTTAAAGAATCAAATTGCCTCAGTTTAAGATATCCCAAATTTGCTCCAGGTTAAGTGAATGGCAGTAAAAGGAAAAGACTAACACGCCATGTCCAGACCTTATGTTTGCTTCTTTCCATGCATTGCAATGTGTCAGTGCATATGATAACTTGTGGTCAGCAGCTGGAAAGTTTTCATTGTACACCTCCAAACGACCAGTGTAATACATGTAAGTGACCTTGTCCCTGACTGGAAACTCCTCAAAGTCGAAAATCCTTGCAGTTTCAATACTCCTTATCACGCTGCGGCACAGGTGGACCGTTCCCAGCTTGAAATAAATTTTGAAAAGTTGGCATGTCACATATAAAGCTCCCACACGCTTTGGTCCTTTTCCAGCAAGAACCCCAAACACTTTCATAAGGAAAGAACCAGCACCTTTCAATCTTTCTGGGGTTTTCCCTATCGAAGCCAACTCCACATCAGCCTTCAAAGGCAACAACATATATCAGTGGACTTCTCGTGAGTCTGCCCTTCTATGCATACACTAAATTGTCACAAGATCATGAAGAGAAATTCATGTATATCTTACCTTCTCAGCAAGAATCCTAATTTCATATGCAATAACATAAAGTGCTTCCAAAGCCCATGCCGATTCCCAATTTCGAAATTCCTGAATAAAAGCACTACATTTCTCCATCATTAGGAATGCACTAGCTAGCATGCAAAAAACTTAACCACAATAGTTTTAATTGAATCAACATACTTGGCAGCTTTCTCAAAAGCCACGTATGAGTCTACCAAATGTCTTAGTCGGTAACTCTGCAATGAGCGAAATATAGGAACTATAATGTCCGCATACTGAGAGTATTTCTCAGATTGCCTAATAATCCTGTTGGCATCCTGAAAATATAAACAGCGAGGTCAAAACACTGGTTATGAATTGAGAAGCCATAGTTTCATAAAGGGAATTCCGAAACATGTAACATCAAAGGACATATGCAAAGAAAGATACATCAAGATGCAATAGTTTTCAGAACACATATGAAGAACATCCTACATTTACAATAATATGTGTGTAAAAATTTCAGTATAACAATCATTAAATAGAAATGAAGTTCAGGATTAAATATAAAAAAAGCTTATATTTATACAACTATTACAATTCTAGGTTATTGGCTTCTCATATTGTAAGTAGTACCTAGTTGCACATCCATACATATACCTCATAACTTGAGTTTCAGGATATCATCACCTAATCACATCAACAATTTTTTTGTCAAACAGGACTAGATCTATACACCAAAAACGAACCAAATATTTTGAAACGAAAAAGTGTAATTGCTGATATCTTATATGTAACTGAAAATACATACTTCCATTTCAGCAAAGCTTGAGCTGAATTGATCAGAAAAGTTTTGAATCATGGAGCAAGTTGATATTTGAAGATATTTGTAGTACACTTCTCCAATTAGCAGGAAACAGCATGATCGTGAAAGGAATCCACATCTTGATTACATTGAAAGACGAAGTCAAATGGCCAAGCTCGAATACATTGAAATACAAAGTCGAATCACCAAATGGCAGAAACATAGACACTCAACTACATCTCACATTCAACCAGAGAGAAAGATAAAATAGTTTCCGCGCTTCCAAATTGAAGCCAAAACAATTCTAACCCAATAATTTACAAATTTCAGCAGGTTTTTCACAGCCTAGAACTGCTTCCACTCCTTTCTAACCACACTTGTTCAACAATTCCCAGCTTTGCCAACGCACTAAAAATCCAGCTTTTAGTACCTAATCACTGAAACTAACAACTACGAACAACTTCAACTTAATTACTCACAGAACCACATTCAAAACCGCAAATTTTCAATAAAGCTCCGCCATTTGTAAGTTCAAATAACGAATTTCAAGTCTGCACCTAGAAAAAATGCAATAGATTAAAAAAGAAAAACCTGGAAGGTATTGAGAGCGTCGGCGAGTGAGAGGAGCACGGCGGAGTCGGAGGAGACGGAGAGCAGGCGGCTGAGGGATTTCCCGTCCTGATACGACACCGCATCGGAGAAGCGTGTTAGGTAATCGGTGATCCGCCGGTGAGCTTCCCCCATGCTTACATATGCCGCCATTGAAGAAGCTTAGCAGCGATTTGACTCGCCGGTGCGTCGTCAGAGAGGGGAATGGCTCGAAGACGACGTCGTCACAGAGCAATCTCGGAGTTTAGGTGTTGAGGGGATTGTTTTCTGGACCGGTCCGGGTTATTTGGGCGTCGCTTGACCCACTAACTAGGACGGGCCAGTAAGACATGTTTTTCTCTTTTTGTAATTACAACTCGGAACTCTCTATAGATATCAACCGAAAAGATATTTCCACGCATACGCACATACTCACTTACAGAAAAAGGGAAAAAAGATAAGAAGATTCGAACTCAAAACCTTACTGGTGCCAATTCGAATTCCCAGAAGGACAAGCTCTTCACCTTCATGGAGGGCTTGAAGCCATTTGTGAGAACTGAATTGCAACGACAAAGAATCACAGATTTGAACACGGCTATGGGAGCCGCAGAACGACTCTTGGATTATACAGTCGAGCCCCGAAGAGATAAACCAGTAGGGTCTAATGCCTCTCAGTCGAGAGGGAGTGTTTCAAGGCCCTTTGTCCCGAGTTTTCGTCGAAATTCAGGGGAAAGACAACCTTCCCCTCCATCAAGTTCCCAAGAGAGCACTATAAGAAGACCCTCGCAAGAAAGCAGACCGAGCACCTTCCAAAAGAAAGGTGGATCATGGGGGTCAAGACAATGCATCTTTTGCGATGGTCCACACCACTTTAGGGCGTGCCCGAAGAGGCAAACCCTCAATGCTATAGCCAGCCTAGGGAGGGGATAGTTATTGAAGTGAAGCCTTCTCAAGCATAGTCGAGCGTTGGATTTCCCCCTCTCGGTCCAACCCATTGTAATCATTCCTGCAGCCATATTGTAATCATGTTTCTGCAATCAATGGAATCGACTTTCAATTAATTTTGTGTTGCTGGTCCTCTAAAGCGTGCCGACGTGGCCGTGAGTGCGACGCCCAGTTAGAACTCGTATTAGTTCTGTAATTTTCAGGCGTACGTAATCGTACCTAGCGATTACTAGCCGCACGGTGCCCCGTTTTCTAAAATCAAACCGGTGCCCCGTGAAAGTTGATACCACGTGTCACGGGCAGACTCTCGAGTCGCGCAGCGGAACCAATTTTTCGGGCCCGTGATGCCCCTCAAGTTGCACTCAACCCGAGGTTACGGCCAAATTCCATCTCGAGTCTTTATGATGACCCGTAACATACTCGAGCTCAGAAGCTCACTAGGTGCCCTTCTAGGTGCACGACACTCATCCCTCGGAGTGCCCCTACGCCGGAGGCTCGGGTCTGCGCGCCTCTCTCGACAGCGTCTTACTCTTCGGCACCGACTAGCGAAGCATGGCTGGAGAAAGCCTTAACATACTCTCGGATGGTTCCGGTATGCCTTAGGTCTCTTAGTGCCCGTCGAGCAGTGTACTCGACATTCTCAGGGAAGAATTGTTGTCGAATCGCTTCCTTGAGGAGCTCCCACGTATCCAGTTGTATCCGTTGTGCCTGGATATCCGCATACTTTGTTCGCCACCAAAGCTTAGCATCACCCTCAAGGTACATCGTCGCTGTCGACACCTTTCTTGCTTCGTCTGTCACATTGGCAGCTAGGAAGTACTGCTCCATATCGAAGAGGAAGTTCTCTACTTCCTTTGCATCTCGCGCTCCCCCATATGCTTTAGGTTCGGGGAGTCGCAACCTTGCCACGGGGTCTTGAGCAACCCCACCACCTTCGCTCACTAGAATGTGTAGGTAACACAGATTAATTGTAAATGATGCCTATAATGATTTTTAGAAATATTAATAACTATAATTAAAATAAGCTTACCAAACTCTAAGCCACATTTTAGCAGGAGAAATAGTGTGGTGTTGTTCTTTTTACAAGTAATAGGTAAGGTTAATTAGGAGACTTAATGAGAAATATTAATATAGTTTCTTTTGCTAATAATTGCTGGATTAAACCCACCTTCGTTAGGCTATTCAATTAGGTGGCCGGCCCTTAATATTCGCAAAATGAAAATAGTTTATTGATCTCATAGGAAAATAAGTCCGTCTTTTTTCTTTTTCTATCTCTTTTGTTAAATAGGAAATAAGTAAAAGGAGAAAAAAAAAGGGAAAAAAAATAGAAATTTAAGTCTTGTCTTTTAATGTTTTTTGGTAAATAGTAAATTAGGTGGAAAATTTGTTCATGAATCGAGTGTTTGGACCTTATTTGTACACTTGATGATGTAATTTCAACTATATATTATATATATATTTTTTAAAAAAATAATGTATAATACTTTATTGAATTTGTAGCGGATCGTTAATACACCACACGTTTTTCTTTTCTTTTTTTTTTTTTGATAATTAATACACCACAAGTTAAGTCCGTGTAATTGTATCAAAATTAAATTGTCCAATTATGGACCACCTTCTCAAATAGCTAAATTGAACAGTCCTAAAGCTGGCCTTAGACTTTCAGGTGACTCCATTTCTACCAAGAAAACCAAGCTCCTCTTCTCTCTTCAGTTACAACAGTCAACCGGAGAGACAAACCAGAGAAGCGATAGAGAGAGAACACAAAACTTCAATCACCATGACCAATTCTTGAAAAGTCCATTCCTCTTTACCCATCTTCAACTCCATATCCAAATCCCTGCATAGATTTCTCCGGAAGCCCATCCCAAATCTATCCTTTTTGACCTTAAAATACTCTCAAAACCCCAAGATTCTTGGAGGGTCCTCCGATTTACAGCGTTATCTTCACAGCCCAGATCTCAAAATCTTTGAATCTGAAATGGGTTCTGATCCAGTATCCATTTTGACCCCCAAACAGATCAAGCCAATGCCAGTCACAGCAAAAGAAGAAGATGAACTTCCAAATTCATCTTCTACAGCTCTGCTATCCTTCAACACAGATTGCTCTCCCTTAGATTCCCCCAGAAAACCCGTGACCTCTACAGTTCTAATCATCTCTCTCGTTATCTCTACTTCCATCGCTATATCTGCAGCCATAGCTTTTGGGTTTTTATTCTTCCATTCTTCTTCTTCATCTGCTTCGTCGCTCAGTTCTGATTTAACTAATCAGGTCTCGAGATCGCTCTCGAAGCTGAAAAGCCCTGTTGTTTTGTTGATTTCCTCAGATGGGTTCAGGTTCGGGTATCAATTCAAGACGGATACGCCGAATATCGGTAGACTAATTCAAAATGGGACTGAGGCTGAATTGGGATTGATTCCTGTGTTTCCAACCCTAACTTTCCCCAATCATTACTCCATTGTCACTGGCTTGTACCCTGCTTACCATGGGATAATCAATAATTATTTCACTGATCCGATAACAGGTGATAAATTCAATATGGGTAGCCACGAACCCAAGTGGTGGTTGGGAGAGCCGCTGTGGGAGACAGTGGTGAATCATGGCTTGAAGGCTTCGACGTATTTTTGGCCAGGTTCCGAGGTTAAAAAGGGTTCTTGGACTTGTCCTGAGAAGTATTGTATGTTTTATAATGAATCTGTGCCTTTTGAAGAGAGAGTTGATACTGTTTTGAAGTACTTTGATTTGTCTAGTGATGAGATTCCTTCGTTTATGACATTGTATTTTGAGGATCCTGATCATCAGGGTCACAAGGTTGGCCCTGATGATCCTCAGATTACTGAAGCTGTTGTTGAAGTTGATAAGTTGATCGGGAGGTTGATCAGTGGTTTGGAAGACAGAGGGATTTTTGAGGATGTGAATATCATAATGGTGGGTGATCATGGGATGGTTGGTACTTGTGATAAAAAGTTGATCTTTTTAGATGATTTAGCTAACTGGGTTCAGGTTCCGAAAGAATGGGTTCAATCTTACAGTCCATTGCTGGCGATTCGTCCACCGGCCGGTTATTCATTGAAAGATATTGTTAACAAGATGAATGAGGGTTTGAAGTCGGGCCGCGTAAACAATGGTGAATATTTGAGGATGTATCTCAAGGAGGATTTGCCTAGCAGACTGCATTATTCAGCTAGTGAACGAATCCCACCAATTATAGGGTTGATAGAAGAAGGGTTTAAAGTGGAGCAGACGAGATCAAAGAAGCAAGAATGTGGCGGAGCACATGGATACGACAATGCATTTTTTTCCATGAGGACTATCTTTTTTGCTCACGGGCCTCAATTTGCCAGGGGCAGGAAAGTTCCATCTTTTGAGAATGTTCAGATATACAACTTGGTCACTAAAATCCTGAACATTCAAGGAGCCCCCAATAATGGGACAATGTCGTTTCCAGAAACCGTTCTTTTGCCTAGCCGTTGAATTACTTGAATCTCATATCACGTGCTCGATGAAGTATGAATTATCCACTTGAAACTCGACCGGACACTGCACAGGACATGAGAGTTTCTAACTTTGTATAAAGATGGATTCTCTTGATGAGTTAATGGCCAGATTTGATACAATGGGGTTATAGCAGAAAGGTATATATGCTAGTAACTACTAGACTGGATGCAGTTATCAAGTCTATTGTATTAAAGTAGGTGAATAATATCATCACTTTGCTAGTTGTTTGCTGTCAAATTTGTTATATAATATGTGCTGCGTGAGACCATCTCACCACTGTAACCAATGGAAGTTATTTTTTGATTGATTTTGAGGCTCCAACAATAGCATTGTCTGCATACGAATTAGCAAAACTTGATTTTACTGTGATATGGTTACCTCCACCTACTGGTTCCATGTCACCTGGAGTTCTTGAATATCAGAAATCATAATTGCTAATTTTTCTGAAATTACAATCAAATTATTCCAGCTCCATCTAAAAGAGAAGGAGAAAATTAAAAATATAAAGAAAATGGGACGACGTCCTAAATCCTAATTACTCTTTTAGTAATTTTAGGACAAACTATAATTTTCTAATTGTGATTTATTTTCTTTATTTCTTACCTTGTTGATTGAATACAATATCAGGAACTTATATGATAAAAGTGTTGGTCATAACACCACTGTAAATCTGTTCCCTCTCTGAAACTGAAGACATGGAGCAAGGAGCTTGAATTGCCAACCATTTTTGATGGTGTATTGAGCGTCTATATGCATTTTCTTTTTCCTTCTAATTGTTTTCCTGAAGAGATTTTACATTATGTTTGGTCCTTGGATTTCAGCAAGGAAAAGGTAAAGGATCATTTCTCTCCATCCTTCCCTCTCTCTTCTTCTTCTTCTTCTTCTTTTTGTGCTTCAAATATTCGTATTATGTGCTTTACGTTTTGTTCCATTTCATTTTTCTTAAACTTTTCCTCGTCAAAATCTAGGGTCCAAACACTGCATTAGAGTGAATAGCCTTTCATGTTGACACCAATTTTTGGCACCACTAATTTTGATGTTACTAACCATTTAGCTTGTTTTCTGCCTACAAAGGACTTTTTTTTTTTTTTTTTTTTTTTTTTTTTATATTATTTGATGGAAAACAGTAGTATACTATTATTAGGGAGGAAAAACATCAAGTCTGAGCCATACAATGTTCAAAAGCAAAACTAGGCAAATTTGAGTGATCCCCATGCTCATCAAGAGTACGTCCAACTAGACTATGGGCTACTTGATTGCCCATCTGATGGATTAAATGGAACAAACAAGAGTCATGAGTCACTGCCAAGCAGTCGCTCTCCACCATAAGAGACCTCCATGATAGCGAGCAGCCCAAACCTCCCAAGGCGTCTTCTCGAGCACCACCTCAAGCACTGCCCTGCCGTTTCCTGAGTGACCACGAGTCCTATAGCGCCCTCCTCGTCAAAGACATGGAAATTACTTTGGAAAAGTGGCAACAGTAGAAGTTTCGATGGTAATTGCCTAATTGGTATGCTTATGCCATTTTCTTAAAGTAAGTTGATCTTGATTGCCTGATTTATGCTGCAATTCTAAATTTTTGCCTTTGTTTGGCCACTCATAGGGAAGGGGCAGTAAGAGTAATGGTAATAATTTCCCCGCAGCTCCAAACATTGACCACTCTTAAGAATTTGTAAGAAAGAAGAATATCGAGGATTCATTACGCTGATTATGGTTAGTTAATCGAGTTTAATTTATATGTTTTATTTCTTCAATTTTCATGGCAAGTTTTAATATAAGCTCTAATTTCCAAGAAGATTTGATTTTTTTTTATTTTGATTGAAAGCAACACACTTATATATTCTAGCCCAAACTTTCATCACTTTATTTAGCAATACAGTGAACTTTCACTGCAATACAAAAGTTTAGAAATCTCATTTTCCTTTTGTCTATCCCTTCTGTATTTTTTTTTTTTTTGTCTCTTTTCAAGATAAAAAGTGCATACTGTTTAAACTAAAACCAATATGACATCACTACAAGAAAACAGGTTTTTAGTGGCTGATGTTTAGTGATCGACATTATCGGTCACAATTAGCTATAGATTCATGACTGATTAGTGACTGATTATTTATAAAAATTAAATGATAATCACTAATAGAATAGTGACTGATATTATGATTGAAGTAATTGCAGCCACTAATTTGTCGCTATCTCATGTGATGAACGTTAATTCGGTCACTAAGCAGTTAGTAAAATTTTATAGCTACTTAGTGTTGTGTAATATCAGCCACTCATCGACTTTTGTATCAATCACTAATCAATTACTCGTGGTGACTGATCATTCAATCAATAATTGTTGGGAAATGAAATCAGTCACAAATTCATCAGAAATCCATCAAGTTTTAGTCTGTCACTAGACAGTCATATTTTGTGATCAATATTGTGGTAACTACTTAATCACTATTAGGTTTCAGTCACGAGTCTGTCACATAATTATCCACTTGTCATTTGTTACTAATGAGTCATGACTTGTGACCGATACATAGTTACAAATCTATTACAAATTTAGTGTGTTCATAAATCAGTCACATTACTTATATAATTGTATCAACATAATCACTTATTTAATTCATTAAATATAAATGAAAAAAATTAGAAAGAAACTTTTGAAGCCACTAATAAATACTCATAATTCATCTATGAGAAATTAATAAGTACTCTATTTGGCTATGATCTCAATTTGAGAATTAATATTTTCGTGAGACATCGGATATCATCACCTATAAAAAGCATGAGCCAACTAATTTTTAATTTAATTAATTTTTCATGAACATAACTTTTGAATTAAATGTTTGTCCTTCAGTGTTATAATATTCTTTTTGATTCTTTAAACAAAATTCCAATAATTACTTTATCAATTTTTAAGTTTTTACTAGATTTTATATATGCAAAATTACGTTTGAATAACAATAATATCTTATAAAACTAAAAAAAATTATAAATAAGAACAAATCTAATAAAAATTTTAGTTATGAATTAATTTTTTTTTGTTGTTGGTGATGTAAATTAAGTAATCATGTTATATCAATTCAAACTTTTGCTATTATTAACATAATTTCATATTATTTTATTTTGCAATTTCACAATGATATTTAAGATAAATAGATAATTTTTTTCACTTGATGTGCTGTGGATACTTATTTAAAATTTATTTATTAAAATGAATTTATTATGTATTATAGGTTTTAATTAGATATCGTACACACATCCTAACATTATATTAAAAATTTAAATTTATAAGTTCTTTCAATATTAATATATGAATGGTTCAACAAAGACAAAGATTCAAAAGCAAAAAGAAAAAGAAAAGAAAAAATAGGAAAAAGAAATAGTGTACACATAAATTTTACACAAGGCAAATATTTTAAGTTTGTGAGTTTATTTTATTTACATAATAAAATATTTAGTACTTTTAACTTGAAAAGTGTTAAAAAGATAAAATTATATTTTTAGAAGATGTAGAGCTTAAGTAAAAGGAAGAAAAAAAATTATTTTGTTGCATGTAGTATTATAGTTATGATACATGTAAGTGAATAATAGATTAAAAATTCAATAATAGATTATTTGAATTATAAAATTATATATATATATATATATATGTATATGCATGTGTGTGTGTGTATGAGAGAGAGAGAGAGAGAGAGAGAGAGAGTCACTAAAAATAATAATGATTATTTATCACTTATAATTAATTGAATTTATTTTGTCAAAGTTTCCTAATGCAATTAATAATACATTTAATGAATCGTCCAATTTTCAATAAAAGTTTATTGAATATTGTAGTTGATTCTCAAGTAATTGACTATGTCAATTGCCATTAGAGTTGTAGCCCAGTAGCAGGAGTTCGAACCGACACCAATATTGAGGTATGGTTCAAACTATCTTGTCATCTCCCATTTCCCTTTGGGTGAGTACGTGTGTGGCATTTCGATTGACATCTACAGAGTGTTTCAAATTAATTGTATTAAAAAAAACCTAAGTCAATTGATCAAAATTTCAAACAATTCAATTTTCACTCCTAGTCGAACTGGCAAGGGTTTCGGATGTAATTGTTTCAATTGGTCAATTATACTAAATAAAAATAAATAATTTGATAATTTAGCCTTTTTTAATGATTAAATGTTGAATTGTACAAACTAAGGGTAAGTAATAAATTAATAAAATGATAATTTCACAAATAGATATAGGTCAAAAAATAAATAAAATAACAAAGATTCACAATGGCTTAGTGGTAAGGAAGAGTCTTGCCTTTGTGTAAGACGTGGGTTCGAAAATCCACTGACGCAAAATTACAAGTGCAATATGGTTGCCCCTTACTCGAGGTAGAAGCCTAGGTTCGATGATTGGTAAGGTAGTCATAAGTTGGTCACTATTTTTGACAAATTAACAGTAAATTATGTCATCTTTACCAATAAAATTAGGACTAAACACTACTAGAAAAACTGCAAATAGCCACGGATTTTAGCCACGGATTAGCCACAGATTTAAATAAAAAAAAAAAAAAAAACTTAGCCACGGATTGGCCACGGCCTGGCCGTGGCTATTTTTGGTGGCTAAAATTAGAGGAAAAATTGGCGCCTATTTTTAGCCACGGATTAGCCACGGCCAGACCGTGACTAAAAATTCCTAGGCAAATTTTTTTTTTTTTTGCACCGGATATGGTTTGAACTCTTGACCTGTTAGTTGAAGTTAGAGCATCAAACCACTACACCACTTTAATTTTTTGTTTAATAATTAATTTTTGCAATACGTAAGTAATATATGTATATTATTTATATTGATATATATAATAAATGATTGGATATGTTACATACGTATAAGATTAGGTATACTCATATATATATGTATTTATGTCTAATTAGATGTATATATTAGCTATATAAGTACATATATAACATATATTAGATATATAATACACTAATATATGTTTATTTCATACAGATGATTGAACATATATAGTACATATGATTAGATATATATCGATATATATTTGATAGCTATATATATGCACTCTACATTTATAACATATATTAGATATGTTATATATAGATATATAGTTATATCATATAGACTATATATATAGAGGATTAGAATGTACATATAATATATTAATATATATAAGATACACATTGACATATATATATATATATATTGATATATGTATATATGTATCAATATAAATTTATATAGATATAACTATATATCTATATATACTTGGACATTTATATATATATATATATTGATACATATATACTTGGACATTTATATATATATATATATTGAAACATATATACTTGGACATATTTAAAATAGATACATATATATATATATAAAAATATATGATATATATACTTGACATATATATATATATATATATATATATATAATACCACACATATACGAAGATATTGGCAAAGGATCACGAATTAAAGTTGCTATTATCTAAATATAAAGTGTATAAATAGATTGTTATAATTTTTGTTTTTGATATATTAATTTATTAAATATTTGTCATAAAAAGAAAAACTGAATAATGAACGATAAAGTCGAAGGTAAATATCTTTAATTTAAAAAAAATAATTGGTTAATAATATATAAAAATTACTAAAATTAAATAACAAAAATTGATAAAACTAATGAAATTTATTAAATAATTTAAATTTAAAATATTGTAAAAATATAGTTTAAATATAATAAAAAGCAATCAATAATCAAAGAATTCATTTGGCGCAACGGTTTCATGCTCCAAGTACAACATTGACTTCCCGTGTTCGAATCTCCTTGAGCGCAAAAAAAAAAAAAAAAAAATGCTTGGAGGACGCGGTCCAGGTTCGGGTGCGGGTTTGGTTTCGGGTATGGTCTGATTAGCTTTTTTTTTTTTTTTTTTTCAGTGGCCACGGCCACGCCCATCCAATAAAAAGGTGGCCAAAATTGGCCACGGATTGGCCACGGCCTGGCCGTGGCTAAAAAGCCGTGGCGACGATTAGCCACGCCACTTTTAGCCACGGAAAAAGTCCGTGGCTAATCCGTGGCCAATCCGTGGCTAATCTCCTTGGCCACGGATTTTTTGCCAAATCCGTGGCTAAAAGCCTTTTTTCTAGTAGTGAAAATTCAAAGCGTTGTGACTGATGTTTCAGTCACTAAATTGTGACTGATTGAAAAATCGGTCACAACAAAAATTTGTTACGAAGGTTTTTCCAACCGACACATCCAGTTACCAATCAATCACTAATCTCATTTTGTTATTGATTTTCCTTATTTAATGACCGAAAAATCAATCACGAAGCCCTATTTTTTGCAGTGGATTTAAGGCTGCTTTTTCATTTGCCTTTAAAAATAATAGAAATACTTATATTAATACAATGGCTTAGTGGTAAGGAAGAGTTTTGCCTTTGTGTAAGACGTGGGTTCGAAAATCTACTGACGCAAAATTACAAGTGCAATATGGTTGCCCCTTACTCGAGGCAGAAGCCCAGGTTCGATGACTGGTAAATTAGTCACAAGTTGGTCACTATTTGTGACAAATTAACAGTAAATTATGTCATCTTTACCAATGAAATTGGGACTAAAATTTAAAGCGTTGTGACAGATGTTTCAGTCACTAAATTGTGACTGATTGAAAAATCGATTACAACAAAAATTTGTTACCAAGGTTTTTCCAACCGACACATCTAGTTACCAATCAGTCACTAATCTCATTTTGTGATCGATTTTTCTTATTTAATGACCGAAAAATCAATCACGAAAGCCCCATTTTTTGTAGTGGATTTAAGGCTGCTTTTTCATTTGCCTTTAAAAATAATAGAAGTACTTATATTAATACATATGGAGGTTTTTCAAAAAACAGCTACCATAATCACGGTTGCGAAAAATGGAGGTTTTTTTTTCCTCATGAAAATTGCCTCCATTTTCAACTTTTGGAGGCAAATTATGATATTTGAATCTATATCTAAATGGAAAACAATTATCTACCATCCAAACTATGGGGTTTTCACATTTGCCATATAAATTTTTTTTTACTTATTGATTGCCATTCAAACTTCAAATTTTTAACAAAATACCACCCAAGTTCAAATCCCGACTGAATATTCTGTTGACGTTTTTTTTTCCGGTTATTATATAAACTTCACATTTTTTACAAATCATCGAAGTTCAAATCCCACTGGTTTCCATCCAAATTTCACATTTTTTACAAAATACAATCCAAGTTCAAATTCCGGTGGAATATTTTGTTGAGATTCCCTCACATGATTAGCGTGTGAGTTTCTTAAGTGCATGGTTGAATTGTGGTATGTGAGTTTCTTAAGAATATAAATCGTCTTTTTATATAAGTCCTGCTCAAAAAATATGGTTGAATTGTGGTATGTGAGTTTCTTAAGAATATAAATCGTCTTTTTATATAAGTCCCGCTCAAAAAATATGGTTGAATTGTGTTTTGTGAGGTTCTAACTCAAGTGAGTTAATGAAGAAGCACTGAAGAGGGGTTAACCAACTGGAGTGCATTGATACTCGCAATAAAATACGCCATATATTTTAATTGCCCTTGTATGAATCAAGAAAACTATGTCAAAGTTAAAAACAAAAAAATTAGCAACAAGGACTTCTTTTAAAGCCATACAGGGTTCCCAAGCATAATTTCATGCCAATGAGAACACTTTTCTAGTATATGACAATGGGGCTGCGCACAGTATGAATATCATCAGACCACACTAGTGCAGCAGAAATCATAGATCTCACTTGATTACAATTAACAATCACCACAAAGGACTTCTTCTCGTTCAACTGTTTAAATGAAATAGTAGCAGGCTTCGCTGTGATGTTACAGTCTGAAGTTTTGGTGATTCTAGCTGTGTAAGTTGAGTTTGCAAAGCCAACATTTGTTACGGTTCTTGAAAAGCTAGCTGACAGTGGTGCACTATTTTTCGCTTTGATGGTCATTGAAGGGTAATTTAAGTCCTTACTTGCCACCTCAGCTTGGGTTAACTCGAAACAGTTAACGTTTATGTCTTTGAATAACTTTTGAACAATTTTTGTGGAGTAGCCTAGGGCGCACAACATTTTGACGTTATCATCCTTATTTGTTTCGTATACGAGTCCAGGATTTGTTGCGCTTACAGGGTTTAGATGCCCTGATCCATATGAGAATTCAGCATCTTTATGCTTCTTAGGATCCATGGGCCAAGCTGGAAATATAAAATAATTTTATGATTTCTGCTTTAGATAGAAATGTGAATGTTTTTTTTTTTTCTGTGAAAATAATGTAAGCTGATTACCTGTTGTCATAAGAGCTGATTTGATTGCTGAAGGTGACCAGTCAGGATGTGCAGACTTTACGTAAGCAGCAGCCCCTGCGACATGCGGACAAGACATGGATGTGCCGGACAAAAGTTTGTACTTGACGGATCTTTTATCAGAGGGGTCGTCTGAAAGAGGAGCCTCTGGTGAATATGCAGCTAAGATTTCCACTCCAGGTGCTGTTATGTCTGGCTGCACATTGGTAAAGTGAATGTCTCAATGTAAGATGAAAATAAATTTAACAGAGAAATGAAAAAATAAAACACAGTGAATATTGATATATACCTTTAGAATATTTGGAATGATGGGATTTGGCCCTTTTGATGAAAAAGAAGCTACTATAGGAGCATCAATGTTTTTCACGGCTTCGCTAGTTGATATAATCGCTTTGGCGTCTCTGAGAAAAAAGATCCAATGAGAAAATTAATCATGTAGTGATATCTACATCATCTAAAAATTAGGAAAAATTGGATATATTTTTCTAACTTTGTAGAGTTGATGTAATAGTTTTTGACTGTATTCAGGTCACCAATAACTAAAGTTGATGCAGGCAAGGGAACAACAAAGGAAACATCTGGTGTTTGCCCTGATTTTGCAATTACTCCAGCAGCACCTGCAGAAAAAGCTGACTGTATGCCCGTTTCGCTATCACATAAAACAATCTTTCCGTTAACCAAACTCTCGTCTAAACACCCTGCAGCACAAAGCCTGCAATCAAACAATGCTTTGAATCTTGAGCCAAAAAAAGCATAATTAATAAAAACGGACTTAAAAGTGATGAAACATACTTGGCAAAACTTTCTTCACATATGTTTGTGACATCTTTACCGTACACTAAGGGTAATCCAGTTCCAATCATCTTGAAGGAATTAACAGCTTTGCCCTGTTTAAAGAAAGAAACAAAATTGTTAGAATCACTAGTAACGATAAAACCTACGTTGCACATAGGATCAAATGTATGAATCCGACATCAGACAAGTGCACTTACAACAACTATTTTCCCATTTCCCAAAGACACTTTGGTGACAATTCCACGATCCATGCTACTCGCACCGACAGTCAACAGCCATGGCGCGACGCTAGCAACTGTTCTTGGTCCAAAACCATTGTTTCCTGCAGAATGTACAGTTAATATACCCTTCTCCATTGCATGAAGGGATCCAATTGAAATGCTGTCATTTTTCATGTCGGCTACTGTCAAAGACCCGACTGAGATGGTGATGATGTCGACTCCATCAGCTATGGCATCATCAAATGCTGCTAATATATCCGCATCGTTGCAACCAATGCTAGAGCATACTTTGTACGCTGCAATTCTTGCTGAAGGGAGTCCTCCTCTTGCAGTGCCTGGAGCAAGCCCATAAAAACTTGCGTCTTTTACGCTATTTCCAGCGGCTGTAGAAGCAGTATGAGTTCCATGACCAACAGTATCCCTTGCGGATTCATTTATAAATAAATTCGTGTAGTGACGAGCCCCGATCAGCTTTCTATCAAAACCAGGCAAACATGTTTTAGTTGTTGGTTTTGTATTATTGTAAAACCATATTTCAAGCATAAAATAGTACAAGAGATAGATTCAGAAACTTTTATTGGGACGGTTATAAAAGGTCACTTTAATAAGGAAAATTTTTGAATTTAATTATATATATGTGTGTGTGTGTGTGTGTGTGTAAAATACTTAAAATATCTCTCTCAAAAGACTTGAGGGAGACGGCTATACTTGAATAATGCTATGTCTCATTGCAATGAAAATGATAATTGAAGGTAGAAAAGCTCTTACTTGTTACAAGTAAAATTTTGACCGCCTTTACAAGCTCCTTTCCATTTCTTTGGAACGGGACCGAAACCTTCGTCATTAAAACTGTCCGATTCAGGCCATATTCCAGAATCAATAACACCTATTATAATGTCACTTCCAGAGTTGGAGTTAACATTTTCCCGTAAACCCATATAGTCCCATGATCTCGTCGTCTGAGGCCATAGTGTTCGGCTTGGAAAAATTGATAACACTTCATCAAAGCCTGCATGAATTCGGAACAGCGTGTAATTTTTCACAAATTGTGCTAAAAAACTTACTTTTCTTAATGCATGCATCATATGAGGATAAACAGATGAACAAGATTTTTAAGTAAGACAGCACGACGAACTCACTAGCCAATTTTTCTTGTTCTTGCTTTGTAAGGTGGGCAACAAAACCATTGAAACTCCTTTTGTAACTTCTAACTAAGGCATGCCCTACAAAACTGAGAAAGGAAAAGAGTTCTGAATCACGAACATTTGTCATTTTATGGAATTAAATACGATAAGAAAATATATATATATATATATATATATCTTATCAAATGGTTAATATTACCTATCATCAACTACTTGTTGGAGCATATCAATGTGCTGTTCTTGAAGCATTTTACTATGGTAAGTTGAATAATATCCTTCGGGAAGGCCCCCCAGATAAACTACGTAAACCTAGAACAAACTCATCAAAAGTTAAAGAAGAAGAAAGAAAAGCGATAAAGATTATAACTTGTGAGAATTGCACAGATTAATCCTAATTTGTTCACAAGTAATGTTATGTTATTTTTTGTTAATGTCTATTGGAAGAAGTGTTCTTGCCTGTCTTTCGTCTCCCGCAGCGTCACTCGGGCACTTGGAAATCACATTGCACACAACAACAACAAACAAGAAACAACACTGAATTATACCGAGTCCAGCCATTTTTTCAGTGCTATAATAGGGAATGATCTTCTGCCATGTGATTACCTCCTCTTAAATAGTTGTATATTAGCATGATCTTCCATGGATTCAATTTTAAGTAGCAATAAATGTTTTTTTGGCTTTTAACTTATGGAATGAAGAGAAGAGATCTTGTCCTTGTGAAATTGATGGCTCATTTATGGGGGGCTCTTGCAATATTATGATCCACTATTATTTCTTTTATCTATGAAATACTTCCATTGGATATGCTAGTTCATTAACATGAAGATTGAAATTAATGAAAGTTTCTGAAATATGTTAATTCCATCCCACAAACTTTTCTTTTTGTGAACCAAGTCCCATAAAATCTCAATTATCACAATTGGTCCCATATTGAAAAAAATTCTCAAATTAGATCCCAAGTAGGGGAAAATTAATATTAATTGCATTTTAACTCCATATATTACTTAGAATTTAAAAAAAAAAAAACATCCTATAATGAAGAAACTAGATGAAAAAAGCTTTATATATACAAACACACCAATGTATCACATATTATGTGAATGTAATTAATATATATTAATTTCTTATATATATATATATATTAATTTTTTATTAGTTTTATTTTAATTTATATCAATTAAATTATATTACAAACAAATTAACTGAATTTATATAATGTATTTTGGTATAAATTTTACGACATAAATTTTTTAGTTTGTCAGAAATACAGTGAGTTTTTAATCTATTTCTAAACCATGTGGCGTTTTTGGCATTTTCATGAAACCATAAAGAGATGTTATGGAATTCCAACCCCCCCCCCCCCTCCCTTTTGTTGAAAACAAATGATTCAACACACTAAAATGTTTTTATTTTTATATTACTACTAGTCCAATATTTAATTAAATCTGAAAATATTTGTATAATAATTAATTTAACAAGTTACCTACTCATCTTTTCTCTTTTCTTCTTTTTTTTTTGGTTGGGGGGGGGGGGGGTTCGGGGGAGGGATGGTGCTTGAAGAGGAAAACATATACATATATATATACACATATATATATACACACACACACACAATTTATTTAGTAGAAATTAAGTAAATTGCATGAACAATTAATTATTGAGTCTGAATGTTACTAAAATTCTAAATATTTATCTATTTTTATGACATTTAATTAAATTTTATATAATATTAATTATCAATTAATAATTAATCATACGACATATGATAATATATGCAGTCATTTGAAAAAGAGTGTGTTTAGTGCAAATTAAAGTGCAATTTTCTTGGGGTGTGATATGCAAATTTAGTATACAGGGGGGAGTTACTTGTAAATAATTTCTTATTGGGCCTAATTTCATCATAAATTGGCCAACTGTGCCACCACCTGCAGCAAGTTCTTATTTACGATCTGTGGCCTCTCCAATTCTGTCTCTTGCACCATCAAAAAGGTCATCATTTATTAATATTGTTTTCTGAATTAGCATCTTCACTGTTTTTAGAACCTTAATATCTTGAAATTTGTACGTAAAGGGTGTTTGATTGTAGCTTGTGTTGGCTACAAGGTATGCGCACCAAGTGTTTGTTGAAATGCCCAACTGATTCTTGATACGCTTTGGCTCCTTATAATACCCAACGGAATAACAAGCACTCCTGTGAAAATCACCCTAGTGGAAATTTATAGTGCATTCTACATGTTTGTTTAAATTCCCCATTTGTTTGCGTAAAATAATTTAGTTTCATGATGTTTTCCCCATCTTATTCTCCTTGTTGAAAGTTCAAATTTGATTTCTTTCAGGGATCTGAGACAAAATGACAAGCTATCTGTGGAGGAAATACGCAGATTATTTGTACACAAAGTGGGAGAAGACACTCCTCTGGGACATGATAGAGCCATACAGGCGGCCCAAATCCTTCACTCCCCTGGTCACAATCTATATCTGTGCTTTTTATACTGGGGTTGTTGGGGCCGCAATCACCGAGCAACTCTACAAGGTTAATCCCCTTCTTCCGGGACCTCTTTATGAGATAGAATCTGAGTTTTGCTTGAATGATTGGGATAGATTTACTTTGTTCTGAGTGGAAAGATTGCCATCAAATGTATGTAACTATGAGATCGCTTTACAGCATTCAGCGTATGATTGTTAAAGGGATGAATGAGAACTGATTTGCATGATATTTGAGTTATTTAAATTTATCAAGTTGCTGAATAAAGAACATCTTTGGTGACAACGAGCACATCTTTTGGTAGGAATTCTTGAGGTTGATCCGACGCTGCGCATAGCTCCTGCTGCAAATGTATGTCATGCTAGAATTGCCTACATTCACTAATATAGCTGTTTTTATCTATACTTCGAAACATTGTATTTCGTGTTCGACCATATGTGTTTCAACTTTTTTGCATACATTTCACATTCTTGTAATTGTTTTAGTCCACATCTTATGATCTCTGGCCCTCTTTAAGGAGAAATGTTGAGTTTATTTCGTGACTCGCATGTTTTGTCAGGAGAAATATTGGGAAGACCATCCTGGGGAAGCTGTTCCGCTGATGAAGCCAATGTTTTACGGTGGGCCTTGGAGGGTAATGAGAGGTGATGTTCCACCATTCATCAAGGACGAGTCGTCAATGCAACCACCGGCAACCAGTGCTTGATTTCAGTCAGTGCGTACTGTGTGTGCATATTGGATATGGTTGCGGATTGAGGCACTTGACATTAAACTCCTGGTTTTGTTAAGCAGCATCACCTTTGAGAATGGCTGCCTTGATTTGTCATGCTATCCCAATCTTTATCTTATGATAATGATGAATGTTGAGAGCGATGCGTAAGTCCCTAATCTCTATAGAACCATTTAAAGTTTGTTGAAGTGGTGCTTAGATGTGGAGGAAGTTGAGTGATGGGATCATTAATGTAAATTTGAGGCATCTTCCTATGTTTTGAATGAATGAGTTTTGTTAAATATAAATAATATTAGTGTTATTAAAATTTGAGACATCTTCAAATAGTACAATTATATGAAAATATTAATGCATAGATATATTATTATAATCAGGATTATCTGCATTGACCACTAGGTTGTTGTCCAGTAGTGGAGAATCGAACTTAGTATCATTGAAGTCTTGAATTCAAAACTTTTTTTCCTCTTTAGTGAATATATGCTGAAGACATCTATTTCAATTTGATCCTCTGGAATTTATGCTCACACACAGACATCCAACGTATGCCGTTCAAGAAATTTATTTTCAAGGCTTTTGAGGAAAAAGATTGATTCACAGTATAAATTCATTCCAACTTCTTGTTCAGTGGTGCTCTTTCTGGAAACAGACGGCTCTTGTCTTTTCAAGTCTTTTGGGCAAAACGCGTCCTTTCATCGTGTTCTAAGTCCATCACGACACACAATTGTATTCCAAATGCAATGATATGCTGATTATCCCAAGTCGAAAAGTATAGCATCAGCAAACGAATCATTTTCTCAGAAGAGGAAGATAAAGTTAGGTGACTCGGCTATACAAATCGAGTGGACTTCAATTTATTCTTGCATCAACTAAAAGTGTGCTAACGCTGAAGAAGAGTATACAATCAAAGTTCAGTATAGAAAGCTAACAAACCAGTTGAGAAAAGAATATGAGGGGGAGTGAAAACTTAATACACCTGATCAGCTGGAGTCCACTAGCAGACCACCTCTTTCCTGCTCATTTATCCTGCATTTTTTGTGTCTAAAACCAGACAGAACTCAAACATTTTCACAAGACCAAAATTGCTATTTGCATTTACGAAAAGTTCCTAATCTGGGTTCTGGCACTTCACATTACACAGTTAGGAATCAAGAATATATTCAGTGACTGAACTCTCTCCCTCGCTCTCTCTCTCTGTGCCATACCCGAGCTCCTAATCATAGTATGTTAAAGAATTAAGCATCAAAAGATGACGGTGTTTGTCAGTTGTGGCATTAATATGATGTTACACTTGCTTAACTAAACCTTTTATTACATAAGCCACTTCAAAAGCAGAATACAGAGAACAGTTATCTTTATGTAAAGCACAATCAGTCATCTGATAGCCCAAAATCAAATCGAGTCATTGAAAAGAGGAAACCTAATCCAAGTTGCAGAAAAGAGAAGCATTCTTCATAGATTCCTCTAGACATGAAACACTATCAATATAATAAAGCTACATGATTCAAAGAAAGCAAATCCAATAACAGATCAAGTGCAATGCTACTTTATAGTTGGCGTATATAAAAAAGCCAGCCAACTTTGCTCCTAGTTCAAATAGGTAAAATAACTTTAAAAAAAGTGCATAAGATTGGAAGTCCAACTCAGAATGCTCTATCATCTACCAACGACAAATGGAACTGTGCATGCACTAGATTAGAACTATATGGTGGTTAATCCCGGGACAACCTAATCGTGCTCGCTTTGACGAGTCTCTTTCCAATCAAAAAGAAAAGATAAAAAGATTATCAAAGTACCACAGCAGCCATCCATTTTAAAGCAGTCGAAATTTGTTAAAGTTGCAAAGCAATTAGCACATGATTAGCACTATCAATCAACAAAAAAACCACAAATGAACATGCCTTTGTAATGCAAGCAAAAAGCATGATGTGCTGCTCAAATCATGGCTTAGCAGCCCATATTTTTCGTGGCACCACATCTTTACAGCACAAATTGTTTCGTCCGAAAGATTGTTTCTTTGAAACAAAATTCATAGCCATAGCTAGTAAAGATACTTTCCTGGAAACCACTGTTGGTGAAAGACCAGGACCCTAACGGAGCTGCAGATAAACAAGATCACAAAGAAAGCAGGGAAGCAAGAAAATAACAATATTTTGAAGGTTTGATCAAAGAGCAATTGTAAAGTAACAATAAACACGGAACTGGAAAAGAGAATTGTAGTTATTCATTCATCATTATAATTTGCAGGATTAAATCTACAGTTGCAAACAATAATTTAATCTCAGATCATTAAATTTTGAACCAAGACTAGCCAGAAACCTTTTTACATACATTATCAGCCGAGCGACAGTTAAACACCCGAAGCTCACACTTAGGTGCAACGGCCTTCAGCAGCAGCCTGGCAGTATCTTCCTGCCTGACCTTAGCCCCCTCCTTCTCCACCAGAGCCGCCCCCACAATCCTCTCATAACCACCACCGCCTCTGGCTACAAACGCCACCAATGCCGCCTGCACCGGCCCGAAACTGGGATTATAAGCTGCAGACTCGACATAAGAGCCCTTATACACATTTCCTTCACAATCCATCAATGCCACGCCCGATGGGCACCCGCTGTACGGAGCGTGCGCGTTGTTTGCAGCTTCCAGTGCTGATTCCTTCAAAAGGGTCTCATGCTTTTCTTGATTCCCACAATTCCCATTGCTGAATTTAAATCCGTTTTCATTCCCATTGCTGAGATTAACAGAATTGCCGTCTGTATTTGCATCATTTTGGGGTAATAGATTCAGCCCATTGTCATGCCGCTCGAGAAGAAGTGGAATTTCTCGATCGAGCAAATCATGCGGCCCAAATGGATTCGGTAGAAATTTAGATAAGGGCTTGAAATTGGGATGTTTGTTCTCGAGACTTTCCACATGGTCACGATTTTGAACACAGTTTTCTTCATCGATGACAAGGATTTGGATGGAGGAGGAGTCCCGGACTTCCTGGAAGAACTGGCGGCAGTGGCCGCAGGGGGCGGCCGAGACGGCGACGGAGAGGAGGCACGGGCAGCCGTGGACGGCTAGATTGGTGAGCAGGAACTGCTCCGCGTGGACGGAGTGGTGCAGGGGCAGGCCAGGGAATTCGAGATTGACCCCGACGAATACGCGGCCATCGGAGCCGAGACCCACCGCACCGACGTGGTAGTTAGAGATGGGGGGCCTGGCCAATGACTGCGCGGACTGGACCAGGTGGGGGAGGAGGTGGAGCACCGACGGGAGGTTCAGAGATTTCGCCATGGATTCCGCTTCTGAGGCTTCTATCACAAATTTGGCTACAGTGCGGTTGTGCCGATCCATTGCGTGTGTTGTGTTGTGTGTGTGTGTGTGTGAGAGAGAGAGAGGGAGAGAGAAGTGATGAAGGATGGAGGGGGAAGTGGGAGGAGGTGGAGGGGGTGATGGGATATATATAGGGTTCATTTTGGTGGCTGTCTTTCAAATTGCTGGTAAAATTTGTTTGTGTTAGTGGAGGATCCTCAATCCTCATGCATCACATGATTTTATTTTTTTGACTTTTTTTTAAAAATATTTTTTTTAAGAATTTTTATTTTCCTTTATTTAGGAGAGTTAGGCAAAATATTTGAAAATTGATGCTAAATCGACGGCCAAAAATAAATATTATTTCAAGTTTCATTTGGTTTGGATTTTTGGGAAGGATTATGGCAGCTGGGGCAATCATTTTTCACCAACTTTGATTATGGTGGGAAAATTATTTCATATTTTTCTCCTCCAATAACAGCATATATACATGATGCATGTGCTCTGATAAATTACAGCACATGTCGACAAAGCAATGCAGCTGGAAACATAAAACTTCTATATGAGTTGTGTTTGTTGGAAGGTGTTGGAAGTCTGTATCCAGTGGAGATAGATCTGATTTGGTAAAATCAGTGTTAATTATGTGATGAATATATTGTATTTAATTACGTAATTGGTGTATATTTTGTAAAGAATGATTAAACACGTAGCAAGTCAGATATACTCGAAGATGGAGTTAGGAATTTCTATGTTAAAAAAATACATATAAATTTTGGGGGGTGGGGGTTACTGCCCCCTCTAACCTCCATCAACTATAATTATGCGCTTGACATATAATTTATTAAATTTGAACAAACTAGATCAAAACAAGATTTCTGTGAACAATTAGATGTCACTCAAAATCAAAGATATCATAAATATATAAGAATAATTTGGAAATTAGGCGGTGCGTATGCATAGCTGACTCCCTCTAACTTCATATGACTCCACTTCTACTCATAAACTTGAGGGGGGCAGTCCACCCCCTCAACCCCGGTTGGCTCCAACCCTAAGTACACTTAATGTATAATTTATTGTGTTTGGACAAACTATGTTCGAATAAGAATTTTATGTCAACAATTAGATATTCCTCAAAATCTCAGATATTATAAATATATAAGGATAATTTTGAAGTCAGGTGGTGAATAATGCACAACCAATGTGACTCCTCCACTATTCTATCTAGATGTTGATAATGTTTGAAAGGTTTGTTTGGCATGAGAATCTTGATGGGTAAGAAATATTAAAGTATCCTATAACAAAATTATAAAGAAAATCAAATTTACAAATTCATTTGGTCATTTACACAAAACAATGGTTAAGATGGTGGCGACCATCTTCTTGGAGCCAAAGAGAGAAAGCAACGAATTATTTCCTCAGCCTTTTGTAGGATTTATTTGAAAATAAACTTCCTCAAATCAAATAGTAGTTTCCCTTAAATTTCCCTTCTTTTGATCCCAAAGGAGAAACCAACAAATTTATTTTTCTCAAAATTTCATTTTGGTTTTTTTTTTTCACTAAAAAAGAGTCATAAGCAACGTTCAATGTTTGAATTGTGGAATTGTGAATGAAACAATTGAATTGAGGAGAATTGCTTTATATTGGACTTTTACAATACTCGAATTCGAATAAATCAACTAATAAATCGGAAAAATCAAGTGTTTACGACAAAAACAAAAGGAAAAAGCCTTCAATCGATGAATAGTACCTGTATATGTACCCAAGACATTGAATCTTTCAATAATACAAAGGATGATGAGAGAGGAGTCCACATGATTTTTGAGCTGTTATTGCCCGTCAGAGATTACATTATTTGGCACAAAATTACAAAAATATGAAGTCAAGCTCCCACAATAAGGGACACAAACAAAAACAAGGGCATCATAAATATTTAAATGTTTATTAAATTTCCTAACCCTATTTGATTAATATTTTTTTTGTGTATTGCATAGCAACTTTGGTGGGTACGTAGAAAACACAGCAGAGCTCCATTCTTGATTTGATAGATAACAAGAATATTTTAACATTGCACCGCAGAAAAGAAGTAATATATATATATATATATATTATTATTATAATATGTATGAGCTAGAGATTCTAACTAGTGAAGGCTAGTTTTTATTTTATGTAGTCTTTGACAGCTCTTTGATTGAGTCTAACATAGAAATGGAACATTCAAGGAAGCTTGCAAGAGAGTTTCTAGGAAGATCAGTGCATCTGTGTGTGTGTGTGTGTGTGTGAGAGAGAGAGAGAGAGAGAGAGAGGGTATTTCAAAAAATTCTTTACATGAGTTTGAATTTCATACTTGCATCAAACAATTATATATATATATATATATATATATATTACTATAATATGTATGAGCTAGAGATTCTAATTAGCGAAGGCTAGCTTTTATTTTATGCAGTCTTTGACAGCTCTTTGATTGAATCTAACCTAGAAATGGAACATTCAAGGAAGCTTGCAAGAGACTTTTGTGTGTTTGTGTGTGTGTGAGAGAGAGAGAGGGTGTTTCAAAATATTCTTTCATGCATCGAGTTTGAATTTCATACTTACATCAAATAATTTAGATTTTACCACATTATTAGTTAGGGTGATTTACACTGACCACCCTGAGATTTGGTTAATTTACGAGAAACCCCCTATGGTTTCAAAAATTACCAAAACCCCCCCAAAGTTATACCAATATTACAACCAACACCTATTTAGGTTGACTTATTAACAATATTAAATCTTTTTTTTCCTCTCTGTAATATTGTTATCATAAAATTTTCATGTAATAGATTTGAAAAAAAATTGTGATTATTTATTCAAATAAATATTCTGAATTTAATGCATTAAAGGTATCTACCAACACATCAAGTATGTTATATTATCGCTAATACGGAGTAAATTTTAAGAGAAATGAGTTAGAGTCCTCAAACTAAATAAAATTTTCAAGTGCATTATTTAATTTCAATTTTTTATTTCAATCAATGTTTATATTTCTCATTTCACATAATCATAATTTTTTTTTTCCAAATCTATTAAATTAAAATTTTATGATAACAATATTACAGAGGGGAAAAAAAGAATTAATATTGTTGATAAGTCAACCTAAGTAGGTGCTAGTTGTAATATTAGTATAACCTCAGGGGATTTTTGGTAATTTTTGAAACCACAGGGGGTTTCTCGTAAATTAGCCTAATATCAGGGTGGTCAATGTAAATCACCCAAAAAAGGGGAAGGGGTATTTTTGAAAATTCGAATAAGTTTGTAATATTTTTGAAACTTTAGGGGGTTTTTGATAATTTTTGAAAACGTAGGGGATTTTTCGTAAATTAGCCAAACCTCAGGGGTGGTCAGTGTAATTTTTCCTATTAGTTAACAATATAACACAACTTTAACTATTTAATTTGTATATCGGGTCCAAACACCAAATTCATATAAAAATTTAGCGGGTTTTTCCATTATTTGTGGTGAAAGTTTTGTAGTCATTACTCAATTCTATTGCTTCAAAGGTGTGAAAAGAGACCTTTACCAACCTTGATTAACGGAGAATTGTAATTGAATACATCTATGCTCTTTTTATTATTTAATCATCAATGATTATTTAAAATATGAGAACACCATGACCTGAAAATTATGATATAAAATAATCCCAATATAAAGTCCTTTTAGAAATGAGTACTAAATAGAGAATATAATTGTTCGCATAATCAGATTTATCTTGTTGACTAAGATGTTCCATATTGAGGATGTGTCGCGGTCAAAGATTGTTTTGTCCTAAAACACCCGTTCCCACACGCAAATTAAAATCCCTAAGAAATTTTCATGCAAGTACAATTGATGAATTTTATGAAAATAAGATAAAGAGGACAACTCAGAATACAATCAACCAGGCCAACTGCCTTAATTACTGCTCATTTGCCGCCAAATTTCCAAACAATTCAATAAATTGAAAATTCGAAGGAAAACAAAAAACATATATTAGTAATGATTTTATTCTGATGTAGAAGTTTATTATATTCCTTTTTTTTAGCAAAAAAAGTATATTACAATCAAATACATTCATATTTCAATTGAAAGATAAACTATCACAATCAAACATTACTAAACTCAAATAATTACAAAGAAAATACTATACACTATAACAAGAAATTAGTATTAAACTAGAATGATATCCATATTTACGAAAATTCAATTCCACTGCTTCAAGGCTATAAGGTCTCCATCTTATCACAGATTCAAGATCTTATTGGTAGAAATTTATTATATTCTGCCATCATATTACTAGATTTTTATATATAAAGGGTTGATTGTAATTGATTTTTGAAGCTGATGATTGTTTTTATTTTGGGCAATAGCCAAAGTTAGTTGGAGAAGGATATTTTGGTCAAATGAAATAAAAAGATTCACCTAGAAATGTGGGCCGAGGCTTCAAATTGAAGCTTGACAAAAACATAAGTACAAGTTAAATGGATATTAAACGAAACGGATATGTAATATTCGAATTCGTATTCAATTAAATTTTTCAATGTTCGTATTAATATTCGAACCTGATGAATGTTCAAGACTTCATATCCAAATTTGAATCCGACAGATATTTTGCGAATTTAGATGTTTAATATTTTTGAAAACTAGACAAAATTATGGATATTCGAATATTCGTTTTCGTTTACAATGATCCAAATATCCGATTGAATATCTGAATCCATTTATATAAATAAAAAATAAATAAATAAAACTTGCACGGCTTATCTAATTGAAATTCTTGTTTATATATGGATATAAGTATAGTATATGTTCATTAATATTAGTAAAGTTAATATATTTACTTATATTTTTATTTCATTGTAAATTATAAAGATATGAGTCAATTAAAATTTTTTTTATCTATTTTACTTATGAGAAGATGATAAGTCCGTAATTATAATTGATTTTTATGTTTATTTTGTAGGACTTATCACGTTTTTTTTCTCATTTCGGGCCTTATTATGCATAAGTTTGAGCTAAATTGTTGTTTTGTAGGTAAGAAGGAAAAAAAGACCAAAAAGGGCATAAAAAGTGAAATCAGAAGCTGCGTATTTACGCAAACTATTTCGAGTAACAGCCCAATGCAAGTAATTCAGAGGAAAAATGGCTGTAAAAATACGTATGTACGCAAGAAATCTTGAGTACTTACCCAAGGCCAGCGAGTTTGAAGAAAAATAAATCTGTAAATTTGCGTATGTATGCAAAATATTTTGCGTACATACGCGACGTCTGCAACAACAATTAACAACCTTCCGTATTTGACTGAGGTGCTGATTTGGAAAGATTTGCTAGGCGTTTCTCTACCACTTTTGAGTCCAGATTCAAGCGGAATTCAAGGGGAGATATTTTTTTTTTTCAGATCTAGATAGATTAGAACTCTAGAGAGGCTTGGGACATTCATGAATTTTTGTTTTCATTTTTACTTTTTTTCTTTTTGGGGGTTCGATTTGGATCTTCTGGATTTTGTGAAGAACGGAGGAGTGGAGAAATCAAGAGCCAAGGGAAGAACAACCGAACAAGGGGAGTTTTACACCTGAAATTTCCAGCAATAAGTTTCATTCTTCTCTTTTCATGAATTCTTTCCCATATTTCGTTCTTATGTTTAGTTTCATTATGAACTAATTTTAATTAAGTGTAAGGATGATGTAGTTCATCGTTTTTGCTATTCTATGAAAATCTCGTAAGTTTGAATTCGTTTTCGTATGTTTCTTTATTGTGTGATTCTTGTTTAATGGTTTAATACGTGGTTATGGTTTGATCACCCCTCATTAGCGACTTTGAGAATCGTGGTGAGGTCGAGAGACGATTCACGATAATAGCTCTAATTAGATGAGATCAATTGGGTTAAAGTTACATGAGAATGAATTTAACTTTGATTGAGCCTTAAGACAGTGTTTAAAAATCCATACAAATAATTCTAGAGTTGGGATTAATTGAATGAGAATTAGTTAATCTTAGGCTTAGAGGGATTGTATGAATTAATTCCGTAATGCTCGAGAGAGATTGTGGATATATGTGTTCCTAGGCTTCACACAACCACGAAATCGTTCAACTTAGGGATTGGATTAGAATAGTGAATTTGGTGAATGAAACCACCTTACACTTGCCTTTCCCTCCTTGATTATTTGTTAGTATTATTATTCGTAAGTTGTTTTTAATTAAGAACGTAGGTTTCTTTTAGTAATACAAAATCACTACTCAATTTGATCCATTTAGCTAAACAAACACAAGTTATTTTTACGGGCCAAATCACAATCCATGTGGATTCGACACTCAACTCACTTTATATTACTTGTACGATTGCGTGCACTTGCGCAAGTCCCAACAAAAGAGATTCGTGTATGTATATATATACACACTATTACTAATAATAATAGTAATTTTTAAATATTATTTATCGAATACAGATAACGAATATAATTAAACGAATATATCCGACGAATAGACATTTGGAGCGGATATGAAATTTTCATATCCATATCCATTTATTGCTCGGATATTTATAATTGGATACGGATAATATCCACTTTATACGAATATAAATAATATACTCAACAAATGGATATAGATATGAACGGTAAACGGATTTTTTGTTACCCATTTAGAGCCCTAAACATAGAGATGATTTTGCAATTTAGGTGAAAATTTAAGGATGGGAATGAATTTTACCCCATGAGAAGCATGCTTTGATTATAACTAAGAAAAACATTACAAATATAATATACACGATAGGCTTTTTAGTTCTTGTATTTTATTATGAAAGACCATTAACATTGTGCTTCGACGGATGAATCTGAAGTTAAAAATTTTAAATTAATTCAACCTATTTGGATAAATTCATATTACAATGAATTCTAAATTATTTAACTACAATTTCAAGCTATTTTTTAAGTTATTTGGATGAATTTAAAATTCATCAAACTTAAAGTCATTTGAAATCATTCGTCTCAAATTCTTTATTAGCATGGCAAATTAAATATTTATACTTAACTTTTGATTAACCATGTGACATAATCATGATTCCCGCAAGAAGTTAGCATATATGGAGGGTGTTTGGGATTACTTTTACTTTTGGAGTAAGTTGGAGTTATTGAAAAAATTGAAAAAAAGTTGAGTAATAAAAGTTGGTAGTATTTGAAAATAAAATTTAAAAGTTGATAATAAAAGTATGGAATGTTTGGAAATAAAAGTGAAAAGCAGGCAAAAGTTGGTAGAAAACAATTCAAAAAGTTCAATTTATTTACGAAAATACCAATATCTAGCAGCTTTCTCCCAACTTCTCAACTTCTGTTTTTTTCCAACTTAATTTAAGCAAAAGCTACAAAATCAAATACTTAAAGTAGATTTTTTTAAGTAAAAAGCAACAAAATATTTTTTTTTAATTTTTTCAAAATACCCCTACAGTTTGATATATCCATATCCATATCTACATTATGTTATATATATATATATATATATATATATATATAGAGAGAGAGAGAGAGAGAGAGAGAGAGAGAGAGGGCCCAATTACAGATTTTAAACAAATTCTTGGTTTGGTGTTCCAGAACTCTTTTATTCCTTAAAACAAAGACTTGTTGGTTGTTTTTTTATAAATTTTTTTTTTTTGGATGATTGTCTTTTCATAAATTCAATCCTGTAAGCTTATTTCTATTAAGTACAACTTATTTTTACGCGACTCATTACAAGCAAAAAAGTACAATTAGTGATAAAAATGAAGTGATGGTACTTTTTTATCTTGTCACTAATTAATTTTATTTAGTAAGAATATATTTTGTTTTAGAAAAAATTATCCTCAGCTCTTTGAGTTTAAATGAAATTATAAATAATTCTATCTTGTTTTACCCCCTAACATATATTAATGTTTATAGAAAACACCCTGCTGTTAGTGAATTTTTGAAAATACCCTTAGTCAATTTTTCCATCATTTTTTGAGGATTGAAAGACCCTTATTTATTGTAAGATTTGAAACCTGAAGGATATTTATTGTAAGTATTCAAATTAAATAAGGGTACATTTATAATATTTTTGAAAAAAACACACACACGATGGGCGACGCTCTTCAATAGGTTTTCTAGCGGGATTTGAAAGGGTCATGAGCTAATCGCAATGAGCAATGCATTGATGAAGTCCATACTGGGTGGATGAGATGTAATGGTGGGTTAGGGTTTAATGTAATTTTTGTTCAATTAAATCCAAACGGATGGAGTATTGACAAAATCTATAAAAGGATTTTGACGAGCTTAAGGAGACAAAAAAAATTGGTGTGTAACTTGACCATCTATGTGGTGGCGATACAACGGTGGTGCGGGATGTTATTCATTTTCAAAATAAGAAAAGTTATTTGTGATTTTGCATAAATTGAAGAAATGTGGGGGTAATTCTTTCTTACAAATATATAGAGGCAAAAATGATATTACAGTCCTTTTGTCTCATTTAGCAATAAGAGGCCAAAACTTAGAGTATTGATAATTTTCAAAATAAGAAAGAATTATTTATAATTGTATCTAAACTTAAATGAAGTAAGGATAATTATCACAAAATGATTCAATTGCGAGAAAATTATTAATTATTTTGCCCCCTCAAATTGCATAATTTAGTTAGTATAACGCAACTCATTCCCTAATTGAATCACTTGGTGATAAAATAAAGGGATATCATCGCTTTCACCTAATAGTTAATTATTTTTCCCCCTTAAATTGTTTAAATTTAAGCACTTCGTTCATTAATGATTTTTTTATATATAATATTTATATCACTTACCCTTAAATTTGCTTTTATGAAATATTTAATCTCTTCAAAATACTTTTATTGTATCATTTTAACCTTCAATTTTTATCATTTTATTCATATATATATATATATATGTGTGTGTGTGTGTGTGTGTGTGTGTGTGTGTCAATTTCTTATTATCTTTATATAATTTAGTTGATCTACATTGTAGAACAAATATACCAGGCTCTTATTATCTTCTCAAATATAAAGTTTTGATTAGTGTGATTAGGTTAACTGAGTAGTTGGGTACGTCGATTAATAAAACTTAAAACATATATTGTTTAGAGTAAGTAAATTATATATAGATATTATAGTCTAAATTATATGTATATTATAGTAAAAAATTGACGATAAAAAATGATAAAACTCTTAAATTGGTAAAGTACTAACTAAGATATTTTAAATGGGTTAAGTGATTTTAAAAAGTAAATTTAGAGCTTTAAGTATTATAAATATTCTAGAAAAATCCATTGAGGGGCAAAGCGCTCAAGTTCAAGCAATTTAAGGCGATAAATTGCATTTAATATTGTTCAAAAGTTTTCATAAAATTGACTTGGGGGCAAAATGCTTTGGTTGGTGAAATTATAGGGCACAAAGTGCTTTTTTTCACTTGACTTTTTAGGGGATTTAATGTCAAAATTAAAAATTTTGAGGGGGTGAAATGCAATTTGTTTTTATATTTAACTATTTAAGTAACACCCTTCAAATGATTATATACGTGTGTGTGTGTTTGTGTGTGTGACCCAAATAATTTAACAAGTTCTAATGATTAAATTTCTACATTCACCATCTTAAATGCCAAAATTAACTTTGTCAAGATTCACTTGTCCGTTGATAGTTGTTGATATGACGTGTGAATAGGCTTTAGAAACATGTTAATTGTGTTCCATATGTAGTCGCTGCAAGCTTGTAGCCATTACTGCCATATAATTGATTCTGTTATATATATATATATATATATATATATATATATATATTAGTGACACCGCACACTCTACGTGAGTATAAAATATAAAAAATATATATTATGATTTAGTACTTCAATTTTTTTTAGGATGAAAATATAAATATATTATTAAATTTCTTTTATAAGAAGACTTTTTTAAGAATTATTTGAAATAATTTATTAAATTGTAATAATTTAAAAATAAAATAATTATATGAAATATAATTACATGATAAAGAAGAAAAACACAAAAAGAAAAAAAATCAAGTAATTGTAATTAGATAAAGTAGTTAGTGGGTTGAGAACATGTGTTTTTTAAATTGGAAGCAATATTACAATATTGACCTTTTTATTTGTTTATATAAATTATATGTGTTTACTAATTAGAAGGGTAAAATTGACACATCAAAATTTAGTATCCGAATTGAATTGATTTCATATGAATTTTTAATTTTACCCATAATTTTGCATATCTCTATTGATTCCATATAAAATTGAAGGGCAAATTTTGTAAAATTACATAAATAAGCGTCAATTATGATATAAAAATAGTTTTTTTTATAATAGTATATATATATAATTATGTATGTAGAAAAAAATTTTATTTTGCCCTTTTTGGAGCTCGTGATTGTCAAAATACCCTAATTTTTTAAAATATTTAAATTCTATACTAAACCGAGCTTTGAAAGCTTGGTTTTACTGTAGTATGACCGAGCTTCCAAAGCTCGGTCTAAGTTTTTTTATATTTTTTTTTCCGAAAAATAAAGACCGAGCTTTAAGAGCTCGGTCTAAGTAAATCACTTTTTTTTTTTTAAAAGTTGAAGCTCGGCCATATTATTAGTTTAATATCTATATATATTTAAAAGTATAAGGCCGAGCTTCAAGAGCTCGGCCATATTATTAGTTTAATATATATATATATATATATTAAGTATATATTATTAGTTTAATATCTATATATATATATATATATTTAAATTAGAAGGCCGAGCTTTTGAAGCTCGGCCATATATATATATATATATATTTTGAAAACTAAATATTATTTTAATATTATTTTAATTTTTGATTTTTAAATTTTTTTTAAATATATTTTTCATTGCAGTATATAAACATGCTCCAATTCAAAATTTTAATTCACAAACTTCTCATTCAATGTCGCATTTTTCATTTACGAGTTGTAATAAATTCTATCAGTATTTTAACAAAATAGATTTAATTAAAAAGATAAGATAACAAAATATAAAATTTCAGTTAAAAATATTGTGGTAATTATAAAATATCACATACAAAGAGATAATGTAAATTGAAATTTTTTATTCCAAATAAAAAAAGCATAAATATATGAAAAATTAGTATTGATATGCACCAATTATTGGCGTTGTTGGGCACGTTGCCTTGATCTTTCCCTGATTTGTGGTTGGTCCATCTCATTATGAATGCGAGTGGTAACATCACGACCGCGTCGTTGCTCTTTTAACCTGTCGGGATTATGGACTAATTTGAAATCAGCTTCTGGCCAATAAGCCTCATCCCAAATAGGCTTGAATATACCCATATACGCTTGTTGGTAAGAGTCTATACTGTAGTACCACGCAAATATTTGACTGGTGTCCATCGAAAATTGGGTTGCCGCGGCTAAGACATGTGAGCATGGTATACCAAACTGTTGTCAAATCCCACAAGAGCATGTACCTTTTGTTAGCTTCACAACTAAATCGACGACCAGCCCGGTGTCCTGTGTCTCTGGCAAGTATTGATACCGTACGTTCATGGTACACAAAATTCTCGACGACATGCTATAGTGAGTCATTTTTGTAAGCATTGTAATAGGCATATGCGTGATCGGTCCAAGGTTGGTTATTTGATCGCATACCGTTTCCCATAGTAGAACGCTGACGGAACTAATTTATGGTGCGGTTGAAGGTGAGATGGACGAACGCTGACGATGGGCAGACGACGACCACCCTTGAAGGCGCCATTAATACATTCGGACATATTTGTTGTCATTATGCCTGTCTGTTTTCCACCGTCGTATACGGCTATCCATTTCTCCAAGTCGATGCGTTCCAAGTATCTTGCCGCCTTGGGTTTGGTTGCTCGTATTTGCTCTATGATCTTGTTAAAGTCAAACTCAGTTGGAGCATTCCCAGTACTCCAACATAGGTCTTTGGCGATGATATTTTTGACCTTTGCGTTTAAATTCGAGCAAAGGTGCTTAAGACAGAATCGATGGCAGCCAAGAGGCTCTTTAAATGCAATGAGTTGTTCGACTGCTGAAGTTATGCCAACATGTCTATCTGAAATGAGGCATGCACCTTGATTTTATCCAATAACATGTTGGACCAACATTGACAGGAGCCATGACCAGGACGAGCGTGTTTCTTCATCAACTAATGCGTATGCCAGTGGCAACACATTTTGGTTTCCGTCCATTGTGCACGCAATTAGCAACTTGTGTTTGTACTTTGTACACAAACGAGTTCCATCAACGCTAATAACCTTGCGGCAGTGTCGAAAAGCATCTATACATGGCTTGAATGCCCAAAATACGTATCTTATCATTTTTGTTGTGGGATCGTCAGTATTGAGGTTAAGCCATTCTACGACAGTCCCGGGATTCCACCTTTGTAGTGCAAGCAAATAACGATGTAGTTTTGCTATGGATGTTTCCCAGTTACCATACAACAAGAAACGCGCATGCATCAATCCTTGCCAAGCCTTCTGATAGCTTATCGTTTACCCTAGAAGGGTATGAATTTATGCTCGCACGTCTCCAGCTTTGTATGAGTAATTTTCATGAACTTGGTTCACCATCATTCCTCCAATGACATTTCTGTCCAAGTTTGTGTGATCTCCGCTATCATCCATTACGAGGCAGGTATGTGGGTCAGTGTACCTCGTTATTTGCCAAACTCCACGCTTGTCGTTTAGAACTACCCGAACTCTCCACTGACAGCTTTGTTCTTCCCTCAACATGCAGCGAACACTATATAATTTCGGCTCCGACTTAATAACCTTGAATTCTAGCCTCGCCCACTTGATAGAAAAATGCTTGATAGATTGTGTGGCATCGCGCTTATTGTTGAAAATCATTCTCACTTGAAGAATTCCCCTATCTTGGTCGTACAATGTTTCGTTTCTGTCAGTTGGTATATTGCATGAATCTATTGACAGCTTTTCGAACGACATATTGAACCATGTAATGGTTTCATACAGCCAAGGTGCGCTCGTACTAGATTGCAATAGGTGTGCGGGAGTTGTTATTTGTTGGGTGACTATAGGAACTGTGATGACAGCAGTCACATTCATTTCTTCAACATCATTGTGGTCGATGTCACCACCGGCTGCATCCATGTCGTAGTCCGGTTCAGAATGATCAACCTAGAGTGTCAGCCACGACATTGTCTGTGTTTTCTCCTTCTCTTAATTCATGTGTTTGTTGTTGCTGTGTCGGGGCGGGATGCGAAGTGCCTACATCCCCCCTGTTGCACGTGGAGGGACCTGCGCCGTCATCGTTGCAGCCGATGTTTTGATGGGTATATTGGACATCTCGGAAGCCGAAGTTGCTTAATCCTTGCGTGATTGCTGGAATTTCTTCTTGTGTTAATATGGACATGTATAAATCCCATTGCTGATCATGCTCCCACATTACGTGGGGGCAACTGTCATGTTGGATCACGGCTTCTGCTTCAGTGAAAATTTTTAGGTTACGTAGGCCTACGCTTGATCGAGTGAAATTCCACAGGTCGGTATCATTTGTCAACTCTACCAATGCTTGCACAATGGGTTGACTTGAGATGTAGTTGAGGAATGCTTTCAACGTGAACGTATTACTGTTTACGCCAGTAATTCTGTACAACTCTTCCATCAAATTAACCAATGTTGAGTTGCGGGCTATCCACGTAAAACCCACTGGGTTTCTATCATATGTGATGATATGATTACAATGTTGTATGTTACCGCCGTGATAAACAACAACACCAATCATTTTCATGTCCATGTGAGGAGATTTTAATAGCGTGGAGCGTTTCGGGGTGTGGGTTATCTTTGTTGCAATGTGTGAAATTATAAGTTTTCTGTTTTTGTGGTGTTTCAATTGGGCTGATATTGTTTATATCCGAAATTTTCACATGTGTACAATATACGCCTGAAAAAGTAGAATGGTATGTGTGTAGGCATCAGAACTTTTTATCAGGCTACTGGAATACATTATTCAAACTTTGTCTAGAGCCACCAAAATTTTTACCAGGCACACCATGCCAGTATTTAGAATTTATATCAGTTGTAATTATAATAACTTCACTATTCATCAATAGTGAAGTTACTATGCTACAAACTTATTCCCTGAAAAAGTGGGGATTTTTCACAAGCCTTAAAAATTATCAGTTACTTCATGCGTCTGAAAAAGTTGAGTACTATGTGTGTAGGTGTGCCATGCTACAAAATCAGGTTACTGGGATACATTATTCGAACTTTGTCTAAAGTCATCAGAATTTTTACTATCCACACCATGCCGATATTTAGAATTTGTATCAACTGTAATTATAGTAACTTTACTATTTATCAATAGTTAAGTTACTATGCTACAAACTTTTTTCCGAAAAAAGTGGGAATTTTTCACAAGTCTTAAAAATTATCAGTTACTTCATGTGTCTAAAAAAGTTGATTAGTATGTGTGTAGGCGTGTCATGCTAAAAATTCAGGCTACCTAGATACATTATTGAAAATTTGTTAAGAGCCATCATAATTTCTATCACGCGTACTTTACTACTATTTATAATTTATATCATATGTAATTATTTAAACTTTACTATTCATCAATAGTAAAGTTACTATTGATATATTCCAATTTTGACCAAAATCTGCCATAATTATTTAAGTTTCACCATTCATAAACAGTGAAGTCACTATTTCAATAATCATTTACGTTTCACTATTCATAAAAGTGAAGTAACTCTTTCAATAATTATTTAAGTTGCACTATTCATAAATAGTGAAGTCACTAGTACAATATTCTAAAATTGACCAAGGTACTATGCTAGAACTTGTAGCTTATATTTATTCGAAAATATATTTAGTGTAATTATTGAAATCACTATTCTGATAGCTCATCCCCTCGATTCGACCATACTCCGAAAGGTACTGGTGAAGCATTATAACTCGGACGTTGTTCGATTTCGCATAGTTAAACACTCCACCGGGATAACACCATTGGCTAATGTCACTCGAGGTTGGCATGTTGGCCAACTGAGTGTATGGTGTGTTGGAAAAATCTCCAAAGGCACTGGTACCCACATACGAAGGCCCGTACACGTCTTGGGGGAAACTTGAACTAGAAGGGCAAAATTGTGTTTCGGGTGCAAATGAATGCCTTGGTTTGGCACCATGCACAGTAGAAGGCCTGACTTTATCGTGTTGAACAGTGGAATCTCCGCCCTGAAATGTCCTACGACGTTGTCTTTCAACACGCCTTGGATATGGATCACTTGTTGCACCTACGTTGGAGGTGCGTCGTACGTTTGACCAGTTATTCCAATATGTGTTCTGGCCACGTTCTTTAACATCCTTGCGTGATTTGCAATGTGTGGAACATTGTGTCGCATAGCCTCCACTTGAATATACTCCGCACTCTCCAACTGTCACCATGTTGGAAAAAATATTTTACACTTAATATTTTTCATAAAATAAGAAATACAAATTTTATTCATGCAATGTTTAAAAAGATACTAACCATGATACGCCATGCTGCCAGATTGGAAGGTTAATAACCCCTTCCTAGTTCATACCCTTGTGGGAGACTGATTTGCCGAACAGTATGTCTCATATACCATGCAAAGTAACCGTTCTCCACATGTGATACCCTCGAAGAGATTGGAGCACTGTTAACAATCAACTCCTGGACGTTATTCCAAATCCGTGTGTAATTAGCGTATGCTAATCCCCAATCCTTTGTTGAATTATGACCCCGCCTATCTACTCTTGGCAAAGTTCTCTCTGCCATAGCAATGTTGGGAGGAATATTTTTTCTCATCCAAAACTGCCTCAAAACACGCTCAACATAATGAAACTCAATGATTGCATAATTCAACAGCGGTGCTGAAACATGCCAGTACTCCTCTGCTCTATCATCCGGCAGTCCAGCAATCTCGGGGGCATTGGGGTCATACGGACGCCATTTGAACTGAAAATGATTCACATAACTCTATTGTTTCATACTTAGTCAAATACAAAATAAAGTGCTTTAGATTGATAAATAATAGTGTCAAACCTCTTTGTCACACATCCTGTCAAACAATTCTCTAGCAACAGGTAACGAATGTCTAACAGTATCTGTATATCTATAGTAATTACTCCATCAGGCACCAAATGGGACTGTGGTTCTTTCAGCGTCATCACAATCCAAATTTTGCCATGTTAGCAACCTTCGAAATACGAGCACTGGTATTATTGTTGTGATACGAGACCATGCCCAAATCTACAATACAAAAAATAAACCAACTCACTCATATTAGTTTTTTCTCTTTAATAAGCATTAATATGATAAACACTCTATAAATTTAATACCTGAACTAATTGAATCGGGCCAGATATCGAGTTTGTCTCCCTTCTCGAAGCAACAGCCAGCTCCCGATATAGGAATGCCAATACAGCAGAACCCCAGCTAAAAGACTAGGTACGTTGGACATCATCTATATGAAGTAAATAATGTAACCCGATAAATTTTTTGCTTTTCTCGGGCATCATTACGCTTGAGATGAGTCCCAAGGCCACACATCTGGTGTATTGTAAGATAGCCTCTACTGATGAAGAATTACTAATTCTGTGGTTTCGGAGGCAATTTAGAATCACTTTTACAATAATACGTGACGACATAAGATCCGAGTCATTTGGAACAAATCCTAACAATTTACCACATTTTTCAACCCAATTTGTTCCTTCCTGTACATGACCCACTAAAGGACTGGCCCTCACAGGCAATGCCTATAGAATTGCAATGTCCTCTAATGTCACAGTTGCTTCGCTAATCGAAAAGTGAAATGTATTTGTTTCCGGCCGCCACCTCTCTACCAACGCAGTGATAAGCGCATGGTCTATCTCGATACGACCACACGTAAGCACTCCATAAAATCCCATCCCATAAAGCATTTGTAGCACATTAACGTGCAATGGCTGTTCTTCGATAATTTTCCAAAAATTTATATACATTTCCCTAACATCCAATGGCCCAGGCTCCTCACCTTCTGTTACTAATTTGGACCTATGACTGTCCTGTGCATATAGCACATCCAAACTCTCAGGACCACACAAATGACGATGAATCGACATACCTCTTCAGTAAATAAATTTTTTTTATGAGTGATAGATTTGTGAGACAAAAATTTTAATATTGGGAAATAGAATTGCAACGTTGCGAAAGTGAATAAGAAGTTTGTGAGTTAAAAATTTTTGGGTTGTAACATCTTGTTTATTTAGTGGATAGAAAAAAAACTTTTTGAAAAAAAATAAAATATTAATACCTTGATCGAGCTCTTAGAGCTCAGTCTTCAAATTAAAAAAAAAAAATTAATATTTATCTTGACCGAGCTTTAGAGCTCGGTCTTCAAATTAAAAAAAAAATTATATGTGATATTTTATAATTACCACAATATTTTTAACTAAAATTTGATATTATGTTATATTATCTTTTTAATTAAATCTATTTTTTTAAAATACTTATATAATTTATTACAACTCGTAAATGAAAAATGGGACATTGAATGAGAAGTTTGTGAATTAAAATTTTGAATTGGAGCATATTTATATACTGCATTAAAAAATATATTTAAAAAAAATTAAAAATCAAAAATTAAAATAATATTAAAATAATATTTAGAATTAAAATATATATATATATATATATATATATATATATATATGGCCAAACTTCTAAAGCTCGGCCTTCTAATTTTAAAATATATATATATATATATAGATATTAAACTAATATGCTCGGCCTTAAAATATATATATATATATATATATATATAAATTAAACTAATAATATGGCCGAGCTCTTGAAGCTCGACCTTATACTTTTAAAAAAAATATATATAGAAAATTCATTTACTTAGACCGAGCTCTTAAAGCTCGGTCTTTATTTTCCAAAAAAAAATATAAAAAAATTTAGATCGAGTTTTGGAAGCTCGATCATACTATGTCGGTACAGTAAAATCGAATTTTTCAAAGCTCAATTTAGGGTAGAATTTAAATATTTTAAAAAAATAGGGTATTTTGATAATCACGAGTCCCAAAAAAAGCAAAATAAATTTTTTTTCTATGTATATATAGTTCCCATCATAATTTCACTATCAGTACTTTCTCAAGCTACAAAAAAAGTTCTTTGCTGGACCCAACCCTGTCCTTTAGCTGCCAAACTCTATGTGGCAGTGGCATCAATATATTTGTGACCTAGCAAGCCCTTTAATTAGTGTAATAATAATTGCTTGGATCCATTTGAATCATCCTCCACGGTAGATCAAATACCACTACAATTGGGGCTTGGGAAATTACAATGATTGCCTTTTTTTTTTTTTGGGAGAATAATTACAAATTACAATGATTGTGATCCCTTGAGTTGTCCTATATCAAAAACAATTTCTTTTTTTTTTTTTCCAAATAATAATAATATGTGACAAAGATATATAAGTACTTTCATTCAAGTGTATGCGTCTATAAGTTTTGATGTCTTCCTTTGTTTGAGTGTGTATTAATCCAACACTCTTGTTTCAACTTGTAAATTTGTTATAAGAAAATACTTTCTTTATTAACGGAACAATTCGCTACAAATTTGGTAAAATTTGTCACACAATACAGTTTTGTGATGAATAATAAATTCGATAGCAAATGTTTTTGTCACCGATTGTTATTTTAATTATATATTTTTTTTGTTATAAATTCATTACAAATATCTTATATTTGTAACAAAATCTATCAATGTACAATTATTTTTCAATAAATAGTGGAGGAATAGTTCTTAACAATAAAAAATAAACACATCGAAAAAAGTGTAACATATGAGAATAGTATGCATATCATTCATAAATCATAGAAACAATTTTAATGAAATTATTGCATGTTAATGATGTCAACAACACAAGAAATTAAGACGTGGCGTATTTGAGTAGACATATATGTTGCCCAATAAGTTTGAATGAGCTGTGTACTAACCCTTTGGACGGATTTAGAAATTGGAACACCACTTAGTGTTGCTTCGGGTGTTTGCTTTCCATCACATTAGTTGATTGTAGAACATATAGAGGGGTAGGGGTGTAAATGAATATTAAACAGAGTAGATATATAGTATTTGAATTCGATGGATATTCAAAATCTCATATTCGAACTCGAATGTGATGGATATTTTGCGAATTCAAATATATCCAAATTCGTTTAGTAGTTCTGAAAATCTGACAAAATTATGAATATTCGGATATCCGAATGTCCTTTTCCACTTACAATTATCCAAATATCCGATTGAATATTCGAATCCGTTTATCCGAATCTAATTTATATAAATAAAAAAATCAAGTAAGATTTATATAATTATCTAATTGAAATTTTTGTATATATCTAAGTATAGTATATGCTAATTAATATATGTAAAGTTAATATATTTACTTATATTTTTATTTAATTATAAATTATAAAAATATGAGTCAATTAATTTTTTTTCTATCTATTTTACTTATAAGAAGACGCTAGAAAATACACACACATACATACACTTCTTCTTCTTCTTCTTCTTCTTCTTCTTCTTCTATTATTACTGCTGCTAATAATAATAATAATAATAATAATAATATATTATTATTATTATTATTATTATTATTATTATTATTTTCTAATGTTATTTGTTGGATACGAATAAGGTATATAATTACATGAATATATCCATCGGATACACATTCAGAGCGGATACTAAATGAAGCAGATATGCAATTACCATATCTGTATCCATTTATTATTCGAATACGGAAAATATCCGTATCCATTTATTATTCGGATACGAATAATATCCATTTTATACGAATACGGATAGCATACCCTATAAACGGATATGGATACGAACGGCAAATGAATTTTTAGTTATCCATTACAACTCAATAGGGGGGGAGGGGGGGAGAGGAGTAAGAAAGAAAAATAGAAAAAGGGCTCCAATGTTCTCAAGAGCCGAGAAATCACATTTATAGTTAACCTTGGCAGAATTTTTGTGATTAAATATCTTTTACTCGCAATCCCGTTTCAAGAAGTATAGGTTTAAAAACTATTTTCAAAAAGTGAGGAATAAATAAAAAATTAAATAAATAAAGAGTTGCTGGCTTGTTTGAAATTCTAACAAGTTCTTTTAACTACAATCAAATTAGTTACAAAATTGACATTACTAACATTTCATAAAACTACATTCATTGTATTTATCTGAACATTTTAAGAGTTAACTTGAAAAAACAAAACAAAACATGTTGCAGCATGTAAGAGCTTATGTGTTTCAAATAAGTTTAGTTAAACACCTTAATTATTAGACGAATAAAGGTCATACATGATTAATGATTTTCAAATGCACTTAGTTGCTGATATTTCTAAATTGAGCAATTTGGTGCGACCGTGGTTTCTTTTGAGCCTATTTTAAGCGTTTAAAAGCATCCCATGATTTTTAATATGTGCACCTAAAAATGAGTCCTAAAAAAGTTGTGGCCCAACTTTTCAAATCCCTAAAAGTCATGCACTTTACGAGGCCTAAAATTTTCTAAGGCCCAATTAATCAAATCCACTTTATTATAGACCAGGCTACGGAGCAAAATATTATTCAGGACCTACACCTCAGTATTGATGGTCATTTTCAAATCTCCTAGAGTAGAATGGAATACGATAAGATAGAACAAAAGAACAAATTTCCCACTCTTAATGGTCGAAGTGAGCATTTTCATTCTAAATTCATTAATTTGAAATGAATAAAATCTCCTCATTATAGGATTCGAACCTACGACAACCTATCGATTAATAGCTAATCAGTATCTCCTTATTGTAGGATTCGAACCTACGACGGCCAATCAATTAATAGCTTATTGCTATCTCCTCATCTGAATTACAAATATTTATAATTAAATTTAATTTATTGATTATTTTATTCGACTGAATATATTAAAATTTGAAGCAAACTGTGATCGGATTCGATTTAAAATTCGCTCCATTGACAGCCCTACTTTGGGCCATGCGTGTGGCTTATTTCTGAGGACAAAGGCCTAATAGTAGAAATAGCCTTATCCTTGTGTGCGCAAGTGAAGAAAAGATGGCCACGTAAACTGCGTATGTATCAATCACCGAACTTGAGAGTTGAGAGTAGCAAATTAATTTTGTGGGGCATTACTCCAATTAAAAAGAATTTTCAGTCAAAATTACATATAATATTAAGTTCAGTAGCATCTCTGAAATGTTATAAAAATCTTGATTTAATTTCGAACTCAATTAAACCCTAAACTTAAATAAATAAATAAAATATTTTTTTTTCGATTACAATCAACTCGGGACACCCTATAGATGTCAATCGGAAGGACCCCCATATACGCACACACTCACTCAAAGAGAAAGGGGGAGAGAACAAGAGGATTCGAACTCAGAACCTCACTTATATTATTTGAACCCCCACCACTGGGCTACAACCCAAGTCGCAAATAAATAGAACATTAATCACACAAATCCAATCACATGCATACTGGGCATAGCCCAAGAGGACTGTCCGCTAAATGTTTTGAAACATAAAAAGAGAAATGGCTAATCGATTTGGCATTAAACTGCAGCATTTGGCGGGTGTTTATCCCTCTGTAACTGCAATCCCTTTCTCTTGTTTGCCACCATTTTCAAGGAGAGTTTGTGGGCACAGAGCGCCCCGTAGAGTGGTTTTAGGCATTGGGGTCTCTTTCTTGTCCCAGTTCATGAATATGATGGCCAGTGGCAGTCTTGGTGCCAAATCTTTCATTGCGTCCGCCAGGCAAAAGGGTGCTGTTGAGAAGGTAAAAAAAAAAAAAAAAAAAGGTTCTAATCCTTTTCTTGATAAGTGCTCTAAAAGGGGAGTTTATGAATCTGTTGGTGTTTTCTTGAATTGGGTGCTGTTGTGATTTTGGAATTTCTATGAGGAATTTAGCCAGCTTGCTACTAGATTATGGATAAAATCGAGTATCTTTGTTTCAGAGTTTTGGCATCTTTTGTATTATTGAGTTGCTGATGTTAGAATTTGGGGTTGATGATGCGGGTTTTAGTGGGTCGAAGTGGAATTTGGCAACGGTGATCCATTTTTCATATTTTTAAGGGTTTTTTTTTTTCAACCTTTGATTCTATTGTTCAACTCTTCCAGCTGCTCAGTATGCGTCTTTGTTAATTTAAACTATCATGCGTTGTTTTATACTAATTTTTGTATCTAAAATCTGAAGGTATTAGAGGACGTGGAATGGCCCGAGCAATTTCCCTTCAAGGATGAGGATTTCCAGAGATTTGATGAGTAAAGTCTTGCAAAATCCGTGTTCAGTTTCCATATTGCTTTTCAAGTATGGCTGCATGTGCATGTTCATTTCTATGATTGAGAGTGTTCGAGTTCATTTAAATGATCTGTGATAAAATGAAGTCATAACAAGGTTAAATTTTCCAGGTCACCAGATACATTGTTCTATGAATCTCCACGTTTTGTCACTCATATTGATGATCCTGCCATTGCTGCACTCACTAAATATTACTCCGAGGTTTTTCCCCCGAGTAATACTCCCGGAGTTGCTCTGCTTGACATGTGTAGCAGCTGGGTGAGTTTGTATATGACCTTTACGTTGTCCTTTTGATTTAAGATGTCGCATCAACATAACGTGGTTGTTATGATCGTCTAGGTCAGTCATTATCCTAAAGGTTATAAACAATCCAGGATAGTGGGAATGGGTTTGAATGAAGAAGAGCTAAAGCGAAATCCAGTGAGATCCTAATCACCATCCCTCTTGTTATTATTATTATTATTGATATTATTGTTACTATTACTACTGTGATTTTGTTTCTTGAATCGACGAATTTATGTGCTTCCCCTGATGTCTTTGTAGGTTTTGACTGAGTATATTGTGCAAGACTTAAATGTTAATCCTAAGCTTCCATTCGAAGATAACACCTTTGATGTTATTACAAATGTGGTAAGTCCATCTTTTCCAGACATGTCCCTAGTTAAGATCAAGGTTTATATATCAATAAAGCGTTCATTTGATTTCCTTTGTTACTATAATTCCATAGAAGTTGATTGTAGTAGGGTCAGACTCTCTGCCTGCTATTCCTGAAACTTTTAATCATCAACCAGCAAAGTTAATGCCGATATTTGCTTTATTTCTTTTCATGAGAGATTCCCCCGTAGGAATAAATTTTTCATGTTTCAGGTTAGTGTGGACTACCTAACAAAGCCTCTTGATGTTTTCAAGGAGATGAGTCGGATCCTCAAACCAGGTGGACTTGCTATTATAAGGTGAAAATCACTTAACTAAACAATACTAAATTATGTACATGCACAATATATAGATTCTTAACTAGCTATACGCTTTCGTTTCTAAATCTTTGGTTCGCATTGGAGGTTTTGGTATTGTGGTTTCCTGAATATTGCTGGTAATTTAAACCACTTTTTTCTGTTTCGAATTTTTCTCCTTCTGAGCCGCCCTCTAATTTTGTAAACCGGGCCTGCAAATAAGCTTTTCCAATCGCTGCTTCTGGACTAAGGCAATCTCAATATGGACATCAACTGGAGATGCTGATCATGTAATGATAGTTGGAGCATATTTCCATTATGCTGGAGGATTTGAGCCTCCTAAGGTAATTGATACCCAAGTTTTCTGGTTTAAGTTTCAACATTAGCCAAGTCAACCACAATATTTTCGGGTTACATATTAATTTCAACATACAACTAGAATGTTACAAATAGAATAATCTGACATGAAAATTAAAAAGGTCTTCCTACCAGTAATGCAGGGCACTATAAAACAATTACTTTGGATTCCTTCTGTGAAATTTTTGGAAATGTAGTTTATTACAAAGTTGTGTTAATGTTGGAATGCCTTCATGAGGTACCTTTCTTACGGAAGGTGGAATATAGTATTATGTTGGATAACTTCAATCCTCTGATATACTCTGCATTTCCACTTCATGTTAGGCGAAGCTTTGTTAAAAGACTGTAATTTTTCGAAATTTATTGATCTCTGTTTTCCCGGACGACTCTTCAGCTGTTCAGCAGGTCCCTCGCAAATTTTACCATTATAGTTCTGCAAAATGTGTCAGAGCTCTTGACATGTTCTGCATACAAATTCTTTACATGTAATTTGTATCTTGAAATTAAGCTGGACGTAATGATCTTTTTAGCTTAACCCTGACGTCTGTAACATTGTAGCTCAAGTTGTGATAATGTTACCTTTATATTTTTTAGGCTGTGGATATATCTCCAAACCCTGGTCGCACAGATCCGATGTACATTGTGTACTCGAGAAAATTAGCAGCTTGATGCAGGATACGCATTTGTACCTCAGAAACTGGTGAGTTTTCGTATCAATTTGTTTAGTTTTGCTGCGATTAAGCTGCATACAGGCAATTTGCATATATGCATGAATCTCAGAGGCATCAACAGTTTAACAAGTTTTTCGGGGGGAAAAGAAAAGGATTATATTTGGCCCCTGGACTTATGCAAAGCCAAATTTAAGAAATTTTAATACATTGATATATGCTACATCGATCTATTATGCAAAATAAACAATTAAATATATTAATGATTTCATCGACTTATACGTTTTTGCACCCTAGTTCAGTAATTGGCTTTTCAAGTACCAAAATAATAATAATAATAATAATAATAATAATAATACTTAATTTGAAAAATCTAGTCAAAATAATTGCTGTGAGAACAAAGTGTATAATATTTTCTTTTTCCTTAACAAAATTGGAGAGGGTTTATATGATAAGTATTGGCTACCATATAGGACCAATTAAATGTATGAAAATTGTTGCAACTAATGATATAATAATTAACAACTTGTTAAATATGTCTAGGCAGTGTGTTTTTGTTGACAAATTTGATTTTACTACAATATCTAAATTGAAAGTAAATTCAATTTAGTCATTTAATATACTTTTCTGATCATAGTATAATATCTAAATTGAAAGCAAATTCAATTTAGTCGTGAATTAAAATGTCACTTTAAATTAAATTTTAATCTCAAATTAATATATATAATTGATTCTTAATCAATTTATCATCAATTTCACAAATTAATTTCATCCATCAATTTAATATAAATTCCATTAATTAAATTGAATTTAATTGACCAATTAAATTAATTACTTTTAAGTTAATTAAATCAATACTTTAATTGAATACAATTGAATTAATTATTTAATTTAATAATTATTTAATTCAGTTGAGCTCATAATCAAATTGGGTAGAGATAATTCGATTAATCACCACTAATCAATGCATATACATTTAGTGTTTGGTTAACTTACATGTGTGACTCGTTAGGATCACCAATCAAGTAGCGATAGGTTCACAATTAAATACATTATTTTGGACAATAGGATTGCGCTTGATTACTTAAATCCTTAAATTAGAACCAATTATAATTAATGATTTGCATCCATGTTGGTCAATGTCTTGCAATATGCCGACAAGTAATTTAGCCTCGAACCTATCTGCTCATGCTTTTTGTGCTAGTACGGTCCCTCCATTCTTCAGTCTCTAAATTGAAATCTAGAATATGGGAATTTATCTGAATCGTAATAATCTCAATACTATAATATTAATTTGAGTGTTTTAGTAATATATATTCATTTATATTTAGTTCTTCTCTTTATTTATCGATGTAAGCTATATGCATTGAAATACAAAAAAGATACTTAGAGGACTGGATTCAGAAGTGCGTGTCGGTGATGTCGGTGCACATATGTCTGGGAATATTGCTAGTTAAATTATATATGAGCATCGAATTCGATGCAGGTTTCACAAAAACACAGCCCAACAATTTGCGCGCTGGATATACGTCTCGTGTGCTCATGTGGTGCCTAAGCATAGGACTTTGCCAGTTTGTGAATGCCGTGCGGCGATAATTCGGACACAAGATGGTCTATTTTAATTCAGACCATCATTCGGTCCAATCCAACTTATCATAAATTTTACATACTTATATGTGATTAGTGTAAGATATACTTCAAGTCCTAATAGTAAACGATGGATGTTTGGCGTTGTGCATATCGATCAATGCAGTACTATAATTTAACCGATTAAGCATCCTACCTATTGTAGTTGGGCGGATTAAGAGGGTGTCTGGTTGAACTTTTAAATTTTTCAAAATATTTTATAAACTATTTGAGAACCTATAAGATATAATAAAATATTTGGCAAAATTTTAAGAAAAAAAATTTATAAACTCCCAAAATAAGATATTTAAGACTAAATTCGAACTTTCCCAAATCCACGAAGAGTTCAATCAAGTCGTTGTATGGACTAAAATTTCTTAGCTATGTTTGCATTTTATGTGCATTAGCATCTAATTGGAAGAACATTGCATATAGTGAGAACTTAATGACAAAAGTGATAAAAATCTTTTAGGAAAAAAAGCAGGACAAAAGGAATTCGAATAGGATTCTCATTCTTTCTAATCACGAAAGTGAAGGAATATGAACATGTGATTGGCCATCCTTGTTTCCCTTTAAGTTCCATAAATATTTCACGACTTGATAGGCACAACACAAACTAGAAAGAATATATACAAAAAGCCACAAAGATACAAAAGCACTTAAAAGGGCATAAAAAGAAGCTACTAAATGAAAAAAACATAGGTTGGAAAGCGATTTGCCGATGTTCAAGCCCAGCCCCGCTTGTATCTGCGGAAAAGCTCTTCGGTTTGAGCATTCTTATAAGCACTGCAAGCTATAAGATACACCCAAATCAAAACAACCACCGTGACTATCAGTATTATGTTGACTTTCCTCCACTCGTGCCTCAAGTTCCCAAGCAGACCAGCCTTGCAAGAATCGCAATTGTAGCACAACTGGCTCGGGTCATTGCTCCAAATCGCGCAATCTGCACTTGCTGCTGCATTCGCTGGCCCGTTCCAGGTTGTCGGGCTCGAGTATTGGAACCCGCATATCGTTGGCGGCTTACAGCATCCCGACTATAGATAGCCAAAATCAATCCAATTTTGAAAAAGAAAATGTTAATTAAGGAGAGATTGAAAAAAAAAAGGCCAAGAAACTAGATTCTTAGACATGCAATGTGCAGTTTTTGTCCATTTAAACTATATGATGCTTTTGTAAGATGTTGGCTGTCTTTGGGCCACCATAGCAACTTTATATCTTTGAGAATACAATATGGACAAGATACGTGATCTCAATTATTCTCTACTAATTGCACTTTTGTGAGATCACTAATGAAGTGTGGAAAGAGGGACTTCTATATAAATATAGATGACAACACTTAAACTGGTTTACAGTCTGGACTAATCCATTTACATGCTCTAAATTCCATTAAAAAAAAAAACAGAGGAAAAAGACGCAAGAAAGATAGAGGCAGCTTAGTTCAAATTCTCCATTATGAAATCTTTGACTCTCAGAAAGTAGCTTTAAAATGGTGTATTAGTTCAAGAAAACAAACAAAGATTATGCTTTGATTGATGGTATTTCAACAAATTCTGTTTGTGGGTCCACAGCACTTATCTATTTATCATTCCCATTTGCCACTTGTAAATTCACAAATTTCTGGCATGTTCACTTGTTTCACTTGCATTGCAAATGAATTATGATGACATGACATGATCTTAATGCTTACTCAAGATTTTCTTGGGGGAACAAAAAAGAACCATTAATTCAATCAAGAATGAACAAATGGTAAATTAAATCAACAAAACCATCCCTTGAACTTTAAGTTAATTCTTTTTAATTTGCTGATAATTAAAAAATTACAATTTTATTGACAATTTCTTATATGCAGTAAAAGCGTGTGGAACTCAAATTGCTCAAACATTCAAAGAACCCTAACAGCGCGTTTGGATTTCACCAAAAACAGAAGGCATATTTCCTAAGATACTCTCTTCCTAAACTTAAACAGCTTATAGAAAATCAGAAGAGCCCTTACCTCAATAGGAGACAGATGCGCAGCAAAGAAATCAGCAGCAGAGACATACTTGGAATTAAGCTTGGGGCATCTTTCCGATTCAGCCAAACACGCCCTTATGCCTCCCCAATTATCATTGCTGGTGATATGATCCCTGACCCAAGAAGAGTACCCCTCCAGCCTGTACTCATCGAACCCCGCCCCGGGGACGGCGTACGCACCGCTCTGGCGCGTGACGACGAAGGCGAGCACGAGGAGCACGAGGAGGAGCACTATGAGTATGAACATACAGACCAAGTAGACCCCCAAGAGGCCTTCCTTCTTCCAGTACGCGCCGACGAATCCGGTGAGAGTGACCAGCAGGAACAAGACCCCAATGAAGACGAGCGGCCACCGGAGCCAGCGGATGCACTCGTTGTCGGGCTTGGAGGCGAGCCATATGCCGGCGGAGATGATGGGGATCGAGCACATCAAGGCTATGAAGTTGAGTATAGCTGTTAGGTTGTTGCTGACCGCCATGGTTTTTAGTGTGCGTAGTGTGTGAAAATGTGGTGGTGAGGCTTTGAAAAAGGCGGTGAGGCGGTGGAGGAATGATCGGACGGGGATTGGTTGAGTGAAGTGAGAGAGAGAAAGAGAGAGAATGTGGGAGTGATTAAAATGACTGGGATTAAAATGGGAGGAAAGTGTTGGCGATTAGTCAAACATGAAACATGTAAGTAAAATATTGTTGGAAATTTCACCTTAGTTATCTATTACTACAATTTTATTAATGGGTGAATCTCATTTTAGCCCTTCAACTTTGGCTATATAATACTTTGCCCTCTTAGTAAGTACTATTTCTCTAGTCACAAATTATTAGTCTTTTAAAATTTTTGCTACTATTTCTTCAGTCACAAATTACTACTCGTTTAATTTAATTTTATTTTTTTTTATTGATAGCACGCGCTTAAATTTTTTTCATACAAACTAATTAACAGACAAACTTTTAGATAAATTTATAATAATTGACCAAAATACAATTTCCTAAAAAATTGTATTAGAATAATTAATAAGTTTTAGTTAGAAAAAATGAGGATAAATTTGAAAAAAAAAAAAAAGAAAGAAAAAAAGGGCTCTTCTAAACGTCTTAAAATAACGATGACCCAAAAATCTATCTAAAAAATCAATAATTTAAGATAGAGGGAATCTATACTATCGGTGTATATTAGTGTGTGCCCTGTTATGAATGGAATATTATTTAAAAAAAATTATAAACTAAACATGTGAAGACGGATATTTTGGTTGTACATAATCATTCTCCTTTTGCATTTCTCTTACTTTAAGAAGGGTTAATTACAGAACTACATTAAGTTTTGCAAACCACAAAATCTCCCGTAAATTAAGAACCATTAAGTATAAGCAACACTGTTGAGGTTCATATAAATATTTGGCCGAAATCCCTTACGATAACGGCAAAATTCAAAAGCGCTAATTTTGCATTAGAAAATTAATAAGTTTCTAATATTATTGTTTATGTTCTATTAGAGAATTATTTTGAAAAGATATACCCTTTAAACATTTCTTCATTTTGGATATGGATATATAAACATTGCTAGAGTAATGCTCAGCAAGCCAATTAAATTGGCGATGTTTTCAAATACTCTTCGTAATAAACAATTTTTTCAATTAATAATAGAACTGAAAGTTTATACTTTTTGGTCATCTTCATCATAATGTGTAAATTATACTTAAGTATAATCTATACACATAAGGTTGAAGATCCTAAATCACGTAAGGCTATAGAACTTGGCCTCGCATAGAGATGGAGGTCCTGAAATAAGTCTTTAAATCATGATCTAAATCACTCCAAATCGAAGAATCTAATAAATACTAGACTCGAATTAAGACTTATACTTATAACATATCTCAAATGGAAGGATACCTTGTTTTATAGATATCGAATATAGAGATATTCATATGCATAAGTGGGTACTCATTAGATAATGAGCTCACTGAGGTCCCATCGAGGAACACCTAAATGAGAGCACTAGTTGCACATTGAATTAGGATTGTACATGTGTATTTATACTTTGATATAGGCACCGACCCCATGGCGGGTCTTAAGGTGCCTATGTTGTGTATAGATCTCCCATGTATGAAGATTTGTGAGAGTCGATAAAAAATCTATTTACTCACCTCGTAGAGTGAGTGAATATTCTATATGTTCTATTTTAACTAGTTTACAAAAATCTTTGGCCACGGTCGAGACAACGATTAGAAATTAATTTTCTAGTACAATTGTCGAAAAGACTGATTGTATATAAGAACTATAAAATTGAGGTTAAAAGAATTTTTTGATAAATCCCATATTCTAAACCTCAATTGGAAGAGTAGATATTAGAAGGAATGTATCTACACGGTAATCATAAGCATACAGGTTTACACATTACACTTCACCTATTGATTAGGTGTTGTGGGCTTGTTGTTGGATATCAACAATGATAGATGGGTACTACGAATTAAAACGGGTTCTAATTCATAAGTGATTAATTAAATGAGTTTAATTAGTCGATTGATGAATTTATCATTTACAATATCACAATACGTTGCGAGCCCATTTTTAATTAATTGGTGAATCTAAGTGGTCACACATAAATAAATAGATAAACCCCTAAACGTATATAAAGTCTTTAATTTGATTAAATCAGAGTTATGATTTAATCGATTGAAATGGCGTATATTTGATTGATTAAATTAATTAATTAATTGATGGATTTAATTGAATCAATAATTTGATTTTATTAAATAAATTAAAAAGTTAATTTAATTAGGTTTGGCCCAATCCATTAATTAATTAAATCTTAATTGATCAATAAAATATATTAAATTGATTGATTGACTCAATTAAATTAAATAGTTAATTTAGTTAAATAAAGTTACAGAGTTAACTTGATTGGGCCTTAAGCCCATTAATTGATTTGGTGGATAAAATTAATATAGCACACAATACATTTGTCTTCCCCCAATATGATTTATCAATATGTTTTTAGTTTTTGATCAATTGGTAATTATATGATTAAGATACAATTAGAAATAAATTCACCCTTCTCAATTTATTCCTAAAGGGTCCATTTACTTTGTGGGATAAAACAAGTTTTAGCTTATTTAACCTACGTTATCCTATGTTTACTTGGCATGTTGGCAAACCTGGGTAATCTGACATGACCCGAGTTAATGGTTGTTCTGTTTGGTTAATTTTACCCGGGGGGGTCATGTTATAATTAACTTGCATTTTGACAAGAGTGGTAAGAGGTTTTCTAATGGATAACCCTTTCAAGTTTTTTTTTTAAAGAATGACCCTCAAGTTTTAATTTTTAGCTAGATGACCTTTTTATTTATTATATATAATTAATTATAAATAAAACATAAATACCATTAAACATAAGTATTAATGTATTTTTCAAAAATTTTATTTTGACCCCTAAAAAAGAATATATTACAAAATACACTTATTCAAACATAACAAAAAAAACAAAGAAAAACGACATTCAAATACCATTCAAACTTTATGGGATTTCAAAATTGACTAAAGAATCAATTTGCCCATAACTAGGGGAGCTGATTTTTGGAAAAAAGATCGAGAAATTTTGGCCGGAGACGACGAAACGAGTGTTGACGGAGTGCGCAAGCTGTCGATGCTCGTTCCGTTGCCTCCGGCCAAAATTTCTCAAGTTTCTTTTTATAAATCACATCCTCTTGTCATGGGCTAACAAATTAAATCTTCAATTTAACATTTTAATCAATTTTTATAGCTCAATTTTGATGTGTGTATGCGTTGTTTTTTTTTTTTTTTCCTATTCTGCATTCTGTTTCTCTATTCGGGATGGGGTGGGGTTGGTAGGGGTACTTTTTTTGTTATTTTTTTATTTTCTAAATTTTCTATCGTTTTTTAATTATAGTGAATTTTATTTTGATTTGTATTAGTTTAGTTTTTAATCAAAAGTAATTACAACAAAAATAATTAAAGTACAGTATATTGCCTAATTGGTTATTTATTTGATTTACGTAATTATGTACAAAAAATATACTTGTTTATGTCAATAATTTCTAGTAGATGATTGATGAATGTAATAGTTCAAGAAAGTTGTTCATGAAGGTTTAAGAGATCAGCTTGTTTCTTCAAAAGATCCTTCATAATAATGGATACAAAATACCCACGCGGCTTGGCCATGATATGTAGTATGACTATAGTGCCATGTGATCTCAGGACTCTTTATGGATCACTCATGAGTTATCCATTAAAATTTAAGAGATCGAGTTGTCTTTTCAAGAGATCATTCGTAATAATATATACAAAGTACCCACGACTTAACTTGTCTCTTCGAGAGATCATTATGATAATAGATACTAAATCTATACAATAATTCTGTCTTTTATAATTACCTTTTGTAGTATAGTTATCAATTTTATATAATGATCATAATAATTTTTGTAATATAGACATTATGAACATGTAATAGAGTTGATCTTTTATAATATAGATATAAACATCATGAACATCTTATAATGATCATTATAATATAAGTATCAATTCTATACAATAATTATAATGATCTTTTGTGGTATAGGCAATATGTATATATTATAATGATTATTATAATAGAAACATTAATTCAATATAAGTATAATACTCATAATGATCTTTTATAATATAGATATATACATCATGAATATATTATAATGATCATTATTATGGAATTGATCTATTATTTTCTAAAAGTATCATAATAGATAGTTAAAGATGAATTTATATCAATATTTTTTGAAAAAAATAATAGCATCACTTAAACGATTGAGTAGTTGTTAAAGAGATTGTTCTAAAATAAGATAATCGTTTAAACGATTGAGTGGCCGTTTAAGATATTATGCTAAAAAACATAGCAAAATAGTAGAATCTCTTAAGCAAAATAGTAGAATCTCTTAAGATATTATGCTGAAAAACCTAGCAAAAACATCATGAATGGCCATATGTGTTGTCATGGCCTAGGTGTTTTTCCTAAACGGCCATATGTTTTGTCACGGCTTGGGTGTTTTGCCCGAACAGCCATACGTTTTGTCACAGCCTGGGTGTTTTGTAGTATATCTTAAGAGATCAGTTTATCGCTTAAGAGATTTTTCCTAAACCCTAATACTCATAATGATCTTTTATAATATAGATATAGACATCATGAATCATTATTATGGAATTGATCTATTATTTTCTAAAAGTATCATAATAGATAGTTAAAGATGAATTTATATCAATATTTTTCGAAAAAAATAATAGCATCACTTAAACGATTGAGTATTTGTTAAAGAGATTGTTCTAAAATAAGAGAATCATTTAAACGATTGAGTGATCGTTTAAGATATTATGTTAAAAAAATATAGCAAAATAGTAGAATCTCTTAAGCAATATAATAGAATCTCTTAAGATATTATGCTAAAAAACATAGCAAAAATATCATGAACGGCCATATATTTTGTCATGGCCTGGGTGTTTTGCCCAAACGGCTATATGTTTTATCACAACTTGGGTGTTTTGCCCAAACGACTATATATTTTGCACGACCTGGGTGTTTTATAATATATCTTAATAGAGATCAGTTTATCGCTTAAGAGATTTTTCCTAAACCCTAATACTCATAATGATCTTTTATAATATAGATATAGACATCATGAATATATTATTATCATTATTATGAATTGATCTATTATTTTCTAAAAGTATCATAATAGATAGTTAAAGATGAATTTATATCAATATTTTTGAAAAAAATAGTAGCATCACTTAAACGATTGAGTATTTGTTAACGAGATTGTTCTAAAATAAGAGAATCGTTTATACGATTGAGTGACCGTTTAAGATATTATGTTAAAAAATATAGCAAAATAGTAGAATCTTTTAAGTAAAATAGTAGAATCTCTTAAGATATTATGCTAAAAAACATAGCAAAAACGGTCATATGCTTTGTCACGGCCTGGGTGTTTTGCCTGAACGGCCATATGTTTTGTCACAGCCTGGGTGTTTTGCCGAACGGCCATATGTTTTGTCACGGCTTGGATGTTTTTCCTGAACGGTCATATATTTTGTCACGGCCTAGGTGTTTTGTAGTATATCTTAAGAGAGATCAATTTTTCGCTTAAGAGATTTTCACGAACGATAATTTGTTTTGTCACGGCCTGGGTGTTTTGTAGTATATCTTGCAATATATCTTAAGAGAGATCAGTTTATCGCTTAAGAGATTTTCTCGAACTTCCATTTGTTTTGTCACGACCTGGGTGTTTTGTAGTATATCTTAAGAGAAATCAGTTTATCGCTTAAAAGATTGGCCTAAACAGCCATATATTTTGTCATGACCTGGGTGTTTTGTTGTTCTTGTAAGTTAAGTTATTTTCAATTTGACCCCGTTCATAAGTTAAGTTATTTATAATTTGACACCTGTTCAAATCTTACGTCAAATAAGTATACTTATTTGCCCAAATCAGTGCTAGGTCATATCTTTTACTAAAAAAAATAAAAATAAAATTAGAGGGTTAGTTTCTTAAATAAAAATTTGAAGGCCTTATTGGCCAAATTTCCTCGAGTGGAAAAAAGAATCTTGGTACAATACTTCAATATAATTACACATACTGCCATTAAGAGCCCTAAAATTAGCTGTTTATGATAGAAGGGATTTCATTCGTTTCAATCTCTCTACTCTGATGGCGCTGAAAGATTTCATTCCAGGGTTTTCTTGGTGGTGAGAGATGCTAAATACACTCAAAATGTTTTGTGCGTATATTTTGTGGGTTCTTTGGAGATTAATAACGAACATTGATTTCTTTCCTCTATTAGGGTGGCCTGCTGTTGCAAGAGAATTTTTTTTGATTTACCTATCTTTGGGCAAATGTTTTAGGGAAATTGGGGAAACCCATTTGTATTCAAGAAAGCTTTTTTTTCGGGCAAAATTTTCAACAAAATTGGGGGAATCCCCATCTGTGGTAGAGAAAGCTTTATCTTTGTCACTTTTGTTTTACATTTGTTCATAGAAATCCTAGGTTTACAATTGTCGATTAATACACTGTATTCTACTTCTTGCTTGATGCAGGTTCTGATGAAGTAGAACACCGTTTCCATGATTCCCTTTCTTGGTAAGGCACATTGTGAATTGCAGAAGATGAAGATGAATTGGGTGTTCCCAAATAGTTTACTTTTGGCACATGTAGTACAAAAGATGAAGAACCAATAATAGATGAAAGAAAAGACGAAGAAATCCACGGCAGATGCAATGTCTCCTCTAACCCAGTTACTCACTTCTAGTTGAAAAGATGAAGGAACCAAAAACATAGATAATATTTGTTGTAGATACTTTTTTTAATGGATAAGGGTTACAAGGAGAAATTTGGAAATGCCAATGTTTTTTAGCCAAACACCTGCCTAACAAAAGTAAACAAAGCAGGAGTTTGGGTTTATTTCACCAGACTTTGGCATACAAAGTAAACGTGGGATTTTAAACATTAAACAGGAGCTAAACCAAGATTTGAACTGCCCATAAATCATATAGCCATTAACCAATCAGAGAAAGTAAATGACTCTTTAAGGAGTTTAGGAATTATTCCAAGAGTTAGAATAAATATAATTTCGTATACGCTATCATAGTTATCGATTCAATTCCAACATAGAATCGAGAACTTGAGAAGATTCGTTCCTGTGAACTATCTTTAGAGGGAGACCGCTTGGGCTTCTATTCGCGTGGATATGTTCGGGTTGATGAGGATCGAGTTCGTGGATACGGTTCGGATGATCAAGATCAAGACGAAAACTCAATGATGATTCGTATTTGAGTACGACAATTTCCTACATCAAACGGAAGGCTTATAAAGTATAATTTCATTTTAACTTTAATAAATATGTTTGTTATTTGCATAAGATCCGAGTCGCAATAGCAACTAAATGCGTTGTGAACTATCTTTAGAGGGAGACCGCTTGAGCTTCTATTCGCGTGGATATGTTCGGGTTGATGAGGATCGAGTTCGTGGATACGGTTCGGATGATCAAGATCAAGACGAAAACTCAATGATGATTCGTATTTGAGTACGACAATTTCCTACATCAAACGGAAGGCTTATAAAGTAAAATTTCATTTTAACTTTAATAAATATGTTTGTTATTTGCATAAGATCCGAGTCGCAATAGCAACTAAATGCGTTTTTCCATAATAGTTATGTGTTAAATTTTTATATTTTCATTGTGTGAGCATTTCGGGGCCTATGTGAAACTAACAGTGGTATTAGAGCCAATTATGCAACTTAAACATGTTTATTGTTTTATTACTTGAATTAAATAGAGTTCATATAAATTGCGTGTTTAGGATTAAATTATTTAATCACTTTCGTTTTGAATTTGTTGGATCGAGTTTCAATTTCTATTGAAAAATAGTTTTTCATGTTTCGTTCTTATTTTATGTAATTGAAATTTTTTCGAAAATAAGAACAAAAGAAAACAAAAGCGAAAAAGAAAGTATTGGATTTTCTCTATTATTTTTGTTTCAATTAAATTATTTCAAATATTATTGAAACTTGAATTAAAATTATTTTTTTTCTTTAAAAATTTTAATTTTTGATCCAATTTGAAATTCAATATTGAAAAGTTTGCATGTAATCATATTGGAATTTGAAATTTGGGATTCCAATTCAATAAGGAGTTTTGAATTCCAATTTAATTGGAATGGGAAATTCAAATTCAAATGGAATTGGTGAATTCCTAAGTAAATTAGGATTAGAGAGTTCTATTTGAAATTGAATTTGTCATTTCGAATTGGATTGGCATTGAGAATCCTATTCAAACTTGAATTTGAAGTCCATATTCAATTGGGATTAGAGAATCCTAAATAGGGATTCGGGAAATCCAAATCAAATTAGGATTGAGAATTCTAATTGGAATTGGATTTAGGAATTCTAATTGGAATTAGAGAATTTCAATTGAATAAGAATTAACGTTTTTTTTATTAAAATTAGGATTGTGAATTCTAATTAAATTTTAAATTAATTAATTCAAACTATTATTGGATTAGAGAATCCAAAATATGGATTGATTTTAATTTTGAATTAAATTGAAACTAGATATCAATTGATTTAAAAATTAAAATTTATTTAGAATCTTTAATTAGTGAATTCCAGATTTGTGTTTATTGAATAACTACGCAAATCTTTAAATTATGGGTAAATTTAAAATTTTGCTTTTATTTTGTTCATGTGATGAATAAGATGATCAAAGGAGCTTATATCTTTTATTTATGATTAATTTATTTGTGATGTGATTGGTTTTAATGAGGCTTGCGTGTCTCTTACTTTTTTCTTTTTATTTTTGATGTAAAATTCCTCTTCCCCTCAAATATACTCCCCTTGAATTTGTTCAAGATTTCTTAATTTTGAGATAATGAGAGTAGACTATTCAGGGGGTGATCTTAGTTCATGGGTGATGGATTTTTCCAAGAAATCGAAGAGCAAGAAGCACTCAAAGATCATGAATGTATAAGATACATTCAATGTAATAGATATGAATTTATTTTCGTTATTATTTGATTGCACATCCTAAATTGACCTTAAGGTTCATGACTAGCTCTAGTGAAGTGCTTAGGACATGGCCCTTGATCATCCGAGGTTAGGAGCATGCTCGGTTTTATTTATTATACTTTATTTTATCTATTTTATTATGTATGTTAAAGCATGTATAGTATAGATAACCCAAATAATTTATCATTACTTAAATAATTCAAATTATAATTTAATATCAAATTAAAAGGATATTTCAATGATTTATGCTTTTCATCAATCGGTATCAACCCGTGATTCCTATATCAGATATTGCTTAAACAGCACACTTTATGAAAATTACGAGAAACACGAAAAAGAATGAAAAGAAAAGAAAAGAAAAGAAAGTTCCTACTACTTTTTCCCTTTTGAACAGCTTTTACGGGGAAATGGTTCGGGAAGATTCAAACCCAGTTTCGTTGAACACAAGGTCGGTCTGTGGACGGTGGATTTCTATTTATTATATCATTGGACATTTGTGCAGGCTATATAGAAAGAATAACACACTGCTTTTGATAAATTAGGATATGTTTGATTTATTTGTTTGTGGTTTTACAATATCTTCAATTATACGTGTAAAATTACTTGATTTGTTATAGTTTACAATTTAAAATGCAGTTTGTACATCAAACTCTTAAAAGTAGCATATAACAGACTCTTCTTGGAATAATATGGGAGGATTCAAGATTTTGGCTAGGGAATTAAAATCGACACTCTATTAATTATTATTGGGCGTTATTTTCTTTTTTTTTTATCAAGTGGTTGATCAAAATATCCCTTTACTTTTAAAACATTAACCTACTTTTATAATATAACCAACCTAAATTTAAACAAAAATTAATTAATATTTGTGATATTACAGTATAGTAGTTCAAAATTAAAAAGAAAATTAAGATTTTGAAATCAATAAAATTCAAACTTTTTTTTTCAATCAAATCAACCAAAAACCTAACTTATTTTTGCATAAATAAACACAAAGTTAACTAAATGGTGAATGATGATGACGGCATATTTGCTCAATTATGCAAATTAAATGATGTCCAATAAATAAAAGGACGGACACTTTGGCCAATTATTGAAATTTACTCCAAAAAAAATAATTTTTTATTACAATAAGAAAATTGTAGCAAAAGATCAAAATTCATAGCAAAAAAGCTTTTTATTACGAATTTATTACCATAGTTAATACAACCGTAACAAATACTATTACTACGGACAAAAATCGTAGTAAATAGCTTTAACTATGAACTTGTGTATTTTTTGCTACGATATGATTTTCGTAGCCAATATAGTTGAAATAAGCCACTGTTACAAAATTACTATTTTTTATTATTTAAATTAAATTAATCCGCCAAAGTAACTACTTTGCCTTCTTTTTAATAGAATTCGCTGCGCCAACTGGGAATTGAACCATCAAACACGGGTTCTGCACCACGACTAGTGTCACAGGGCTAATTTTCAGCCTTCGTGTTCGCCTAGAACAGTCTAGAACAGCCCCGTGCGGCCGAGTTTCCCCACGAAACCCATCAGCCTTATCGCACAAAACCTCACCAACACTCGTGTTTCCCTCTTACACTCGTGTATGTTTTATGGGGGAGGGGGAGATTACCCAAATGCATAGTTGTATGTTAACAATAATTCACAAGCATACCACATACAAGAAATTAAAGCCAACACACAAGAATTATGGGCGAACCCAACCTTTATTTTATTACCACAATAAAATACAAAGAAAAGCCTCACTATGCACAATCTCTCAGAATTCTCACACTGGAGAATTCCCCTCTCAAAACTATGCCATCATAAGGCCAATATATTATAGTGGACATCCCCCAACTGCAAAGAGTTTAGGAGCATTCCTGCGCCGCCAAGTGTCCAGCAATTTTCCCTCAAAACTGCCCTAAGTCAGCCCACTCTCAAGTTGTGTTGCTAATCGCCCCACTTGTCCAGGATCAGCCCCAAGGAACAAGGACAACCGCTGCCACTTGCATAACTTCCCTCTTGAGTCAGCAATCAGCGTCCCTGTTGCCTCCAACTTGTCCTTCCAGCGAATGTGCGCTGCCAGCGCATTCTGTCCAGCACGCGCACACCAGCGCGCGCTGCCTGTTCCGTGCACCCCGGCGCACAGCTGCCCGTCTTCCTGCCCGCGCTCGTGCACGTCGTCTCCACCTAACGTGCACATTGATCAGCACATGCTCAACTCAGCTCCCCAGCTTCCGAGCTCCTCGTGCTGTCCAAAATCTAACTGCATAGCTCCTTGCGCACGCCTGCCTGCTCGTACGCATGCTGACTGCACGGTGCGCGCGCCTGCCTATTTGCGCGCACGATGTTCCACACGACGTGCATGTCCCGTACGCACACGCCCGCTCAGCTCCGCGTCAACCTGTCCGCTTCGCTGCACGGCACGCATAGCAGCCTGCCTGTGCGTATAACGATCTCGGTAACCAAGTTTATAATAATTTTATAGTCAAAAGCAAGTAATAGAAAACATACTTAAATATATAACAAAATGTCAAGATAATACAACCAGTTCAAAACGTCGAACATAAAGGTACGGTCACAACATACATAAAGTCAACAATTGCAAAATAATAAGTACGCAACGGAATTTCGTCGCTCTCTTTCTACTAAAAGGCTTCAAAGGGTTCTTCCTCCTCGCCTTTATTTAAGCTAGTATCGGGCTCATCTAAAAATATATCATATGAACACTATCATTATACAGTTGAGTAGAAACATTACTTAAGCATATAAGGTGCTCGTGTGTGTGATTTGCACATAGGCACATGTGATTACTTTACACATAAAAATGTAGGTTTTCATTTCAAACCTTTCTCGTCACCTAACAGTGACCCTTATGACTCCCCCGGTCGAAATAACAACCAGCACATTACTCCCGCCTGCCTTATCCTCCAATGGTCGTACCCCGGGTGTTACGCCAAATATTTCCTACGACCCTCTCTCTTGAGTAGATCTCTCCGTCTACCCAAGGGGGATTAGTAGATGGAGGGAGTGAGAACTCTTACAGCCGGCTACCCCATTGGTATGTCCCGACGGAACTCACCCAAACTACTCCGATATATTTCAGGGCCCTTTTCACATTCATAATTTATGCACATAGCATAATCTTGGAAGTCTTGCTTCCATATTTCAACATATTATTCCAACATCTTAAAAGAATATCATTAATATAAAATGAAATTAATAGAAGAGAATATTTTAAACCAAATATCTAGTCAAAACATAATAATATGTAAACATATATATGTACACGGTCTCACATACATATATATATATATGTGTATATATTTTTGTATATATATTTAGACTAAACATATCATTAAAATATTTAGATTAAACACCTAATTAAGATTAAACACCTAATTAAGCCATAAATCTAGATTAACCATATAATTACCCATAACTATAGTTATATATATATATACACGTACATCATATATATATATATGCTTATATAATATCAACCACTCAACATGATTATATGTATATGTACGAATTATATATATATATATATATATATATCTTTACAATATACCACTATATATATTTACGTATGATATATATATACGTGTGATATATATATACAATATAAAACCAATATAATTTGGTATCTATTACTATATACGTATGATATATATCTACAATATAAAAACAATATAGTTTGGTAACTTTAAGTAATATATTTTTGTGAAAATAGCATATCTTTTCCCAAAACTCATACTTTTCCTAAAAACATATTAAATTTTCCAAATAAAATGAACATAATGTCAAATATACTATATTACCCTAAACTTGTAATATAGTAAATTTTCATGAATATCTAAACACATAATGGTGATATAATATTTCATAAAATGAAATAATATTTGCAAGATCATATTTTGGCACATAATTCTAACTAAAATGCACAAAGTAGTAATACTAATTTCATGACTGCATGGAACATCCTTCAAGAAAAACCTCTACTTATATGATTAAGTAAGGTTTCTACCTTTGTTCTTTTCTTTTGTTTTGAAGGTATAGTGTAGTGTAGTTTTAGAAAGATAGGAAATTAGTGGATTTTGGAAGAAAATAAAGAAAGTGTGAGGGTGTGTGGAGTGGACGGTTGCAATGAAGAAAAAAAATGGAGCTTTTGGTCTTGTTTATAGGATGAAGAAAGCAATTATTTTATTATTAGGTCATTTTTTTCATAATTATTAGGTCATTTTCTTCATAATTACAATCTTTCCACCTATTAATACTTTAAATGAATTCTTCCATGTGGAAGACTAATTAGGCTTGGGTGTACATGCTATGATATGATTCATAGGCTAAGTAAATGTCAGCCATGTATCAATATTTATTTATGGTATATTAGAGAAGATTTTTCTTGTAAAATATCATGAAATATGTTAATATCTAGCATTTGCAATTTTCCTTTAATTGAAATCCGAAAATCAGGTTTTAATTTATTAAAATTCAAAATTTACACTTATAATTTTAGGAAATATATTATGGTAATTAAAAATTAAAAATTAATATTTTTATTTGGAAGTTTATAATTTTATTGGCAATTTATGCTTTAATTTGAACAAAATTCGAAAATTAAGGAAATTAAATTCTAATTTTGAAAAATATATTTTTCCAAGTCATAATAGTCTAAGATAAGTAATTATTAATTATTAAGGAATAAAATACAATTTTTGAAAAAAATATTATGTGTAGAGAAAGTAAATTTATAAATTGTTATAAATAAGAAAACAATTTAAAAAAAACTTAAGGATTTTAGGAAATTATTTTTCCTAAATATATATATATATATAACAGTAGGAGAGATAGCTAATATACAATTATATATGAATGGTAAAGATTAATACACATTTTGTTAGTTAAAATACTAAGAGTGAAATTGTACAAGTAGTCTTTCTTTTTATCACATCTTACATGAAAGTGACATAAATAGGTAATTTAACTAATAGAAAATATATTTAGCTAATTATATGTATTATTTTTAGGGTATTTTCGGATTTTATATAGATATATATATTTTTTGATAACATTATTTCAAAAATGTTAAAATTGTGAAGTAAATAATTAATTCTAGTAAATGTATGGTTTTTAAAATAATTTTTAGTATTAATTTCGAAATTAGGGAGGAAAAGGAAACTTTAATTTTATGATATAGAAACAATTGTACCAATAAGAAAATTAAAACCGACAGTTTAGGTTTGTGGGTAGTTTTCGAAAAAATAAATTAAGGAGAATTTCGCAGGTTTCAATTTTACTAAGAACAAGTTACATTTTTAACAAATGCATGTAATGCAATCCACATTTGTTCAAAATAAAAGGATTTATTCATAAAATACTAAAATATTTCATAATTCCAAATTTAAAAAATAATGCGGTTTACCGGGTCGTCACAGTGCGTGCTATCTTTGCGCCATGCCTCCTGGTCATGCCGCTTGATGCACCAACCTGCATGCATCACTTCAGCCACTTGTTGCTCAACGGCCTCGAACACTGTCATGATGCCCCAGCACGCTTGCATCCGTCCTTGAGTGTCATCCATTCCGAGCCCTCCTCCAAGTAGACCGACTGGATGTGCCACCAAGCACGCACCTGTTGCACACTAGCACTCTACCCACGCTAATGCTAGAATGCGTCCCAATATACATAGAGACTTGCGATACGCCACCAAGCACGCATCACATTAGCAACCCACTGCCCAACGGTCCATGTATCCATAACAATGCCCCTGCATGCTTCCCTCTTGCACACTTGCATCCGTTGTCTCGTACAATCCGTCTCAAAGTCACCACTCGGGAAAGCTAACCACCGAATACATCACGAAGCTGTATCCGTTGCACGCTAGCGAGCGACCTACGCATCTCTAGAATGCGCCCCGATACAAAGGGCTAACAAACCTCCCCCACCATGAGAATTCGACGTCCTCGTCGAAGGAAGTTTGTGTAGGACTCCTCCAGGCTGGACTCCACATACCACTACCTGCCTCAGTCCCCCGAAATTGAAGTTAAGTTGTCCCTCCACGAACAGCAACATCTCGTTTACCGTCTCGCCCCCTTTTCTTCACCTCTTACCTCTAAGTGGCGAGTTTAGGCACAGCCTAACGAGATCAAGTTCTGAAGGCGCTTCAAGGAAATTTCTCCTACTGCATCCTCACCTACCTGCACAAGAATGCATTTCTGTAGCAAATCTGCAGCAGATCTTGAGCAACCTGCCTCAAATCTGGTGAACAAGAGTGAATCTGAGTTCCCAACTCTGTTCGGAGTGAACCAAGCGAATCTTAGTTCCCAACTTGATTCGATTTTGACTAGCAACAAGCGAATCCCCTGTTCCGAACCTGTTCTGATTGGGATCGAGTGAATCCCTCTTCCGAACTCGACCCGTGCCCAACAACAAACGAACAAGAGTGAACCTGACTTCCCAACTCTGTTCTGCCTTGAATCAAGCGAATCTCCATTCCAAACTTGACACGGTTTCGACCAGCAACAAGCAAATCCCGTTTCTGAACCTGTTGTGGTCGGGATCAAGCGAATTCCGGTTCCACACTTGACCCACACGCAGCAGCAACTCAAGCTAACGACCCCTTCGTCAACTTGACTTAAAACCACACAAAAATCAGGCCAACGACCCCTTCGTGAGCCTGGTTTTTAACGCCCCACAAATCAAACACGCCCCCTTCGAAATCTGATTTGGATCTAGCGCACCAACACAAGATCGATGAACCTCTCGCAAATCTGTCTTGGATTTCTTCGCGACCCGTTCGCGAACAACACTCCGACACCATCCCTCACTGGCATCCGAGCATAACCAAATCCACGCTCCTCTCGCGAATCTGGACCAGATTTACGACACTACGTAAATCGGATTTACAGCACCACAACACGTCCATGAAACCTCTTCGCGAACCTATTTGTAACGCAGCGGAAAACCACCAAATCCACAACCCTCTTGCGAACCTGGCAGCAACAAAAAGCACCAAAACCATGTCCACGCCCTTCGTGAACCAGGCTCTGATACCAACTGTCACAGGGCTAATTTTCAGCCTCCGTGTTCGCCTAGAACAGCCCCGTGCGGCCGAGTTTCCCCACGAAACCCGTCAGCCTTATCCCACAAAATCTCACCAACACTCGTGTTTCCCTCTTACACTCGTGTATGTTTTATGGGTGAGGGAGAGATTACCCAAATGCATAGGTGTATGTTAACAATAATTCACAAGCATACCACATACAAGAAATTAAAGCCAACGCACAAGAATTACGGGTGAACCCAACCTTTATTTTATTACCACAATAAAATACAAAGAAAAGCCTCACTATGCACAATCTCTCAGAATTCTCACACTGGAGAATTCCCCTCTCTCAAAACTATGCCATCATAAGGCTAATATATTACAGTGGACATCCCCCAACTGCAAAGAGTTTAGGAGCATTCCTGCACCGCCAAGTGTCCCGGCAATTTTCCCTCAAAACTGCCCCAAGTCAGCCCACTCTCAAGTTGTGTTGCTAACCGCCCCACTTGTCCAGGATCAGCCCCAAGGAACAAGGACAACCGCTGCCACTTGCATAACTTCCCTCTTGAGTCAGCAATCAGCGTCCCCGTTGCCTCCAGCTTGTCCCTCCATCGAATGCGCGCTACTAGTGCATTCTGTCCAGCACGTGCACACCAGCGCGCGCTGCCTGTTCCGTGCGCCCTCGCGCACAGCTGCTTGTCTTCCTGCCCGCGCTCCTACACATCGTCTCCACCTGACGTGCACACTGATTAGCACATGCTCGCCTTAGCTCCCCAGCTTCCGAGCTCCTCGTGCTGTCCAAAATCTAACTGCATAGCTCCTTGCGCACGCCTGCCTGCTCGTACGCATGCTGACTGCACGGTGCGCGCGCTTGCCTACTCGCACGCACGCTGTTCCACATGACGTGCACGTCCCGTACACACACGCCCGCTCAGCTCCGCGTCAACCTGCCCGCTTCGCTGCACAGCACGCACAACAGCTTGCCTGTGCGTGCTATCTTTGCGCCATGCCTCCTGGTCATGCCGCTTGATGCACCAACCTGCATGCATCACTTCAGCCACTTGTTGCTCAACGGCCTCGAACACTGTCATGATGCCCCAGCAAGTTCCCACAGCATGCTTGCATCGGTCCTTGAGTGTCATCCATTCCAAGCCCTCCTCCAAGTTGACCGACCGGATGTGCCACCAAGCACACTCCCGTTACACACTAGCACGCTACCCATGCTAATGCTAGAATGCGTCCCAATATACATAGGGACTTGTGATACCACACCAAGCACGCATCACATTAGCAACCCGCTGCCCAACGGTCCATGTATCCGCAACAATGCCCCCGCATGCTTCCCTCTTGCACACTTGCACCCGTTGTCTCGTACAATCCGTCTCAAGGTCGCCACTTGGAAATGCTAACCACCGAATACGTCACGAAGCTATATCCGTTGCACGCTAGCGAGCGATCCACGCATCGCTAGAATGCGCCCCGACACAAAGGGCTAACAACTAGCCACAAGCATCCGCACGAGGGAGCTCTACTTTTGCATAAGCTATGGTTTGGACCCACACCTCTAACATACACATGGAGGAGTCTTGCTATTGTACCATTGTAATTATGTATTCATATATATATATATATATATATATATACTTATCATATGTTTCTAAAAAATATCAAATTTATTAATTTAATTTTATTAATTTATTACTTATTCTTAATTTCATTAAATTTAACGTTAAATTATTAAATTATTTATTTTAATTTAACATAATTAATGAATTAAATAGATTCTGCCAAAAATGATTCCCCCAATGAAATTATGCTAATTAAGCGTTTTCACAATTTTAATTGAACAATTTTATTAATATAAAATTAATAATTAATTACTATATATATTGATTAATCTAAATATATGTTTATACGTAACGATTATAACAAAAGTTATTTTAGGGATTGTCATATTTTACTATGTATGTATTTTTTATTGTAACGGCACATTATCAAGTTAAGTTAATTTTAATATTTTTTTTACTAAAATTGTAGTGAATATCTGCCAATTTCCATTCATTTATTTAACAATTTTTTTTTTCAAAAAGCGTTTTCTACACTTTATATTTCAATGGAATTTCCCGCGAAAATTTAGTCAAAAATTAAAAAAAACAATAATCTTTTATTTTCCAGAACAATTTCCACAGGGAAAATAAAGATTTTTTTTTTGGATTTTTGCCAAGAAATTCCACAAAAATATAAAAACTAATATCTTTTATTTTTTTAGTGGAATGTTTTGTCAAAATATTCGTTAAAAATTTAAAAATTATTCACTTGGGTCCTCGGGGTTTATTTGACTGAAATTTAAATCCCTCAATTATTTCATTGTTTCTATTAAATTAATTGCTCATATAAGCAATTCTAACTAACAATAAAAATATCAAAGTAAACAAGCTCTAAATCATAAATTTCGGAGGTACTATTACATGCAAATGGCTCTAAAGTTTTAAATATATATATATTTATAATTTAAATATATTATATTAGTCAAAAATATTAATTATTAAAATAGATTTTAGAATATATAGTTAATATATAATTACCTCAATTCAATGATAGATCTAAAAAAAAAAAAAAATCTTTTTTCCATATATGATTTGATGTGAAATTCAAATATTTTAGAACGAGGTGGCATATTCTCATAATGAATTAAGTAAAGGTAGTTGAAATTATTTTATCCAAAGTTGTCAAGACTTTGTTTAAAAATTGTGCTAAAATTTGGAGGAAAAAAACAACAGAAATTTGATAAATTATGTAAGCTTTCTTATTTTTTATTCGTTATAATTGAAATGTCATATTAAATAAATATCTTATTACTTTTTACTTGCTGCGATCTAAATTGCTTAGTAAATAACTAATTTTTTCTCATTGATTTGCTACAGCCTTAATTTCATATAAAATATTTGTCTCATTACGTGATCATCTGCTACGATCTAATTTTCGTAGTGAATAACTATTTTATTACATAATTATTTGCTACGGTTTAAGTTTCATAGTAAATTACTACTTTTTACAATGGTTTAACAGAGGTATTAAAAAACTACATAGCAACAAACTATTTTTCTTATAGTGATTAAAAAATAATTGGAGCTCCCATATCAATTTTAGGAATAACAATAACATTACCCTTTCGATTACAAGTTTCATAAATGCCAAATCAAAAAAGTTTATAATGTTGTAATCATTCTAGCTCAGACTTGAATCGGTCGAACTAGTATTAATCACGTGGTGAGTATTTTATATTTGTCCTTGTGAATGGTTAATAATTTAGAAAGAGTGACTAATCACTTGATAATTGCAATACACTTACCATATAATTTGTTAGGCTTAACTAAATCGGGTTCGGCTAAGTCAGGTTCGCATAAAATTTTTATCTTTTTAAGCTAAAAATTTAGATGGCAAATTTTAGAGAGAGGGCAATAATAACCTACTTTTACTTTTCGAAGAGGAATCAACACAAAAAGCCCGACAAAACAAACTAAAAATAGGAAACCAGTCATCCAACCAATCGCGGGCTCCTTAATACTGCTTGGACTATTTCCCACTACACTTGTGCCACCTGATAGTTCAAATGTTTTCTTGCTCATCCCCAAAAGATAAGATCCAAATCCACCTAATCATATTAAAACACCAAAAAATTAATAATACTTAAAAAAGAAATTAAAATAAATATTACAAAGCAGAAAAATATATATTCTGTTGTCTCAATATTCATACGTACAGATACTGTAACAAAACAATCCCTTGACTAACAAAAAATCTTGTAGCGCACAAAATTTCATTACAGATAAAACTATCCGTAGTAGATTTGTGATGAAACACTAATGAAATTAAAGCTAAAAATTCCTATAACACCCCCCTTGGTAAGATGAACTACAATTCGATTAGGATGTCACTTCTATGTGTAATCATACCAAGTACCTGACAAGTACTTAGTAAAAATTTATGGCTCCGTTCTTGTTCATACACAATAGAAAGTTAACCTCTCATAATTGAAATACCAAATCAAACATTCCTAGGTTTTTTTTCCTTTTTTTTGTTCTTTTTTTTTATGAAAGGATTACATTATCATTACATAAATATCAATTATCATCAAAACATCATCAAATATCAAGCACTATCAACAAATAACTAGATTACTAGTACTATAGAGTAAACAAGAAATGCTATGCAAATAAAAATATAAATTCATATGAGTTGGTGGGGAATCCAACCTAGAACCTCATGATTTAAGGGCCTCAAATTTGTCAGTTAAACTAAACCTGCTCAGCAACAAGTCCTAAGCACCATCAACTTTTTATATTAAATAAAAATCTCATTTTGGGTTGGGGGGGGGGGGGGGTGTTTGTGTAGGAGAAAAAAGTTTATCTTTCTGTTTATCCTCAACTACAAAGTAAATAATCTAAGGACTAAAGCCTAGATCAGAGCTAAAACTTTAAAATATACAGGGATGTTATTTTTTCTAAAAGGGAATTAATTTTGGTATTGTTATTTTGAAGTAGAAAAACGATAATCATACTTGTAACTTTTGCTTTTTGTTAATGAATTTATCTCAATTAGATATTGAAATTATATGATTTTTATTTTCAGAAACAGAGTTTTTTTTTTCTTTTTGTGTGTGTAAATTAATAATAAGAGATATAAAATATGTGAATATAGATTAATTGTAAAAGTAAATAATTCAACATTCGTAACAGCTTCTGAAATGAGTTAAATTCTGCGTTACAGGAAACACAGTTGTTATCCACGAATACATCTCTGAAAGGAGATAAAAAAGAGGGCAATTTCAAAAGAAGCCCCAAATTCGAAACCCTAATCGATATCCATCTCCACCCTGAGAAAAAAGAAAGTACAGAGATGGAGTGTTAGTACTGATAGAAAGCACACGTAATTTTGTCTCTGTGCGTAGTCATGAATGGCTCTCTCATTTGAATTTGGATTCTGAAGAAGATGAGTTGAATGCTGTTAAAGATACTGAGCCATTGCTTATTGGCTAATTAAGTCTGAAACTGTCTTTGGAGTTAGTGGAGGTAATGAAGATGATTTGGAGGACCAGAAATGAGAGGTGAAGTGATTGAAGAAGTTGTTGTGCTTCAAAAACTGAGGAATTGACTATAGAAATTTGTGTGCTTTGGTGTTGAAAGCAAAGGGAACTTTTTGTCAGTTTTGCATTTGATTCAAGCCATGGAGTGCGGATGATGAGATTGATGCAATTTTAACTTCTCAGTTGTGAGTGGGTGTGAAGAAGAAGAACTTGTTGCCTGGGTTTGTAAATTCGCAGACGGGTACTCAAATTCTTTGAAGTTTAACAATTTCAATGCTGGGCTTAGTCAACAAATGTGCTCTCCTTTTGAAAGCCTGACAAGCTTTTGTCAACTGCAACTGATGAGAACACCAGTACCCTTGTTAATTTTGTTAAAATTTATTGCTATGTGCTTCTGCATTTACTCATACAGAATGTCAAAAGTTAAAGAAATAACAGTGTTTTCTTAAAAGGTACAGCTGATTTTGATATTGAGCTTTAAGCTTAGTGATTGTTTTTTGCAATCTGCTGATCTTCTAGGAATATTTTGGTACTTTTCTTTTTCAGTCTGGAGATACAGAGTGTGATTGGTTTCATCAGAAAATTTATTGAAATAGTTCATTATGCCAGTTGCAGCATTAAGAAGAGAGCCTTGCACGGATTCATTTTGAGAGACAATGCTTCTTTCTGGGCTGTGAGTTGACCAAATAAATGATGAACTTTGTTTAGGTGATATGGAAACGAATTCTGGATAAATAACAATTCAAAAAGATAAGCATTCTTCATAACCGAGTATCTTATACAGATCAGAACCTATATAGATACTCTGTTTCATGTTGCAAAATGTGCATCACCATTAGAATATAGCTGTGTTCGAGTATCTCATAGTATAATGCATAAGGGAAAATGGAGAGGAACAGCTCCATATTTGAGTGGGAATTGATTACGAAAATTTGTCCACTGATACCTGGAGGTTAGAACATTTAATAGTTGATGTCTCCCAAGTACTTATATACTCAACTCTTGTTTTTCCTTTTTTTTTCGGATGAAACTTACTCGTTTATGAAATTATCAAGTCAGTGTTGCTCAACATGGACCCAAAGGTACTTAAAAAACATTTTAAATTTCATACTTCCTGCATACTCAAACATTCACTTTATGAAGGTAAAAAGTCAAGGAAGCAGTTAACAGCAGCTTCTCTTGGACTTTGACAGTGAAAAAGGCAGAGGAAACAAAGACAAAGAAATAGCACACAGAAAAAGTAAGTAACTATTACATATGGCAGGCACTTATTAGTTCTTTGTGGTAAGAACACCCTGATGCCCATTGGCCATGTTCTTGAGGGACTGAAACCTAAGACCCTTCTCTCCGAACTTGGTTTTAGTATAAAGGTTCAGATAATCCTGGAAGCGGAAATGATCGGGAAGTAAGAGCTTTGAAGCTGGAGAAATTATTGCATCGCCAGCAGGGTTGTAGAATGTGGCAATAGACAGCCTGTTTCCATCCTTCATTGCCATCACTCGGTGTAAAGCACTCTTGTACACTCCGTTACTCAAGATTTCCACCTGATCACCGGTGTTTATAAATATTCTGTTATTCCAGGAAGGCGGGATTTTAACCCATTTTCCATCTTTGAAAAATTCAAGACCAGGGACTTGATCATCTTGGAGCAAGAGAATGATGCCACCAGCATCTGTGTGCTCTCGAAGTCCTCTAATAAGTTCAGGGCGTGGACACTGAGGATACATTGCCACTTTTGTCCCCACAGAAGGACCCCTGCTTCCTGCAAATGACTCCATTATGTGGTTCTTCTCTATTCCCAGGTTCTCACACATGAGCTCTGAAAGCTTTTCTGCCAGCTTAATTACTTCATCAACATATTCATCCATTGTTTTGCTGCAAACATGTTAATGGGCATCAGCATAAATTAACTCATGGTGGTCACTCATATAGCTTAGACTGAGTATTTAGATTCTTTTACTGTAACTTACCGGAGATCTTTTGAAAGGCTGGTAAGATCATTGATATTAGAATTCGGGCGATGCCAAACAAAGAAGGTGCTTTCCCAATCGTTTTCCCTGATATATTCATTGTTGTCCAAGCTCTTTGCTGTCTGTGATTTATAGAAGCTGTCTTTCATATTTTCTTCGTAATGCGTTTTCATCAAAAGCTTCACCCTCTCCATAAGCTCCTTGTCAATTTCATGATTCTCAATCTGCAGTTACCAAATACTGTTAATTTCAAAGAGAATGTGCATGAAATGCTGACTTGAGATAGTTTAAAAACATTACCAGAAAGAAGCCCCATTTCTCGCACGCCTCGTGTAGAAGTCCCATTGTTTCGCTTCTCTTTTCACCGTCGAGCTTGCTGAAGTCAATCACTGGGATCTCCATCTCCATCTCCATCTCCATCTCTTTGTTAGTCTGAGAATAGAAACTTTCTTTGTGTATATTTGTGAATGAGGGGGATAGTAACTTGAGGGGTTATTTATAGGCATGGACAAGGAGTGTGAGATAATTTTTACTTGTTTATATAATTAGAAACACACACTGGTTAGTTAGAGGTGAACCACATATGACATACCCATGCTGAAAGGAGAATTATATGGTGCATTGAGCAAAGCAAGAAAAGGTTAATAAGTCCAAGTTCGGATCACCTCCCCACCATGTGATTTTAGTTACTTTTCAATTATTTGACTCTTGATGAGATCTATGGCTTGTCCACCATTAGATCTTTCAAGAATTTTTCTGGGATAGGATGCTTCCTTTCACCTCCTCCCTCCATGTGATCACTCCTCCCACTATGTATATTTTTAACATGTCAATGGACTTTTTATTATACAACTTTTTTCTTGTCTTCTAAATAGTAGTAGCTTGCATTGTTAATTGTTTTGGTAAAACCAGGTGCAGTGTGCCACTGAATTTGTGCCTTTAGATTAGCAACAGTTGGGGCAGTTGGGGTTCGGTAAAGTAGTTCCATATTATTTATTTATGTGTATAGGGCCGTCAATGAAGTGAATTTTAATCCGCATTCGATCCAAATTTTAGTATATTTGATCAATTAAAATATTTGACAGGTCAGATCCGATTATGAATATTCATAATACGAAATAAATGGATAAGATATGGAATCAAGCAGTTTGATCCGTTAAAGATTCGAATCCAAACTTTAATAATAATTTTTATTTTATTAGCAACTTTACATATATAATGTTAGTGAAGAAGTTTTAATAGAATGCAATATTCAAACTATTATAACTTATAATACATTTTTTTGTATTTTCAAAGTAAATTTTTTTTTTCAAAAAAAATATAATGTATAGTTTTTATACATATTATAAAATAATTTTCTACTTATTTAAATTTTATTTTTTATATAAGAAATAATTATTTTATTGCTTATTTAATTTTAAAGTTTCAAATTTTCTAACAGTTAATGGGGTCGGAATTTTCTGTCAGGTTTCGATTTTTTTCTCAAATTCGAATTCAGTTGAAATGAATATAAATCTTATAGGATTCAGGTCAGATTTGAATACTAAAAAAACTTATCGGATTTGGATTCGAATTTTTCAGATTTGATCCAAATTCGACCTATTGACAGCCCTATCTGTGTATATTTCTAAGTCTTGTTGAATTGACAAACTTTGATGTTATGAAGCAGAAGTTTGGTATTATCATATATGATTTAACGATTTATTGGGTATACACATACGGAGATAAGGAGTTCGTTTGGATGGTTTTTTTTGTCCTTTTCTATTAGAAAAGAAACACTTATTTTTTTAAAAAAAATGCATTTAAGTAATTTTAAAAAAACAAAAAACAAAAAACTGTCTGATCTTAGAAGTTATCAACAATAACTTCGAATAAAAACACAATTTAAAATATTTTTAGTTATTGGATTCAAAAGTAAAATTATTTGATTTAAAAAATAAAATTCTACTATAAAAAACACAATTTGAGAATTACTTTTATTTTAAACTTATTCAAATGAACTCAAGATACTGCGAACGAATAGTCGATAGAACCGGCTTGGTGCCTCATTCCTTCATTGTTGTGTAATGTTCATTTTTGCACGTAAACTATCCAATTCCAAAGTTAATTAGGAAAAATGTTATAAATGAGATTCAAAATTGGCCCTTTTTAAATTCTTAAAGTTAGTTTTCCAATGGGCGGTTTAGATCTGGGCTGGCTGTATTATGTTAGCTTCATTATTATGCCTTTGAAAGAATCTAGCTAGGCTGTCCTAGTCAGATATTTTGGATTATTTGATAAAGCAATCTGGTCATCAATCATTTGAACCGTATCTTTGCTATAACCATTTTTTTTCTTTAAATTATTTATTTGTTATATATATATATATTTTTTTTAATTTATTTAAATAGAGTGGCATAAACAAGTTAATAATTTTCTTATTGGAATATTAATGTGTGATACAGTGAATGGATCCCGTATTCAAAATTCAATCACTTGGGGAAGCCCGAACTTAATTTTCCGCTGAATACATTAATGTACCTAGGGCTGTGAATGGGTCCGATTCAATTCGGGATCAAATTTGAAAAATTCGAATTTTATTAGTTTTTTTTAATATTTGAATTCGATCTAAATTTTATAGGATTCATATTCATTTCTATAAAGTTCGGATCTGATTACAAAATTTCAAAACTTGATAAGAAAAGTTTGATCTGATAACAACTAAAAAAAATGAAGTTTTAAAATCAAGTAATCAATTAAAATATTCCTTATGAAAAAATAAATTAAATAAAGTAGAAAAATATTTTAGAATCTGTGTGAGAATCATTTAGTATTTTGTTAAGAAAATTGCCTTGATACATTATTAATTATAAATGATATATATGTTAGGTTCTACATAAGCGTCTTTACAAATATTATATGTATAATGTAAATTAATTTATTAAAATATATTATTAGAATTTGGATTCACATCAGATTGGATCATTGAGTCCACATTTAATCCACATATTTCGACTTATGGATGTGTATAATCAGATCTGATTCATCGAATATTTTAATCGATCAAATATGTTAAAATTTAAATCGAACTCGGATCGGATCTGGATTTTAAAATCCGCTCCATTAACAGCCCTAAATTATGCACGCCTACAACTTGACCGTAAATTATCCCCGATGGCCCCATGGATCCATTTGTTTTCTGGTCCTTTAAAACAATGTGGACTTTTGCAAAGAGAAGCTACGCCCAGATAGGGAAGTCTAGTCACAATTTAACATAAACTGGACCTCGCCATTCAATTATTTGTAGTCATAATGGATTTTATTTATATATTTATTTTTAGGACAAAATACGTTTACACTTCTTGAAGTATGATATAATTATAAATTAATTTTTTTTATTTTAAAAATTACGAATACCCCATCTAAGTTTAGAATCTTCTTGTAAATATTAATATAGATATCCAAAAAATAATTTTCTTACAGCCATAGTAGTCAACTTAGCCATCAAGAGATGCGTTTCATCGAACTTGACAAAATTCCTTAATCAATTTTTTTTCCCAACAAACTTCGCAAAATAATTTCATTTTATACCACCATAAACATTATTAGGCATCACCATCTATAATTCAATAACACCACTACTTTTTTTTATTAAATTGAAATTGACTTTATATATAACTTCTACATCTTGGACTTGTCAAAATTATGTGAATTTCACTCAAAATGCCGCCTAAAACAATAGAAAATACAACTCGAAATTATGTCCGGTCCTGATGAAGGATGAGTTTTGTTAAGTTACACATGTCCCATGGGGTATTTGTAATTTTTGAAACTAGAGAGACTAATTTATAATTACATCATACGTCAAGAGATGTAGACTTAATTTATCCTTATTCTTATAACTACAGTTCTAAATTAGGAGAGGAAGAAAATAATGAAAGAAACAAAATAAAAACAAAGTGGCTGTGATGACTATTGTGCCCTTGCAAATAGATGTAATGAGCCTATTAACAAAATGAACTTACAATATCACTTCAAACATATTATTAATCATAATTTCTATATTGTCGTATAATTTTTGCTATTAATATCACACTATTTGATACTAATACATACTTCATTTACTAATATGATAACACGCAACGATATCCCTTAATAAATACTCTTGTGGAGGCCTATCAATGGGCGAGTAATACCCAAACCCAGACTCCCAAACTCGGAAAGCATCCCAATCAATATTCTCTTATCATATCTGCATTCATGTAATCCAAAGGTCATAATTGCCCTTGATTCATCCAAAATTTAAAATTTCACGTCAACAAACTCTTGGTCATGTCCCCAATCTTGTATGGTTAATGCTGTATAGCCAGGCTATATATATATATATATATATATATATATTTGAAGGATCATATTTATATATTATGGCATGAAGACAATATAGGAGGATCGAGGCCCTTTGTTTCTTCCAATTTCAAAGGACATATTGTGTCTGTCTCTTTGCTTTCTTTATCCGAGCTTGATAGGAACAGCTTAATCAACCACAACCTTTCGAGTTGTGTCAACTTATTGATCACACACTCCACACAAATGAGCCACCATAGTTGGTAAAAATCGGATGAAAAATTTATATACATTTGCAATTTTGTAGGGAACCCTTTTACTCGTCAATATTATGGTAATAGGACCTTATGATACTATATGTTGTCTTGCATCAAAAAGGGTCAAAGGTTTTGATCAGTGTCGAAGCCCCAAACCCCCCTTATGTATCTTGTGAGGCGTTTTTTCAGGATGAAACTCCACTGACTTTAGATGCTTGAGGACCAATATAGGATCATACTTGTCTGTTTGACGGCGAATTTTGGGCATTAACTATACATGGTTATCCTATGATTGCATAAAACACTATAAGGAAACTATACTATGTAACTAATTATGTTTGGCCAATGAAAATTACCACCTAGCTAAGAAACAATATTAGTGAAGTTTTTGACAAGGATATGCAAATTAGTGTGCATCTGAAAAACGTGTACTGATTATGCAATAAATACTGCGTGGGGGTCCTGCTTAGGTTGGGGTATAAATGCAACATGTCTGGTTGTTGGGGTGTCACTATATCCCAAAAGTAGGTCCTAAAATATGGATCCTCACAAAATCTTAATTGAAGAAAAAAGCTTGTCTTACTTTCTGAAAAGTGAAGATAAATTTAAGATACTTGGAATCCTCAAGGAATGGTCCACTGCCAATGTTATATGGTTTTCAATTGCCCAACGTGTTTGAATTTCCTACAAATTTAATCTCTTCTCCTTGCGACCAAGTTCTAGTTCTCCCATTGTTATCGAAGAATATATACATCCATATATCTATATATATAATATATATATATATATATATGTATATATATTTTTATGGAGAGAGAGAGAGAGAGAGAGAGAGAGGGCACATCATTTGCCAGCTCAACCAATCAAAAAACTTGATTTATTGGAATGATAAATTTGGTCCACTTTAGATTCTTTATTTGGTTTCAAATTTGATATGCGGGAAGTGTAATGACTTCAAATGACGTGTGTATTTAGGGTAATAATTTAAGGACAAATTACAGATTCCTCTAATTTTGGAGTTAATTGCATTTTGCAGCCCAATGTATGAATTTGTGTGCTAATACCTCCTCACATTTGTTAACTATTTTCATCCATCCGTTACACCATTTCACATGAAATCTTAAAGATTATCTTGTCCATTTTTAACCACTCCCCCCTTTTTGTGGGTAATTGGAATTTGGCCCAACCTTTATAGACAATTGCACTTTATCCCTAATCAGACGAAATATATTTTAAAGTCTATTTGAAATCATGAAAAGGGGGTACACTGAGAACACATAACAAAGGTGAGGGTTTTTGGTGCACAATGTAGTAGGTTGGACCTTGGATGGCAAAATAAAATTGACCCCAAATATGGGAATTGTCGATGATTTGCCCAGAATTTTAGTTAGAAAAAAATCCGACATTCTTTTCTCTATTATACTATTCACATTTTGCATTATGTTCATCAATTTTCTCTAGAATACCAGTTGCACGATCAATTAGAATTTTCTGCGATACAACCGTACTTCGTAAATCTTTTATTATACTTATCAATACATTCCATGTATAGTGATGAACGGTTGAAATAAAAAAAAATATTTAGAATTTAATAGAATTTTTTTTATCTTAATTATTTATCAATATACGTGACGTGTGTTGATGATTATATAAAAAGATATTGTACAATTATATAGTAGAAGATCCAAATATTTTGCATGACTATGTTCCAGTGGGGAGAAGAGCTTCATTTTATTTATTTATTTATTTTTCGAGGGGTAATTTTTTTTTTCTTGATAAATATTGAGGGGTAAACGTTGAGTGGGGAAAAGAGTCAATAGTCTTATGAGCCTTTAGGTATGTGTCAGTTTGTGATTTCAGCATCCAAATACATATGTTCCAAAATTGAAGGCATTCTTCTAGCTTCCTCTATGGTTGGGTCCTATTTCAACTAATGGTCCACAACTTACAAAACGACAACAAGGTGTCTCTTTTGGATGCCATCCTAAAAGAAGCCCCACACCAAAATATACAAAAGAAACATCATTGTCTTCTCATTAATTGATAAAATTCGATTTTTTTATTATGAAAATTAAATATTTCCAAAGAAAAATAGTTGAAAGTGGAAAAGCTAAATTTTACCAAAATTAAGAATTAAACGATTAATTATATTATTTTTCATCACAAAAGCACCAACACATGAAAACTCTTTTAGTCTTTGTAATTTCAAGATAGCTCCATTAAAGCACATTTATGAGCTATACATACCAACCCTATGTTGTTGAGTGCATATTGACCTTCAAATTTTCGAAAGGGTACTAAATACATATTAATTATATTCTGACAGATTCCTCTCACATGCTATCCTATGGCTGGAGATTGATCTTTATATTTTCGAAAGGGTACTGAATATAAACTATTTCGTGGCTGGAGATGGACCTCGATATTTTTGAAAGGGTACTGAAGATAAACTATTTCACAATAGTACATCTCTCGCAAAGGGTACTGAAGGTAAACTATTTCACGCTGGTACATTTCTCTCATTCTGTAAATATACATTTTAATTAATAGATATTATAATGCATATAAATTATTTTGGGACTCTAAACATATGTCCTAATTAACTATAAATGATCAAGCTAGGCCGCGAACTTGACATGTTGGTGATGTGATATGAAGTGGGGTGGATATAGTTTTGTTCATTTGATTTCTTAGATAAGATTGGAAATATGTTGATTTTGCCCCAAATGGACAAAACATATATGGCCGCACAAATCCAAGTCCAAGAATTTACGTACCAATTTGCAAGAATATCGTCGTGTAACTGTACATTTAGGTTCAGCTTTTTTGGGTGCTAAGAATATCGTCGTGTAACTGTGCATTTAGGTTCAGCTTTTTTGGGTGCTACCGTACGTTGTTTAGTATGCTCTCCACACACACACATATATAAACAATTGTAAATATATATTATGGAGATAATGCTAGGAAATATACACACAAATTTGTGAATATGTATTATGGAGACGAACATGTGAAACATCAAACCCTTTTCAAGTATTCATTGATAGTTACAATAATAGTGTCCTCCATCCGTCACTGTTTCTCAAAAGCTAATAATTAGGTACCGCTGACATTTTCGTTCTACGATAATGCTAGGACAACTACTCATGTTTATTTACCACCGAAAAAAAAAACTACTCATGGTTATTGATTTTCGTTTTCGTGATAAAACATGTGTTGTTGTTGTTGTTCTTCTTCTTATTATTATTATTATTTGTCTAAATCACCTATTTTTAATTAATTGGCCAACTAAATTGCATTTGCATACTATAAATGCCCAATATGGAGACATCTCTTTCAATTCAATTGCTCAATTTACAACTCCAAAATTTGAGCATTGAATTTTATTTAAGTAATTTAATACTTCATCTTCTAGACCAACTAGTAATTGATTAATATATTAATTATTAATTATGTTAAATAAAATGTACTCATGTTCTATATTACTTCTTGGATAAGAAGACCATATGTTTAAACTCATCTAATTACATTAATGTAGTTAACGGTTCCATAATTTTCTAGTAAAGTCTAAATTATACTACATTCTGAGGTGCGTAATTCAATTAATTTCATGCAATATCAATTAATATATTTTTCATGAATGAAACTAGCTACTCTTTTGACTCTTTCCCTCATGAGTCATGACAAACGCTTATCACTAACAGTTCCTCTATCTAAATTCACCAAACAACGTTTTCTTTTTCCTTTTTTTTTTTTTGTGCTTATTCACCTAACAGGTTTGGATCATGAAATTATCTACTTCAAGAATCCTACTTACCCGAAATTAGAGCGACCCTTAGGATTATTAATTGGCAAAATTACATTGTTTCGTCCGAGGCTTGCTCGGAATTTTGGTCCTATAACTCGCATAATTATTTGAACTTTAACACTTAATTCATGACACTTGTAGTCCTCAAATTAGAAAACTTAGTCCAGTTCATATATTTACACATTTAATCCTCCAATTCAACACTTTTAGTTCTTGAATGAAACTCCTGTCATATTACGCACCAGAGTTAGGGCTTTTTTTTTTTGTTTTCCTTGTCGATTCTAATCATATGTTACTTACTCGTACAATTAAGGTTTATTTCCTTATTCAAAACCCTAATCCCACGATTAGTTTGAAACGGGTTCAGGTGTGAAGTTGAAGTAGTGAGAGAATCTCCTATATTTTGCAAATTTAGAGAAATGAAGAAAGAAAGGAAGGTAAAGATTTGGTGTTTTTAACTTGAAGAGGAACAAAGAGAAGATGAATCAAGGGGTGGTTGTCACTTGCACAGTTGAGTTTAAACTTTACACAAAATGCAAACTTCAAATGCCAATTTAATTGTGAAATGGAGTGATTCTCTTATAGTAGATTTGGATTTTTTCAGGATTGATCGATTGAAAATTAGGGTTTATTATGGGTTTTACAAAGCGACAAGTTGATAAAAAATTAGGAGTGTTATTTTGGGGAATAGTTACTAGAATAAATGGGAGATAAATCCACTTTTAATCCCATAAAATTTATGTCCGACCACATAGGGTCATAAGAATTTTAATTTCAATATTAGTCCCATAGGATTCAATTTTAGGACAATTTACATCCCATTGACGAGGAATTTGAATTTCGCCTAAACTTATGACATGGCAGGTGAGATCGACTCTCAGCGTGACTTGAAAATGAGTAAGTGCTTATTTGTCTGCTTTGCCTAGTTTTTTTTTTATGACTTAATGCACACTTGGCCAACATGTAAGATTAAAAAAAATTAACAAAAATCATTTGTTATTCTCAGCATTTGATCAAGAAATGTATCCCCAAAATGAAAAAAATCCTAGACCATTCTCTCCCTCCCATTTTGAAATCCCACTGAAAAATTTCAAAGATTTTCAAAATTTTTATCCAAAATCCCGTCGCTGAAGAAGGTAGGCTTTGTTGCTGATCCTTAGCACTTCAGAAGTCAACGAAAGGTTTACAAGGAATTAATTCAGTGCAAATTGGCTTAGAAAACACATTAAAACCTTCTGATACTACAAGATACAATAAGTTGAAGAAGTTTTATGTATCTCTCTATTCTGGTGCTAAGTCCGTAATTCTACGTGGTTTTTTATGATTATTTTGATGGACTTATCATGTATTTTTCTCCATTTGAACCTCTTTATGCCTAAATTTGAGATAAATCGTGTTTTGTAGGTGAGATAGCAAAAATGCCATCAAGGAGACAGAAAAGTGGAATCAAGAGTTGGGTACCTACGCAAGACATTTTGGGTACCAACCCAATTTCAGAGATTTTGAGAGATTTTGAGAAGAAACGAATCTGTAAATTTGGGTACGTACCCAGAATATTTCGGGTATGTACCCAATTTCAGTCAGTGGAGTGTTGGATGAATCTGTAAATTTGGGTACGTACCCAAAGTCCACGACAGAAATTTACAGCTTTCCTAGTGCGATTAGGACTCTATTTTTGGAAGGTGTTCTAGGGTTTTTCTGCCCTTTTTAAGTCCAGAAACAGGGCCACGACTACTGTTCACGCTTTTCAGCTAGGTTTTAGTTTTAGAACTTCTCTTTTTCATATTTTTCATCTTTTGGGAATTTTTGAAGAACGGAGGAAGGGAGAAATCAAGAGCGAAGGGAAGAACAACCAAACGAGGGAAGTTTTACACCTGAAATTTCCAGCAATAAGTTTCATTCTTCTCTTTTCATGAATTCTTTCCCATATTTCGTTTTTATGTTTAGTTTCATTATGAACTAATTTTAATTAAGTGTAAGGATGGTGTAGTTCATCGTTTTTGCTATTCTATGAAAATCCCGTGAGTTTGAATTCATTTTCGTATGTTTTCTTTGTTGTGTGATTCTTGTTTAATGGTTTAATACGTGATTAGGGTTTGTTCACCCCTAATTAGCGAATTTGAAAATCGTGATGAGGTCGAGAGACGATTTACGATAATAGCTCTAATTAGACGAGATCAATTGGGTTAAAGTTGCATGAGAATGAATTTAACTTTGATTGAGCCTTAAGGCAGTCACTACTAGAAAACACGGTTTTGGCCACGGATTTTTAGCCACGGATAAAATCGGTTGCCAATAGCTACGGAAATGGCCACGGATATAAAAAAAAAACGAAAACATATGGCCACGGATAAATCCGTGGCCAAATTTCCACAATTCCGTGGCCATTTCAATTTATTTAAAAGAAAAACATAAATAAATAAATTTATTTTTTTTTAAAACAAATTTGGACTTGGCCACGGATTTATCCGTGGCCAATAAATAAATAAATTTTTTTTTTTAAAATTTGGACTTGGCCACGGATTTATCCGTGGCCAATAAATATTTTTTTTTTTTAAAATTTGGACTTGGCCACGGATAAATCCGTGGCCAATAAATAAATTTTTTTTTTTAAATTTGGACTTGGCCACGGATAAATCCGTGGCCAATAAATAAATAAATTTAATTTTTTTTTAAATTTGGACTTGGCCACGGATTTATCCGTGGCCAATAAATAATTTTTTTTTTAAAAAATTTGGACTTGGCCACGGATTTATCCGTGGCCAATAAATAAATAAATTTAAATTTTTTTTAAAAAATTTAGACTTGGCCACGGATTTATCCGTGGCCAATAAATTAATATAATTTGTTTTTTAAATTTGGACTTGACCACGGATTTATCCGTGGCCAATAAATAAAAATTTAATTTTTTTTTAAAATTTGGACTTGGCCACGGATTTATCCGTGGCCAATAAATAATTTTTTTTTTTAAATTGGACTTGGCCACGGATAAATCCGTGGCCAATAAATAAATAAATAAATTAAATTTGTTTTTTTAAATTTAGACTTGGCCACGGATTTATCCGTGGCCAATAAATAATTTTAAATTTTTTTTAAAAAATTTGGATTTGGCAACGGATTTATCCGTGACCAATAAATAAATAAATTTTTTTATTTTTAAAATTTGGACTTGGCCACGGATTTATCCGTGGCCAATAAATAATTTTAATTTTTTTAAATTTTAAATGACTCGTTTAAATCGCCCAATCCGACATTACGGGGCACCAAAAGGTTGGAGTCATTTCGAAATCATATTATTTTCATCACGGTTATTATATTTTCCCATGTTATGCATTGAAAATTACAGTTTGTTTAGCGAGAATACATTTTTCCTCTTTCGGTGACATATACGAATAACTTCGTATTTCGGTATCAATGTGTGCTAACGTCAGTTAATTTGTATAGGAATTATAAAAAATGGACTTTCAAGTAGATTAATTAGTGTTGAAGTTGTATTGCTCCAATTGTACGGTTCCGTCTTACCCAATTAACGAAAACGCACGATTCGCCAAAGTCAACATGAAGTTTTGACCATTGGCCACGGATAAATCCGTGGCCATTGAATAAATTTAATTTTTTTTTAAAAATTTGGACTTGGCCACGGATTTATCCGTGGCCAATAAATAAATTTTAATTTTTTTTAAAAAAATTTGGACTTGGCCACGGATTTATCCGTGGCCAATAAATAAATAAATTTTTTTTTATTAAAATTTGGACTTGGCCACGGATTTATCCGTGGCCAATAAATAATTTTAATTTTTTTTATTTTAAATGACTCGTTTAAATCGCCCGATCTGACATTACGGGGCACCAAAAGGTTGGAGTCATTTCGAAATCATATTATTTTCATCACGGTTATTATATTTTCCCATGTTATGCGTTGAAAATTACAGTTTGTTTAGCGAGAATACATTTTTCCTCTTTCGGTGATATATACGAATAACTTCGTAGTTCGGTATCAATGTGTGCTAACGTCAGTTAACTTGTATAGGAATTATAAAAAATGGACTTTCAAGCAGATTAATTAGTGTTGAAGTTGTATTGCTCCAATCGTACGGTTCCGTCTAACCCAATTAACGAAAACGCACGATTCGCCAAAGTCAACATGAAGTTTTGACCATTGGCCACGGATAAATCCGTGGCCAATAAATAAATTTGAATTTTTTTTAAAAAATTTGGACTTGGCCACGGATTTATCCGTGGCCAATAAATAAATTTTAATTTTTTTTTAAAAAATTTGGACTTGGCCACGGATTTATCCGTGGCCAATAAATAAATAAATTTTTTTTTTTAGAATTTGGACTTGGCCACGGATTTATCCGTGGCCAATAAATAATTTTAATTTTTTTTAATTTTAAATGACTTGTTTAAATCGCCCGATTCGACATTACGGGGCACCAAAAGGTTGGAGTCATTCGAAATCATATTATTTTCATCACGGTTATTATATTTTCCCATTTTATGCATTGAAAATTACAATTTTGAAAGTATTGATCTAACGATGGCACTATATTTTCAAATTTGATTGATTTTATTTTGTCAATTACACTAAATTTAAGTAAATAAATTGATAGTTTGACATACAATGAATAAGATCACTTTAATTTCTTAAATTGAGTCAAAATAATCGATGAAAAATTTCAAATTTTTATAAGGTCAAAGTTATAATTTTTTTAATTTTGCTTTTGTATCCAAAAATTATCTGTGGATAAAAGTAAAATTAGAAAGAATTATAATTTGCACGATTTAATATTTTTTAATTAAATCATAATAAGTATGAATTAATAAAATATATTCATATATAGATATAAATTAGTAAAATTTGATAACAAAATTCAATATATAAATGTATATATATATTCTTGGCATGACATTTTGATCAAGAAGCTCATCCTAGCCTAGCGGTAAGAAGCTTGGCAATATTCCAAGAGGTCTCGAGTTCGAGTCCCACTTGTAACGATGAAAATCAATTAAAGGAATGGGCACGCTGAGCTGGGCCGGGTTGCACCACTGGGCTGGTAGGCGCGCGGGTTGGGCCTGCTCCGGGCGTGGTTGGGCTAGGTCCAGTTTTTTTTTTTTTTAATAATTTTTTTTAGCCACGGATTTATCCGTGGCTAGATTTAATTTTTTTAAAATATTTTTTTTATTTTAGCCACGGATAAATCCGTGGCTAAATGAAAAATTAAAAAAAAATTAATTAATAGTTGGCCACGGAAATATCCGTAGCCAAATTTATCATTTTTTTTAAATTTTTTATTTTTGGCCACGGATTTATCCGTGGCTAAATTTATTTATTTTTTGAATAATATTAATTTTAGCCACGGATAAATCCGTGGCTAGATTTAATTTTTTTTAAAAATTTTTATTTTTGGCCACGGTTAAATCCGTGGCCAAATTGAAAAAAAATCCGTGGCCAAAAAATCCATGACCACTGTCCGTGGCCTTGTTTAGCAACGCCACATTTGGCCACGGATTTTTTCCGTGGCCAAATCCGTGGCCATTTGCTTTGGCCACGGATTTTTTGCCAAAATCCGTAGCCAAATCCGTGGCCAAATCCTTGTTTTCTAGTAGTGAGTGTTTAAAAATTCATACAAATAATTCTAAAGTTGGGATTAATTGAATGAGAATTGGTTAATCTTAGGCTTAGAGGAATTGTATGAATTAATTCCGCAATGCTCGAGAGAGATTGTGGATATATGTGTTCCTAGGCTTCACACAACCACGAAACCACTCAACTTAGGGATTGGATTAGAATAGCGAATTTGGTGAATGAAACTACCTTACACTTGCATTTCCCGCCTTGATTATTTGTTAGTATTATTATTCGTAAGTTGTTTTTAATTAAGAACGTAGGTTTTTTTTAGTAATACACAATCACTACTCAATTTGATCCATTTAGTTAAACAAACACAAGTCATTTTCACGGGCCAAATCACAATCCCTGTGGATTCGACACTCTACTCACTTTATATTACTTATACGATTGCGTGCACTTGCGTAAGTCCCAACATCTGGCACATCAGATGAAGTAAGAATCCAGTACATTACTCAACCTGTACAACTTTGTACACTACAAGAATTCACCCCTTCAGTGACGAATTAATATATTCTAAATTTAATTTTTGTGATGGATTTAATAAATATTTTTTTCATTGATTATTTCTTTAGTTAATTCCATTTGTATTGAATTTTGTCACTAATCTATTACAGATACATTAAATTTGTGGCAAAATCTTTCCGTGACAAATTTTTTATTAGTAAAGAGGGTGCTTTCTTGTAGTGATCAAGTTGTTTCTTTTAACATTTTCAATTTATAAGAAGGAAATACCATCACAAGTCAATAAATAAAAAGGATACGATACCATATGTTGTTTCACATTAACAAATTAAGTCAAGGGACTTGTTCAGTTTATAAGTTACATTCCCTCTTCCACAACTTATAAGTCTCTCACAACCTTTTTAAGAAAACACCCCACCGCTTGCTCGAGGGGCAACATATTGCAAGTTTTGAACTTTCATATCCGATGATGAAATTGTGCATCATTAAATAGCATTCCTATGAAAGCCCAATGATGAATTAGGGCATCATTAAACAACATTATTACTACATGGATCATTATATAAAACTAATTTAACAAATCATAATTGTATGCAGTACATTAGTTACAACATGATTGATCGATAAATTAAGTAGTCGAACATTGGATCAACACTAACAAAAAGAAGCCTCCACAGTGGCTTATATTAATCTATATATAAAGTTAATTACGTACAATCCGGATCCTTTGTTACAAAATGGTGCTACATTTTCTCCTTCACTGATTAATATATGTCACATGTGTTGGTGGACTATTGAGATAAGGAAAGAGAGTATTTAAATTTTTTTCCATATTATAAATTTTTCTCTTTCCTTATCTTAACCGTTCACCAATACACTTGGCGTATATTGATGAGTAGAGGGGAAAATGTAGCACTATCTTATAGCAGAAGATCCGAACTAAATTAGGTGACCCTAATAGGTCCCCCATCAGGAGGGGATTAGTACAGATGAAGATTCATGTTGGGCCATTGTTGAAAGTGTGAGTTCCAACTGATCATTATCACCATCAGGATGAGCTGCAGCATCAATGTTTGGGGAGTTAGATTTATATGTTGAATTAGATTCATCATATGATGACCATACCATGAGGTTTTGGTGATCATCATATTTTGAACCCCCTGGCAAAATTTCACCCTCATAACTCGACGAATTTAGGTCGATAACTTCTCGTCTCGAGTTTGTGGATGTTTCTGGATATTCAGCATTCTCAGTTACACCACCAACCTGTTATATATAACAACAATCAAACAAAACGCGTAAGGGAGAAAGCGATTGAAATGATCGAAAAGGAGGGGGGGGGGGTATATGTAAAGTTTTAAAACTAAGAAGGTAAGTATGAGTGATTGCATATCTAGTTACAGCCTTACAGGAGAGGAAACTATTGTAAAGGCTCAGTTACTTTTATAATTGAGTTTCGAGTTGTTTGGATATGATAGTTTCGGTATACTCTTAAACATTCAATTCAATAATTCATAACCAAACTACTCAAAATTCCAACCATAAAAGTATACGAGTCCTGTATATATATCATTGATTTACCATGTCGAAGAGGCTTGATCGTCGTTTTTTCTTGTTGGTGCACGCTCGTCGGAGAAAGTACTTTTGAGCATGACTGGCAACTTGTGTAGGAGTTCTTGTAGTCACAAAGTTCCTCGAAATGCCCCTCCAATCTCCTTTACCTAGCTTCTCAAGCCCAATTAGGAATGCACGATGTTCCTCTTCTGTCCATGGCACTCCTAATAATCATCAATTCAAACGTGAGTTATAACAATTACATCATCAAAAGAATGATATATGCTCTAAACGAGTAACCAAATCAGGGGTAATAGCGCTCTTGTAATGGGAATTATATAGGTCAAGATATAATTATTATCTTATAATTTGCACACTACACTTACGGAATATTAGCATTTCAAATCTTTTGTTATAACTTGTGTTTTATCTTCAATTTCATAACAACAACCAAGAGCCATTTTAAGAACGCAACAGAAGATGGAGCACTATAAGGAAAAAAAAATGGAGGATTTGTACGGAAATATATATTAGTCCCTATGAGTAAATTTTAGGGGAAAAAAATTAAAAAGAACTGGGGTTTCTGGATTTCAAGAAATGGATGTGGAAATAGTAGTATAATTATTTCAAAAAAAAAGAGAGAGAGAGAGAAGAAGAAGAAGAAGAAGAAGAAGAAGAAGAAGAAACAGAAACAGAAACAGACCTGCAATCAAGTAATAGTTATTCCATTGTATCAGAAAAAAAACGTAATAGTTATTCCATGAGGATATTAATGCTTGTCAAGGGGCATCTAGGGAAAAACTTTGCACAGAGAGAAAGTTGACCTAATTAGTAAAAACAAGGACATGTTTTTTAACTTCTTTGACAACATTTAAAATACTACATGAAATTAAGGGGGTGTTTGGCTAAGTTTATTTAAAATATCTTATAAGCTCCTACATCTTATAAGATATTTTAGAAGCTTATAAGATGTTGGATCTTATTTTAAAAATAAGTTATTAAAGTGTTTGGATAAATAAATAGGGGTATAGTTTATAAGATGTTAGTAGTGATAATATTGTAATTAATTTGCTTGAAAATAAAGAAGCTTGATAGATCTTAAAAAATAATTCGCCACTGCCTTCCTTTTCTAAAAAGAGCTTATAAACTCTTAAACATCTTATTTGAGGAGCTTATAAGCTCCTCTTCCAAAATATTTGCCAAACACTCTGCACCATCTTATCAGCGTTCAAAAATCTTTTAAGATATTTTGAAGAGCTTATAAACTTATGCAAACACCCTCTAAATGACAAATTAGTTAAGAGGACAATATTTTCCCGTGGAACGCACATCTACCTTTATTTCGTTCTTGAGGTCTGCCTAGATGGCCGTCGGAGAGATAACCGATGTTCGCCTTATCGTCCGGATGTTGTTCGTTGATTGTGAGCTGTCGCGATGAGCACGAAGAGGTTGGAGGAGAAGAAGAAGATGATGGTAAGCAATCGACGTTGAAGCTTTTTTTCATGGCAACATTTGATATGGAATTATGAGAAGTTGAGGAAGTTATATCAAGCCGTACACCAAATAATCTGAGTACTGATGATGATCCCCCGCCAATTATAGGGCCTGCCCTGAAATTAATAGTGTTGCAAGTTCTTGAATTGTGGCCTATGTTCCCACAATGGGAGCACTTCCTCCCCATTTTCGTCAACACAGAACAGCACCGACGCACAGTTTAGACGCCACCCACATGCACCATGCTCACTCTCTGACTCTGTGTGTGTGTGTGTGTGTGAGAGAGAGAGAGAGAGAGAGAGAGGGGTATTGATTATTTACAAGAGTAGATATATGGGATATGATGTATAAGGGCTAGCTGTGGGGCTTATGAAAAGTTAATTGGCACACCAAGGGTACATGATTGGCTGGACTTTGTTTTATGCTTGATATTTTTCACAACTTGGATCGTGTAACTTAACAAGCCAATAATTCTAATTCATTCCTTCTCCCCCTCCTCTCTATTAATATATATATAAATGTACACACACACACACACATACTGTATGCACATATATATATATATATATAGAGAGAGAGAGAGAGAGAGTTTTTGGGATAGCTTAATATTATAGTGCTTTTGACTAAAATTAAGCAAGTTGGAGTGTTTGGAATAAAAGTTTTTGCTAAAGTTACACTAGAAAAAGCCAAGTGCTTCTAGGTATTTGTCATAAATATATTGAATATTTTTTAGCATTTACATCTTTTAAAAAAATAATTCTACTTTTTTTTTCCTAAACTTTCACTACTTCTTGTTTTACTTTCAGATACTCTTCACTTTTACAATTCACTTCTTTTTATCATTTATAGCGCACATGTCATAAATAGGAAGTGTTTCCCTAATTGGCCTGTGTGCACTTGACATATATACTAAATCGGTGATAAAGATTCAAAATTTGTATGCATTCTTTATTCAGTTTGAAATATATCAAAAAAGTGAAGACTGTAGCACATCAAGATAATGTGAATTCCACCTCTAATTATAGGGATTGAGCTAGGGGATTGGAGGGGGTGTTTGTCTTCCCCTCAAGTTTATATCGAGCTAATATTTATATATTTGTTTGAAAATTTTAAATTTGCCTCCCCCTAAATCATAAAAAATATTTTGATATTTTATAAAAATTTCATTTAGCCCCCAAATAAAAATTCCTGACTCTATCACAATTAAATTAGATTAAATGAGTGCTATAATGATTTTTACTATTTGATATTTCATTTCAGATACATGGGAAAAGCTTTTCAATAACACACTTAACAAACATTTGTCAATTGCTATTTTCAGTGCTGAAAGGGCCCATGAAAGGTTGGCTGTATCAATGTTCCAATATTTGTTTATCAGTATATATACATATATATATATATATATACATACATAAATCAATTAGCATTCAAATCCCACTTCTCATAGCTTGATGTTTCGCCGCCTTTGCATAAAGGTCAAGCCTTTGAGGGCATTGAAAGTAATTAATGATTGAAAAAAAAAAAAAAAAAAAGGTCAAGCCTTTTATTATCTCCTTTAATATAATTATATCAATTATATACTTTCAAGGAATAGATCGAACGCATGCACAAATCACAAAGATATAACGCCTCTCTTTCTCTCTCTCTCTCTCTCCCCCTTTATTTTCTTTTTTCTTTTTGAACTGGCAATGATGCTGACAATATCTGACAGAGTGTAGACCTGTATCTATCTGGGGAAGGTAGTTATGGGGCTGTACAAATTGATTAATAGTTGTATTATCTAACAACACAAGAACAATGTTCACTATAACAAAAAAGAAAAGTTACTGATAATATGTATTAATTTGCAATATTAAAGCTACAACTGATTATATATATGATAAAAATAAAAAAAATTTATCCCGTCACAATAATAATTTCTAGAGGGTCGATAGTAATAAAAATTATATTCAAATTACCATCACTGACACCTTTATGGTGAAAATTTAGTAAGAAAAATCTTATCACATTTCATAGATACAATTTCTTTGATCTCTAAATTGTCCAGGTGTCCTTAGTTTTAAATAACTATAACCTAAAATACTATATATTGTCATCTCTAATATTTTTAGGCACAGTATAAAAATTATTATCACTTAATATTGCATTCTTTGGAGTCTTTATTAAACTTTGAAACTTTGAATCTACATAGTTTTCTAGAATCTGGTCGATTTCCCAAGTCCCATGTAGGTGAAAATTTTGGATCAACAAAATGAAATATAAACATCTTCCCAAAAAATACATAATTTCTTTGTTGAAAATGGAACCATCCATATTTTTCTATGAGACAACAGAAATGAATTGATCTTTAATGTTATGTGTGACAAAGCCTCAAATTGATGAAAAATTAGGTTGAATTTACTTTGCTAGCTCCCTGTATTATTGGTTTTGCATCAAATTTTGCCTGTATTGTGTTTTTGTTTTCTTCTTCTCTTTTTCCCTTTTTAATGAGAAAAAAAGAAAAAAGACAGATTAAAAGAATTGATATGACCTCCTCAAGTAAGAGAACTTAATCATGACGAAATATTTCTTTCTTTCGTCAAAGCTCGATTGAGCTAACTCCAACTTGGTCACCGTTCTCACTAGAACACTAGTGAAATAAACCCGACTCCTCACCAAACCGGGCATTATGAACCAACTATTGTCATACCATAAATACATCCAAATAATTGACAAAAGACATCAAAACCTACCTAAATGAAAATTTTATGAGTTAGACAAAAATAACGCCGAGCTCAGAAAAAGATTATACGTCTTATAACCTCTTCTATGTGGATTAATCTAGATTAGCATCAATGATTGGGCATTAATTTTTAAATATTGCGGTTTCTTTTCTCCATAATTAAACTCTTAAGATAAGTAGTTCTTGGCTTTAAAAAAAAAAAAACAGTTTTTAATGATACACCATAAAAGTACCTTTTCTAAAAGTTTTCCCAACTTCATTGAACTTTGTTCCTTTAGTACAATTTCAATTTTGAATGTAGCTAATTTTGTGATTATTAGCAATAAAATACATCAAAGTTAGCAACTTAACTATATGCATCAAATCTGATGACCAATGAGATCTTGTCATAGTGTCAAGATTACCATGCCAAGCAAATGCATTCAGCCGTCTGAACTGGGCTAAACGATATTCAAGCTAACAAGAATTAAAAAAGGGCCAGCACTGCACTAAATTGGGGTTTTTGCAATTAACATAAAAAAAAAAATACAGTTTTCTTCTATTAAAAAAGGCAAATAGTGCGTGTTTTGTTTTTCTGCTTCTGTTGAAAAAATAAAAAAAAAATTAAAATAAGTTAAAAGGTGGAAGCACCTTTCATGCTGCTTTTTTCAACTTCTAGTTACTCTTTTTATATTCAACTATTACTTCTCATTTTTTCTTTCCAAACATTACCCACTTTTATCACTCCAACTTTTTATAACTTTCTCTACTACTTTAACTTCTCCAAAAATACAAATATTTGCAAATAACCCCTTAAGTGTCAAATATAAGAGAATCCTTTCTCATGCACATATAAAGCATATCATGTCAAAATTTGCTGAATCAGATATAATAGATAAGGAAAAGGGTTCTAAGCACTGTGGACAGATATTCTAACCCCGGCATTTTTTTTTTTCACACTTCAAATGATCGAGCATAAGCATAAATGTACATCATCAACTTACCTATGTAATCAAGAATCAACATGTATCCAAATTGCTGAATATAAAATGTACACACATGTACTAAATACTGCTCAAAAACATTTCTCCTAGCCAAAATCTTGAGTTGCTAATAGACACCGAAACACTTCTGATGACGTGGACTAACCTGGTACGGTTACATGAAAGGATTTGTCGTTCTCAAGAAGACTGGAAAAATATGTTTGCCAGATGAAAATCTGCAGCAAAAGCCAGGATGTGGACCAGCAGCAACAAGAGAAACAGTACAGGAAATGGATGTCAGTGATTAGTAAAGAAGAATGCAGATGCTCCAATCGCAATGAAACATTAATCAGGACAGGACCACTAAGGACATTAACATAGCGACTTGACATTTACAAAAATTATAGGACATGATGCTGTCGACTGCTCCAATGTACATAGTTTTTTCTATACCATCTATGGTCAGTTTAAATGTTTTAAATATAGATAAACATATTACTCATAATGAAATTGGTAGGCTATAACGACACTATCGACACAGAAGTCCATGCCGATGATTGTGTTGGAATTTTACCAGCGCATTCTATAGACTGCCTATTTCATGGATAAAAGAAGAAACAAGTGTTTTGGGGTGGGGTGGGGGGGTGATTTAAGACTTTTGTTGTTATTCAATCACTCATATACTAAAAAATAATATGACAAGTCACCATACTTCATCTAAACATGCAGGACGTGCCATGAATGGCGCTTTCGGCACGCCATGGATGAGATGCAAATTTTTATTTTTGTTTAACTTTAGGTCATGCCACGTGCCTTGTTGTGTCCAGCACATATCCAACATAACACAAATGATCTTTGAATTGTCACGTGCAATATTGCTCAAGAGCCATTTGTCCTTTCCTAAACCAAATGAGTTTATATGAACTGGAACTTCGATGTATTTGTATTGCAAGTGAACAGATGACGAGAAATCACCTACCATGTAATATCAAGATCCATTCCACGACCTGAACTTGCAAATTCCGCGACGATCCTCTGCCAAGGAATCTCGAATCGATTGTACCATATAACAGACGGCTGGAACTTGACTCAATTTCTCATCCTTCTCCTGAAAGATTCATTTTACCAGGAAAAAAGGAGGGAGTTATGTCAGGAAGGTAAGGGAACAGGAAAACAAGCGTCTTCTAGCAACAAATTACCAATTCTGTCAGACGGTCTTCAATGCTCTGAAAATTTCCAGCACCTGGCATAAATATTTTTCTATAGGCTGCTCTCAGGCTTTTTATCTGGTGTACAACAGATAATGTTAGTAATCAGAAATAAAACAAATTACTATGCTATTGGATTTAGGAGTATGGTAAGAGCAAGATTTTGTGGTTGAGAGGGTGGAACATCGTTTCTGATTTCTACACTGTACCAAGCAGGTAATAACACAGTTTTAAACAATGTCTAGCAAATCCTTTTCTTTAGGGTATCAATATCAGCACAACTTGATGTACAAAATATGCTTCCGTGCTTTATTTACTGTGATAGTTCTCACTCCACTGTATCTTAAAATGCAGCCTCTTATAGGATTTCATACCAGGCTCCACATGATGCAACCTAGAATCGCAAAGACAGTCATCTATCATTAATAAAACATAGGGGCTTTGACTTGCACGGGAGTTGGGTAAAAGATTCTTTGATCATAACCTCATCAAATCTTTGGATCAAATTAAAGCTGATCGTGGCAAATAGAAGACCTGCCAGCTCCCACAGCTAAAGGAACCAAAGGTCTTACAACTAGATCTACCAAATGTCAATTCTCAAAAAGACGTCAAAGGTCAAGAGTATATTGAAAAATTGATGTACTACCGTTTAGATTGGCCTATAATTGGGTACGCAAAAATTCGTTTATCGTTCGCATCTGTATCCGTCTATATGATATATTATCCGTATTCGTATAATGCGTATATTATCCGTATCCAATTACAAATATCCTAATAATGAACGGATACGGATATGGTAATTGCATATTCGTTTAATATCCGCTCCGAATGTGTATCTGACAAATTTATTCGTTTATTCATATCCGCTATCCTATCCAATAAATAACATTAAAAAAAAATATTATTATTATTATTATTATTATTAGTAGTAGTAGTAGTAGTAGTAGAAGTAGAAGTATTGTGTGTGTGTGTGTGTGTGTGTATTCTAATGTCTTTTTATAAGTAAAATAGATAAAAAAAAATCTAATTGACTTATATCTTCATAATTTACAATGAAATAAAAATATAAGTCAATACATTAACTTTACTTATATTAAAGAGCATATACTATACATACAAAAATTTCAATTAGATAAGTTATATAAATTTTATTTGATTTTCTATTTATATAAACAGATTCAGATATTCAGATAAGCGGATTTGGATATTCAATCAGATATTTGGATAATTGTAGCGGAAACAGATATTCGGATATCCATAGTTTTATCAAGTTTTCACAAATACTAGGAAAAACTACATATCAGACAGACATTCAGAGAATAATTGAAAGATGAACCAACCGGCAAAGTACCTCCACAACTGAAAACCCACGGCGCCTTAGACCTTCTAGATTTAGTCCACGTAATTCAGCTCGTTCACCAGAGACCATTGTGTACTTTGGTACATCTTGAGAAACCTACATGATATGTCAGAGACAAGCTCAGAGAACAATGAACTTTCATCATTCAATTACACTATCACCAACTAAGATAAATTCTGGCAAGTATTCACTACGAGAAGTCAAATAGATAATCTTGCAGTTTTCTGGATTATCGAAGTTTCTAAATTTCAACTCTGTGTTGTCAATACTGAAAAATGAGAGTGCGTGCAAATGTGAAGAACGTCAATGGATGCATACATGTCACCTAGAAAGTCATGACATCTCCAGGAAGTCAAAGATATCATTTTAGTTTTTAATTACTCTGCTGTGCATCAGCTTTGCAGCAGACTGCGGCGGGATGGATGCCAATAGGTATCAAGGGCAGCACACCTATAGCCACATCCAAACTTGACCCAAGCGTACATGGGGTATTTGATAGGGATGCAGTACTGGCCGAAGGGGAAGCAGGAAAGACATTGAGAGGATTGAAAACATAAGCACGAGCAGTCACAAGGAGCATTGGCTGTCTAACATGTGCAATGGTCAAGAATGTTCAATGAGGTGGAATATAATTTGTATAATTTGGAAACATTTATTCCTAACAATGAAATATGATATCCATAATTGTGGTAAATCTCTCACTAAGAAAAAATAGTTTGGAAATTGGTGGTGGAGGTCCTGGAGATCCTCCCTAATGATCAGCAGTCCGTTAAACAAAGACTAGCCCCACTATGTATGAGCATTGTCAAATAAAGATTTGACATAAGACTTCTTCTCTAAGCTTTCTGTACTTGGTGGAATAGAGAGTTTCATTCTCCTACAGTCTCAAGCTTTAAGCATATACTCATCATACACTGTGTGTCATCAATTAGTTCTAGAATTGATGGATAGATGCTTATTTTAATACACATTTTGGTGCTCCTTGAACAAAAATGTATGAATATAGTTGAGAAAATTTCCAGTGATACAAGCATGGCTTCACATACTCTAAGATCCAATCGATCAAGACTATGCATAACAGGGCAATTTCCCCTAATGTTTCAAAGTAAATACAGAGGAAAAAAGGTGATACTAACATGATACTAACAAATTTGATACAGATTAGGTAAAACCCTTACCACTGAGCCGCCACCAATGAAAGAAAATGAACCAATGTGACAAAACTGATGTATAACAGTTGCCCCTGCTGTGTGAGTATAATCCTGCATATGTATCACTTGAGCCACCTCGTCATTTTATGAATGAGATAATACCATCTCAGATATGCCAGGGAAAGTTACAGAAAACAGGAAAAGAAACTATTACTCACCTCTACAATAACATGGCCTGCCAATAGAGTATTATTTGCAAAAATGTTATTGTTACCCACTTTGCAGTCATGCGCTATGTGACAAGATCCCATAATAAGATTGTTATCACCGATGATCTGTCCATAAAATTTTATGAACCAGGTAGATCCATTAAATAAACACTCCAGCTAGAAGAGCAATTTAATAGGAGGACCAAAAGTTGTAGAACATACTGTTCTGTCATCAGGCCATGAAGATCGATGAATAGATACATATTCTCTAATCTCATTGTTGTCACCAATCTCAAGGAAACATTCATTCCCTGGCTGACATTATCAATTAAGTTATCAAACAACTCTGAAGACTCCACTATCTCTAGCAAGGTAGCCGCAACTAAGTGAACATATGCAGAATCATGGAGTGCATTGTAAACGTAACTAGGACAAATCAAATGAGAGAAGTATTCAATTAACTGTTTTAACATTCTCTACATAAAGAAATCATGGCTCTTGCTAATGAAGGCATCAACTTATAGTGCATGCATGTGTTTGATGAAAATGATGAATGAAATCTTTGGGTCTAAAATTGTAAGCAAGTAGAGTTGATTCCGCCAGAGATGTACTATGATCACACACATCTAACCAGAAGGTAACTCAGGATTTAATATGCCATAGTCTCATCTATTATTGGAAAAAAAATCCATGCCGATATTGAAAATCACAAATAAACCTGCCACCCTTTTTCTGTCATATAACGTTGCATTGCAAGAACTATAGGTGATTGCGGTAGGAATCTGATATGACAAAATGAAATATTTCAAATACATAATCATATAATATAAACTCACTCTTTTAAATCTACCATTAAAAGGATACACACCCGTCCTGTTTCTTTCTAGCTATCATTTTCTTCAAGCATTTCCTCACTAAATTAGCTTACAGCAACTAGTTCTTGAGGTGTCATATAGATATTTAGCATGCTAAATTGCCAGTGATCCATCAAACATTCCACATTTCCATTGCTCCCCCAAGCTTAAGATGACAACAAATAATTTTATCTCTGAGTGATATTAAGGAAAAAGGATGTTTAACATAATCTATCACACTGATCAAGTACTTTTCATTTTCTTTCAAAAGCCAAAATTGATTGCAAACTCAACAGTTACCGACCTTGTATTTCATATCTTGACACTTAATGCCCACAACAGCATGATGCCCAATAATATTTTTATATCCAATAACCGTACCACCTGGAAGCTCGTCACCAACTATAGCACCCCTGTCAAACACAGTAGGCAGAAGCAACTTCAAATAGAAAGAATAGAGCTATAACTGATTCTTAGATGTGAGAGTACAATTATCTTACGTCATTAAAATGCAATTATCCCCAAGTTCTGTATTTCCAGAAACATGGCTCCCAGGGTATAACCGACAGGCATTCCCCAACTTTGCAGAAGGTCCAACCGTACAAAAAGGACCAATTGAAACATCCTACATTCAGAAAGCTTCATCATATTTCCGATATCTTAGAATGTCGAAAAACTGATCAAAAACAGTGCAGAACAGAAACTTAAAAATTTTCTATGAGTTGCACTAAGCAGAGTGATAAACCAAACAATAGTAGGTCATAATGGTTCAATCTCCTAGGAAAAAGTAAATAGAAAATTTTCAAGATTAACTCGACCACATTCTAGTGGCTTCAATCTGTTGAAAACAAGTATGTAGTTTAATTGTTAAAAGATAAGCACTCGATGAGCCTAGCTGTTATAACCTAGCACACTGCAGCAAAACAATGGTCTGCGGCTCTTCCCTCATCAAGGATCATGACTGGGATAAAGCACACTCTTCCTTGGGTTACAGATCTTAAACAAAACTCCCAGAACAACATTATGTCACATGCACCTTACTAGAATGAACCTTCAATGAAGAATAAAAGAGAAGCCTCATATGGATAAAGACAAAATAACCAGTTCTCTTTTTAATCTTCAAAGCTTTCCTGATTTTTCTGAAACAGGGAACTTCTGCTGTTTGAAAAAAGCTTCTATAAAGTCATTCTTACCCTAGAAATTTCCTTTTGGAAAGAGTAATATCCTTAATTACAGTCAATACCAATCACTTCCAATAGCAAGCTCCGTACAAATCAATTCCATTGGTGAGCTACTTGTTCGCTTGCCTTCTCCAAATAACAAAACTATGCTCAATCCGCAAATTAGAAGATTTAAAATCCGAAAGGGACACCGAGGTCAATATGTTTCATGCCACATAAACAGAGATGTAAACTGGCATTTTACATCTAAATTATCTGAGAAGCTTCTTCCTTGGCAGCTGCCACCATAAAGCTAATTCAAGAGAGTAAAAAATATATCACAAGCTGCCATTTTCTTGCTCCCTTATCCAGAAAAATAAAAAATTAAAAAAATTAAAAAACTAAAAAACACGCTAACAAGAGAAAAATAGAACAATTTAGATATTAGTTACTATTTTACACAACATCAGCGATTATTAGCCAAAATGGAAACCTGAAGTGTGAGTAAACAAACCAACTCTCAAGAACCCGATTCCTTGCAAGAGGCCCACCATAAGAAGTTTCAGAGAAACAAATCAATTCTCAAGAAATTCGTATCCTCCAAACGTTTGAATACTCAAGCTCAGCCAATACTAAATCAAACCCACTTCGTTTCTTCACTCAATGTGTAATATTATAAGTAAGCAAAAGGAGTCCAGAAAAAAAAAACTACCATAAACTACAGTAAAATAACGTCAATACCTGACCTAAAATAGCATTGGGATGAACGACTGCAGATGGATGAATATAACTGGACTTGATTCCTGATTCCGCACAACTCAATCTCTCTTCCTCCTTAACATCTGTAAACGAAACAACAACATGAAATCATAAATACATAAAAGTGCCAAAAAGAGTGTGTGCGTGCGTACGTGTGTGTGTATTTTCAAGTATTTACGGTGAAAGATGAGAGCTTCAAGCAATACAGGGCAGTGAAGTGGAGAAGAACCGAAGGTGGAGTCGTTGAACAGCAAAGGAGTTTGGCCTGCGAATTCTCAGAAGTGAAGTCTTCATACTTCTCCAAATGTTGGGGATTTTCTTTTGTCACCTCCGTATTTATAAGCTTACTGAAAACTTTTTAAACAAAATTAAATATTTGGATTATGGTCAGAAGTTTGAAAATTTGTAATTTTAGGACAGTAATTTTGCCCAATTGCACATTTAGGATATGCAAAATTTGGGAAGACAAATATGATATAATTTTTTTAAAAAAATTTACAATATCAGAAATTTATCCGGAACTTTCTATATTATATTTATCACTCCAAATTTTGTATATCGTAAATGTTTGATTGAACAAAATTAGCGTTCTAAAATTGTAATTTTCCCGTCAAACGTGATAAGGAAAAAATTACTAAAAGACCTATGAATCGATATTCAGGGAAAAATTACTTAAAGACCAATGAAACGAAATTGAGAAAGTTGCCAAGAGCTCTTAAAATAAGTTTACATATTCAAAAACAATCTATAAAACTAATTCCCAATATAAACGTTCCACACCATCAACTCTTCATTCACAAAAGTTTAATGGTTTAATTTTACTTTATTTTTGGACAAAATTATCATTGAGCATCTCACTTTAATTTTTCCATTAATGGTTAGATATAAATAATTTTATTTATCTTTATCAAATTATATATAGAAAACACTTCTACTTAAATCGATCTATGGAATAGAGTTTTTTAAGAGGGAGGATTTTCATTTGAATTCGATTCAAATCCCTTTTGAACTTCATTTTTTTCGACAAATTAAAATATTTTATTGGTCCAATTTCATTATAAATATTCGTAATTTAAAACTAGTGGATCGAAAATAAAATTAAATTGTCTGATCCACTAAAGATTTAAATTCAAATTTTAATAATATTCTTTATTAAATATATAATATTAATATTTCTATGAAATATAATGCAATATATGCAGAGTTATATCTAATAATGCACCTAATTATTTTTTAAAGTAATTTGCTTAATTAAAAAAAAACCCCGCACTAAAACAATATTTTCAAATATGAACCAAAATTGCCCAACTCAACCAGAAAACGCCGTTAGCAGTGTGCTCGTCAAATCAATCACCTTCTTATAATATCCATTAAAAGAAAAAGAAAACAAAAGACTGTAATATGACAATCTTCCAATCTATTGTTCCATCAGAGATGAGATACCATGGAATGAGCCCCTACATTGATACACGAACCAGCAAACATGCTAATCTAACATATTACTGCTACACAATCATTAAGAATATTGCGTTTCGATCATATAATATAATCCGACCATTCGGATATAAACGAAGTATGATCCATGGACTCCCCAGGGACTTCCTCATGTTTTGTGGGCTGTTCTTTCCCACCAACCAATCGAGCTGGATTCCCAACAGCGGTTGTTCTTGGAGGCACATCTATCAACACCACGGACCCCGCACCAATCTTGGCCCCATCACCGATTTGTATATTCCCAAGAATTGTTGCACTGGCACCAATTAACACTCCATCGCCAATCTTGGGGTGACGGTCACCGCCAAGCTTACCGGTTCCACCCAACGTTACATGGTGGAGAATGGACACGTTGTTTCCAATCACGGCAGTTTCGCCGACTACAACTCCAGTTGCATGATCAAAAAGGATGCCTTTGCCAATTTTGGCAGCCGGGTGGATATCTACAGCAAAGACATCTGAGATGCGGGATTGAAGTGCAAGTGCTAAAGGCTTTCGGGATTGATTCCACAGCTTGTGAGCCACTCGGTGGGCCTGAAACCGCAGATAACACCGACTCGTGTAAGATGTTAAGGAGTTTTCTTGAGAATAGTTATACATGGGACGTACACTAGTCCATTGACTAATCAAACCCGACTTCACCCTAAAATCAGAAATCACGCTATTTCATTTTAGGAACAGAGGATACATCTTTTTTCATTTTTCCCTTTACAGGAAATGGGTAGAGAAAGCAAGAGAACAAAACTGACAGTGAAAGATAAAAATCGAAGCATGTAGCAGCAGCAAAAAACAGTTATCCAACAGTAAAATACATGCTTCCATGAATTAAGTAGGATCGTCATGAATTGATTAAAACCATATGATGGTTTTCAATCTCCTGCATACAAAGTGTAATCTGTTGATTCATTGGCATCTAGACGAGTTCATTAATGCTAGATCACATTTAAACATATACCAAAGTTATACACAACAGTGGCACCCACTTGTACAATTCCTTTGAGCTGCCATAAATCCCTCAGGATGTCATTTATTTGGTAACAATAACCCCATAATTCTGTTTTGCAGAGATAGAAGTTAAACTAAGTCGGTAAAGAAGTACCCGTTGAATAATAATATAGTCTACTTGGGGCCATCATACAAAACTCATGCCTATTCCTAAATAAATACAACGCCCACGCCTAGAATCTAATATATATGTAGAAATGTCTACAACAAATCATCACAAACTCTTCATAATCCATATATTCCATCCCTACAGAGTAGTCTGGTCCTCCAATGGCATGACCATAACTCTCCCATGCCATCTGCGAATTGGAATATATTTGCAAGTGCACAAAAACTGAACTACAAAACTGGTATTTCCTGATCATAATTGATCACACCTTAATACTCTTATTCTATAGCCTCCAATAAATTTCAAAATCTGGAAAGTAAGTCGGACATTCTACACTTCACACACAAGAGAAACTACCCAGTTAGCGTATCATGCAAAAGAAGTCGTAGGATCTTAGCACCCAAAACAAACAAAACTATCAAATTTTGAAGTTTATTTCACAACTCCTTAAGCCAGCCGATGTGCAATCTAACACACCTACAGATAAACGCCATACAATCTCCCAAAAATCAAACTATAGGGAAAAATCAAGAACAAAGAGACAGCCAAAAAAAATATCAAATGGAGTTTCCTAATCAGGTTCCCCCGCAACAGGGATTATTCAACAACAAAATTTTCAAAATTACGGAACTTTTCTGAATTTTTCTACAAAAGGCAATCTGACTTCGCAGGCAAAATCTTCTAGTACAGTATCCATAAAGTATAAATTCGAAAAAAGGAACAAGAAATGAACTAATTGGCAAAAAAAATAATTCGTAACAAGCACAATTACTATCCACAAAATCTTGAACAATTGGCACCAAAAAGGACATTAAAAACTGCGCTGTTGAAGCCCCAAACTGCTAAAATCCACGCTCTCGAAAATAAGGGGGAAAAAAGTACCTGGCAAGCGAGGAAACCCTTGTAATTCAGAAGGCAGTGGGAGAAGGAGACGCAGGCGGGGTCACGAAAACGAGCGGCGCGTAGGTCGGCGACGGTAGCGGAGCGGAGGCTAGCATCGTTGGAAAAGATACTGAGAAAGAGATCATAGAGAAGCGTGGAGAGCAGCGTGGAGGAGCAGAGCTTGTTCCCCAAGTGGAAGGAGAGAGAGCGCTCCAAGGAGGAGTGAGAGAGGATTGTGGAGTACAAGTAGCTGGCTAGAGCCGGCTCAGCTTCGGCGTCGAGACGAGCCTCGGCCTTGATCTTGGCCCACACCCATTCCTCCTCCTCCTCCGACCCCGGCGGCGGCGGCTGTGGCGAAGGGTGGCAGAATTCTCCCGCCGGCATTGATGGTTGCTCTGTCGTTTGGATTGGTGTTGGAGAATGCTTTCCGAATGTGGTGCTGGTTTTTTTATCTTATTATTTGAGGATTTATTTGCGATGATAAATTATAGAGCCTAGCATATTTTGGCATTTGACTTTTTAACAACTTTGCACAAGTCCTATTAGACGGTGTCGCCAAAACAAAGAGAACAAAATTTCCAATTTTTGTATGAGATGTTCAAAGATTTATTTGGGACTTTGGCTTACAAATATTGAATGCTCCGCGACCAAAAATAAAAGGGTAAAAAGGGATAGAAAAACAATCATTTCGCTGTGTAAGATGAGTCGAGTTAAATATAATAAATTTTAATTAGAAATTAAAGTTTTTTGTATATGAATACGAGTAGAATTATTTGAAATTTCGCAAGCTTTATGTTTTTTTTTTCATTTTTAATATTTAATTAATAAATTAATTGTACTAAAAAATAAAGTAAAACTTATTTGTAATTTTATGTATAGTGACTAGAGATACAAATGAGCCGAGCTGAGGCCTCTTTTTCAAGCTCGAGCACGAACTTGAGCTCGAATCAAAATGAGCGTGCTTGAGCCTGACGAGCCAGAAAAAAAATAGGCTCGAGTCATATTCAAGCTCGGCTCAGCTTGGCTCGTTTGTCTCAAGTTTATGAATAAATTATAGTCTCCAATTCGAGTTTAAATATTTCAATTATTTTATTAAGTTTGAGTTGCAAGCTCGAACTCGAACTCGGGCTCGAATTCAAAAATCAATATGTTATTTATAATTATATAAAAACAAAAATAATATATTAAAAAAAATTAAAGCTTGCGAGCCTACAAACAAGAATTATTTGGCGACCGTTGCTTTAGAGTTATTCGATTTTTCTTCCATTGAGGACAATGACCACATTAAGTTTGGGGGTGCGGAGTAATTTCGTGTTGCTGCTGCTTTGTGATGGTTGTGGTTCGGTGATTGTGCTTGCTCTTGTGTTGCTAAAATTTGTAAAAACAGTTGGTCTATCTATCTTTTTTGGTATGCCTTTTCACTCTTGCACTTGCCCCATTTGAGTTGGTGTTTTTAGAGAAAAATTATGTATGAACTTTTATGAGATATGAGTTACCCATCCTTCCTACCCCCCATTTTTGAGAGTGCTTTTCTTGTAGATCAAATGGCCTAATGACACACTGAGGTCATATTTCGGGGAAGAGAATATTAGGAAATGTTGTTATTCTGAAGAAAAAAAAGAAAAAAAAGGGCAAAAAATTGTATGGCATGCCGTTGTTTAGTTTACATACTTTTGAATTAAGTGGAATTGCAACTCCCTTTGAGCCCTTCAAACCAAAGCCAATACATGTTTGGGATGACCTTAGCCTAAGTAAAGCACTTGAGAGTTTGTTATTCCTGTTCTTTCATTTAACTTATTGGTTAACTAGTTGTTTGGGTATGATTTTGGTCTGAGTTTGCCTTTCATTCAGGGCTTCACACACACATAATAAAGGTATACCTTAGAGTGAAGTTAGCTAGCTGACTTTTTAAACAGAGCATTTTATGAGAACCATACACAACCATTATTTATTCGCAGTTTTGTCAGTTCCTGTGTTTTGATAAGCTTAGTTCTTTTCTTTTGCTAGGGACTAGCAAAAACTTAAGTTTGGGGGTGTGATAATTCTATTTATAGAGTTATTTTAGAGGCTTAGTTTATAATATTGGCATAATTTAAGTTAAATTGCTAGTTTTTGGTTAAGAAATTTAATTTAATTTAATTATTTTCTTTCCGTTTTGCAGAAACGATTTTGGAGAAAAGAAAACAAAAAGATAATCAAAAAATGCATTGTGGAAGACCTTGCCTAGGCGATAACCATCACCGCCTAGGCGGCACTCTGGATCACTACGTCAGACATCTTCTCGAGAGCCTGCTTCCTAGGCGGTATCTTTGACCGCCTAGGCGGAGGCGGGAAATTGGAAACTCGCAGAATTTATGCTTTCACATTTTTTTTAACCTTAAAAAGAGAGATATTCTGAGAAAAAAGGCAATTTGGGATTGGGGAGAAGAACCCTAGAGAGAGAACGTAGAGAAGAGGAGATCTGAATAGTGGAAGGAGTCTTGGAGAAGGAGATTCGCGCCACAACCGAGTTTTCTTCCTAGCTTCAATCTCTTCTTGTTATTCATGTCTATTTCGTTTATAGTTTTTGCCATGGATTCTGTTTGTATGGCAAATTAAACTCTTTTCTAGGTTTTTAATAGAGCTTTGTATGGATTGATATTGAACCCTATGAATTTCTATTACGTACTCTACATCTCAATTGTTTGTTTTAGTCTTAATGTGTTCTAGTGATTGGCCACCATTAGAATTAATTTGCTAACCTTGGTTGAGCTTGAGAGGGGATTTCATTATTTAGAACTAAACAAATCAACCTAAGTTTATATTCCTAGGGAATATAATTCATAGGAAGGACGAGCTAGAGTACCAACCTACTTTATAGGAAGGACGAAAGTACCAACTTACCTTAGGTAGTCACTCGAAATTGGTTTTTAATGTTATTATCGAGGTTCAATTCTCATAGAGATATAGAGGAATAATCTAGTTAATAAGGTTTATGCTATATTGAGAGAGTAGTTTAGATAAATAGAATTTCGGATTATTGAACATGCTTTGTTACTTGATAGAGAGGATTAGGAGAATCGATTAAAAGATATACAAGGGGGAGTTAAAGACCTAGGTTATTCTCTATTAGTATTTTTCTAAATTTTATTATTTAGTATCTAATTTCACTTGTTCTCAATTTCACAATTCTCTCAATTTTTATTTTTAATTGCTCAAAATTAAGAAGTAACAAGTGTGTAAAGAAGATTAGGAAATTGCTTAGGAATTAGTCCCCATGGGATAGATATGTTATACTACTTGTGCGACCCGTACACTTGTGTGTGCCATTATACAACGCAACAGGCTTGCGAGCAAGCTTGATTCGTTTGCATATCTAATAGTAATATTAAATAAAAACAAAAAGAACATCATTCTATTGATAATATATAGCTAATAATTATGTATTGCAATGAAATTAAAATAAAGTCATATGCTAATTTAACTAATGACATAATATTAATGATCACTAGGATGGTGAAAGAGCAGTAATAATATTTAAATTAATTTAAATATTTTTGTATAACCAACCTAAGCTCAATCTTAACTTTGAAGGCTTGCCAAATTTGAACTTGTTCAAACACTTTTAAGATTTCCAGAATTCCAAAGCTTTCATACATTTGGTTCAAACTCTACACATTTGCCCCCCTTTTATTTGCTTCATACTCAGCTGCCAAATGAGAACACTTTCCTAATACACAACAATTGGGCTACGTACGGTATGAGTACCGTCTGACCACACTAGTGCAGCAGAAATCATCGGTCTCACTTGATTACATTTAACAGCGACAACAAAGGACTTCTTCTCTTTCAATTGTTTAAATGAAAGTGTAGTAGGCTCCACTGTGATGTTACACTCCGAAGGTTTGGTGATTTTTGCAGTGTAAGTTGAATTTGCAAAGCCAACATTTGTTACTGTTCTTAAAAAGCTAGCTAACAATGGTGCACCATTTTTCACTTGGCTGGTCATTGATGGATAATTTAAATCCTTAATTGCCACCTTAACTTGTGTTAACTTGGAACAGTTAATGCTTTTGTCTTTAAATAACTTCTGAACAGTTTCTGTGGAGTAGCCCAGGGTGCACAACATTTTGATGTAATCTTCCTTATTTGTTTCGTATACGAGTCCAGGGTTCGTTGCTTTTACAGGATTTAGATGCCCGGACCCATATGAGAATTCAGCGTTCAGATGCTTCTTAGGATTCATTGGCCAAGCTAGAAAACAAAAAACAAATTTAAATTTTCTACTTTAGATACAAATACTAAGGTTTTTCCCGTGAAAATGGCGTAAGCTGGATTACCTGTTGTCATAAGAGCTGATTTGATTGTTGAAGGTGACCAATCGGGATGCACTGATTTTACGTAAGCAGCAGCCCCTGCGACATGCGGGCCAGACATGGATGTGCCCGAAATAATTTTGTACTTGACAGATCTTTTGTCAGAGGGGTCATCTGAAACAGGAGCCTTTGGTGGATATGCGGCTAAGATTTCCACTCCAGGTGCTGTTATGTCTGGCTATATATTGGTAAATGTTTTAATGTAAGATGAAAATAAATTTAAAGGGGAAACAAAAGGAAAACAAAGTGAATATTTTATATATATACCTTTAGGATATCTGGAATGATAGGATTTGGCCCTTTTGATGAAAAGAAGCTACCACAGGAGCATCAGTGTTTTTCACGATTTCGCTAGTTGATATAATTGCTTTGGCGTCTCTGAGAAAAAGGATAATGCAGTGACAAAATTAATCCTGCAGTGCTAACTCTATCTCATCTCAATGGATAAAAAATTGGAAAAAATGCATATTTTTCTAACTTTGTAGAGTTGATGTAGTAGCTTTTGACTATGTTTAGGTCACTAGGAACTAAAGCTGATGCAGGCAGGGGAACAACATTTGACATATCAGGTGATGGCCCCGATTTCGCAATTGCTCCAGCAGCACCTGTAGAAAGAGCTACCCCTATGCCCGTGTCCTGATCACATAAAACAATCTTTCCTTTAACCAAACTCCTGTCTAAACACCCTGCCACACAATGCCTGCAATCAAACAACAATCGGAATCTTGAGCTAAACGAGGCATAATTAATGAAAACAAACTTTAAGGGATACAACATACCTGGCATCACTTTCACTACATGTTTTTGTGACATCTTTTCCGTACACTATTGGAAATTTAGTTCCATTCATCTTGAAGGAATTAATAGCTTTACCCTGTTCAAAGAAAAAACAAAATTATTTGGATCACTAGCAAAAGTTAACGTGCGTTGCATACAGGACCAAACATATGAATCCAACATCATACATATGTACTCACAACAACATTTTTCCCATTTCCCAAAGACACTTTGGTAACAATCCCACGATCCATGCTGCTTGCGCCGACAGTTAGCAGCCATGGCGCAACACTTCCAATTGTTCTTGGTCGAAAACCATAGTTGCCTGCAGAATGTACAGTTAATATACCTTTCTCCATGGCATGAAGGGATCCGATTGCAATGCTATCATATTTCATGTCGACCGCTTTCCCAGACCCGAGTGAGATGGTAATGATGTCGACTCCATCAGCTACGGCATCATCAAATGCCGCTAATATATCTTCATTCTTGCAACCTTTGCTAGAACAAGCTTTGTACGCTGCAATTCTTGCTGACGGGAATCCTCCTCTAACAGTGCCTTGAGCAAGCCCATAAAAACTTGCATCTTTTACGCTGTTTCCAGCGGCTATAGAGGCAGCATGAATTCCATGACCGACAGTGTCCCTTGCAGATTCAAGTTTAAATATATTCCGAGACTGGGGGTAGTGACGAGCTCCAATCAGCTTTCTATCAGACACGAGCAGACACGTCTTAATTTGGTTTCATCTTATTGTAAAACTATAGTTCAAGCATAACATAGCAAGAGGAGCAGAGTCAGAAATTTTCATTGGGGCCGCTAGAAAATGTCATTTTAATATCGTTTGAAGGAAACATTTTGAATTTAATAATATAAACATATGTAAATGACTTAAAATATATCTTCCAATAGACTTGAAGAAGATTGACTATACCTGAATAATGTCATTGACATGCAAATGATAATTGAGGGCAGAAAAGGTTTTACCTGTTACAAGTAAAGTTTATGCCGCCTTTACATGCTCCTTTCCATTTCTTTGGAATAGGACCGAAACCTTTGTCACTAAAACTATTTGATTCAGGCCATATTCCAGAATCAATAACACCTATTATAAGGTCACTTCCAAAGTTGGAGTTACTGTTTTCCCGTAAGCCCATATAGTCCCATGACCTCGTCGTTTGAGGCCATAGTGTTCTGCTTGGAAAAATTGATACCACTTGATCAAAGCCTGCATGAATTACGAGCAACGTGTAATTTATTACAAAATGTGCTGAAAAACTTACTCTGCTTAATGCATGCATTATAAAAGGATAAACAAATAAATGAAGTTTTTAAGTAAAACAGCACGACGAACTCACTAGCCAATTTTTCTCGTTCTTGCTTTGTGAGGTAGGCAACAAAACCGTTGAAACTCCTTTTGTAACTTCTAACTAAGGCATGCCTTACAAAACTGAGAAAGTAGAATAGTTTCAAATCACGAGCGTTTTTATGGAATTAAAAACAATAAGTAAATATATATCTTATCAAATGATTAATGTTACCTGTCATCAACTACTTGTTGAAGCATATCGATGTGTTGTTCTTTAAGCATTTTACTGTGGTAAGTTGAACAATATCCTTTAGGAAGGCCCCCCAGATAAACTATGTAAACCTGGAACGAACTTATCAATAGATAAAGAAGAAAAAAGAAAAGCTATAGATTAAAGAACTTGAAAGAATTGCACAAATTAATCCTAATTTGTTGACTAGTAATTTCATTTTTCTTTTTGTAATGTCTGTTGGAAGAAGTTCCTTGCCTGTCTTTCATCTTTCGCAGCATCACTTGGGCACCTAAAAATCACATTGCACACAAGAACAAACAAGAAACAACACTGAATTGTATTAAGTCTAACCATTTTTTTCACTACTAGAACACAGATTAATTTTTGCCTTGCAACTCCCCTTAAATAGTTACTTGTATGATTTGACGTGTTCTTTTTTGATAGGATTGACTTTAAAGAACCAATAAATGTTCATTGGATTTTTAAGTTATGGAATGCAAAGAAGAGATTTTGACTGGGTAAAATTGTGATCCACTATTGCTATTTTTATCTATGAATACTTTGATTAGATATGCTACTTCATTAACCGAAAGGTTGAAATTAATGAATGTTTTGAGAAAAATATTATTTTCATCCGAAAAAGTTTGCCTTTTTATTTTTATGTTGAATCCCATAAAGTTTCAATTATCACATTTTGTTTCAGACTGAACAAAACTCTCAAATTAGGTCCCCAAGAGGGGGGGAAGGGTGTGCGGTTGGTTGGTTAAGGTGCTAATTGCATTTTCACTCTTTGTAATCCTTAGACTTTTCAAAAAACACCCTATAGAAAAGGAATAGAAAAAAAAACCCTTATATATATAGACACACCTATACATGCATACATAGATATACATATATACACATACACACACATGCACTCCCGTATATACACAAATATATATAAAAATGTAGATACACTGATATATAGATGCATAGATACGGGAGAAAATACTCAGCCACCCATACTATTCGTGTTTTTATAGTTTGTAACTTCAACGTTTTGGTGTTAATGGTTGCCATTACACTTTGCGTTGTTTTACAGTTTACAACTTAATTGGATTTTTCGATCAAAAGTCCTAGTTGGAGCTGCAACATGTGAGTGACACATGTTATCATTAAGGGTAATTTCATCTTTTCAAGTGGGAAAATAACACTTTGCCACTTGAACTATGCAGGTTTTTGCACTTTCTAACCTCGACTTTTTTTTTTCTCACACAACACATACAAAAGAGTGAGAGAGAGAAACCAAGAGATTAACACATTACTTTTATATTTCGAATAATACTTAACTATTATTTTTTTTCATATTAATCAGAGTATTCATGTTTGCTCTTACTATTTGAGATAATTGTTATTGCATAGTAATTAGATCTAGGGAAAAAATTTATTTACCATCCAAAGTATACGAGTTTTTACATTTTGCAATATCAACTTTTTTTTTTTTTATATTAGTTGCCATTCGGCAGAATATTCCGGTAAGATTTCGTCACATGACTAGCATGTGAGTTTCTTAAGGGTATAATCATCTTTTGTAATGAAATTGCAAGCAATGGGATTCGAAGCCATGTTAATTGAAGGACATGTAATTACTTGGCCAATTGAGTTCAGTTGCAAAAGTTATGACATATGAAAGTAATTTTTCAAAAATTGATCTTGCTAATTGAACTAAGTTTTATAAAAATGCATAAATTATTAAAAATTAATTTGATCTTGCTGATTCTATTACTTTTGAAACAAAATATGGCTAAAGAAATTTAATTGATTTTAAAGAGAAACTTTCTAAAAAAAATTGAAAAGAACCAGGATGAATTTTTTTTTTCAAAAAATAAATCTTGTTAATTTAATTAATTCTGAAAAAATGGGATAGATTTTTTTTTAAAAAAAGAATGATTTTTTTAAAATTTTTTCTTACCCATTTATTTTCAAAATTCTTGCTATTTGATCTTTGTCATTTAGTCAAGGTGAGAGTTGAACTCTCTGTCTTTGAAACGAAATTCCCCCACACTGGTACTAACGGAATCGGCAATCATCTCCCAAAATATAATGACTAACTTCTCGAAAAAGGAACACTCTAATTTTCGAGAAACAACGAACCTAAAAGGTATTTAAACTCACTAGACTTGTTGTAATGCTTCTGGAGAGTATTGTGAGTAAAATGCAGAAGTATTCAGTGAATTTGGATTCTAATAATTGCAAATGACAATATAGAGGGGGTATTTATAATACTTGAAGAGTTGTGATTGAACAGACAAAATGTTGCAACTCTTAGGGGATGACACCGGTTTGGTCAAGCCAAATTGGTTTGGTGGCGGTTTGCACCCGTGCAAGTGCGGCTTGCCGTTAGCTGCACTCGGATTCGAATCGTGCCCGACTCTGTGCACCGGTTCATAGTTTCAACTCAATTTCAAACCCAAATTCAATTCGGATCGCATTCAAAATGAATATACTTTGATTGAGCCTGGAATAGGCTCGCCGAGCCAGACAGACAGCGGCAGCGGTGTGTGTGGGTTCGGTTTGAGCCTACTAACCCGTAGGTTCTCTCCCTATTACACATTTGTAAACTCCTAAGGGGCCAACCCTTATTTTCAAGTAGCTCCTTAAATATAAGGCATTCTTGTACTATTTTTTTAATGTGAGATAACCACATTCCACAACTTACCACTCTATTTTTAGCTTTCACCTAGCTATCTTGTGCATTTAATTTCTCATACATCCTAAATTGGTTTTGAGTAATTAAGTACATTTTTTGTATCTACTCGCAACATAGATTACGAATAATTAACTTGTTTTTCAAAACAACAAACAAAGCTTCATCAAATCATTGGCCAAATTGGTTACTTACCAACTTGTATAACCAATTTTTCTAACAATATATACAAAAATGGGAAAAAAAATTTATTTACCATCCGAAGTATACGGATTTTTACAGTTTTCCATATTAACTTTTTTTTCCTTACCGATTGTCATCTAAATTTCACTTTTTTTACAAAATACCAGCCTGGCTCCAATTCCGTCGGATTATTCCAGTGAGATTCCGTCACATGATTAGCATGTGAGTTTTTTAAGGGTATTATCGTCTTTTTAAATAAAATCTTACGGGAATTATCGTCTTTTACATGAAACCTACTCAAAAAATGGCAACATGTTAGCAATGCGAGTCGAACCTGGGCCACTTTGAAGAGCTTACAAGTTCTATACCAATTGGGCAACATCAATTTTTGTTCAAAGTTATGCCATATATTGTACTTGTTGTTTTACAAAATCCAAACAAAATTTATTCTAATTTACCACCAAAAAAAAAATTATTCTAAACCACAAAATTAGAAGGGAAAAAATTTATTTACCACACAAAGATCAGATAGCAAGAATATTTAAAATAAATGGGATAAGAAAAATTGTTAAAAAATTATTCTTTTAAAATTAAATTAATAAGATTTATTTTTTAAAAAAATAATTTTCGTCCAGGTTCTTTTAATTTGTTTTTTGACGAAATTTCTCTTGAAAATTAATCAAATTTCTTTATCCATATTTTGTTTCAAAATTAATCGAATTAGCAAGATCAAATTAATCTTTTAATAATATATCTCTTTTTTCTAAAAACTTAATTAAATTAGCAAGATCAATTGTTTTAAAAAAAATTAATTTCATCCATTTTTAAAAGAATTAATCTATTTTTTTGTAATCCCATTTATATTTAAAATTAATCAAACTAGCAAGCTTAGTATGGGACAAATATAATAATCTGTCAAAATTTGTGCAGGCTAGCTCAGATGGATGAGAGGTTAAATGCCCTTCAATTAGCCAGGGTTCAAACGTCATTTCTCACAATTCAATTATTTTTTTAGGGAGAATTATTAAAAGACCATTATACCCTTAAAACACTCACATGCTAGTCATGCGACCGAATCTCGATGGAATATTCCGTCGAAATATTCGCTTGGATGGTAATTTGTAACAAACGTGAAGTTTAGATGGCAACCGGTTAAAAAAAAAAAGTTTATATGCCAAACTGTAAAAACCTGCATACTTTGAGTGGTAAATAATTTTTTTCGCAAAAATACAAAATTATGTAATGACATTCATTATTGTATTTTTGCTCTCTTTATATACATTGACATATTATTTACCTGTAAATTGTGAGTTAATATGTTATAATTATCTTTTCAATTTTGCCATAATCTTAAGGATAAAGTTAACTTTGCCATTTGTTTTACAAGTTTGCACAAAATACCCCTGTATACCATATAAATACCAACTACCCCCTAAATCTAAGAAAAATTTGTATGAAGACGAACATAGTGTTGAGTAAAAGATTTTTACTTCATGTTCCATTGAGAAACTAATTAGCACCATAAACCTCTTTATAATTGTTAGCATTAAAGTTTGTCCAATTAAAAATTGAAAAGTGCAAATTAAAATTATTAAATATTAATTTAATTTTTCATTTGTATTTTGGAATTCCCTAAATGTAATTCCAATGTTAAATAGTTAATTTTAGTTGATATTTTAATATTTATTTTACCAACGTATGAGAAGTTGTCAAGTGTTAATATGAGGTGTTCAGACCAGCGAATGAGAAGCCACTAAGTCAAAAGCAAATCAAATGACAACAAGTAAGATATTTTGTCATGCGGGCCAATCAAACAATGACACACGAATGATATTTTCTTTTTAAAATAAATTTATATTGACGAGATAAAAATCAAAGAAATTTGTAGCAATCCATAATACCCTACATAAGCACCTATAAAAGGGGGTCATCTGGGGCTCAAAATATACATCAAGAATTCTTCTAGGGTCAGAGAAGTCAATGAGATTCTTGAATTTTCTCAAGTCAAGCTCAAGAAGATTAAGAGTTATCAATGCAAAATTCCTAGTATTCTACACAAAGATCATCAAATTAAGGCATTTAATCCACATTTGAGGTGTTAAGATTGTGTATTATCATTTTTCCAAAGACAAATCCATGGTGATTAACATGACATTCAAGGCGTTCATCACGAAAATCATCTAAATAAGGTGTTTGATCTGCAGTCAAGATGTCAAACTAGCAAATCGGTATTTTCTCCAAATCAAGTTTAAAACAAGTTAATAGTGTTATTCACGGTGTTCATCAAAATTTCTTGTGTTTGATTTATAATCAAGTTACAAAGTCTACGAATCACGTTATTGAAACTTGAAATTTGTGTGAACAAATTTCTAACATGCCTGATGGGACCGAACCTACCTTTCATCTCTTTTCTACTAGCAAATGCGTCAAATCACTCTTTCAACAAGTTCAACATATTTGAAGAAAGATCAACTAGTTTTGGACAAAAAGGAAGTTTCTAACAAATCTATTGAGGATGCCGCCAATCTGTCCCCTACCATGGCCAAGGCATCTGAATTTGACTCCTATGATGGTTCCAACCCTTTGAGCCCAATGGTGTCTGCCTCCAAATCACTTTGTTTCAATGAAGCTGCGACTACCGATGAACAACTTGCTCAGATGGCTTAGGCAATAGCAACATGAAAAAAGTTGTTGAAGATAAAGACTTTCAAATTGCTCAATTTATGGACAAGTTGGAGGACTCAAATGCTGGAGTGCCAAGCCACAATCATTTACCTTCTTCGATTCAAGTCACAAAGGAGAAGTAGACTTATAAGGCAACTCAAAAGGACGAGCATGCAATGAGACATGAGCAATCTACACCTCCATCACCACGCTATTTGTACAACAACTGCAAAATATGATTGTTAGTGCCGTAAAAGCTCGATAGGATGCCTTGCGCAGAACCACTCGACGTACTCAAAGTCTTACACTAGACACATTAGCTTACTAAGAATGCTAATAGGCTGCCAACCTCTAAAATTTCAATAGTTTGATGGGAAGGGCAACCTAAAGCAAAATGCTATACATTTCATAGAGACGTGCAACAATGCGGGAACTTTTGACAACCACTTAGTGAAGCAATTTTTGTGTTCACTAAAAGGAAATGCTTTTGACTGGTGGATTGACTTGGAGCTTGAGTCCACCAATAATTTGGATCAAATAAAAAAGGAGTTCTTGAACCGCTTCTATAGCAGACGCTGCACTGTAAGCATGATCGAGCTTACCAATACAAGGCAGTAAAAGGACGAGCTAGTTATGGACTACATCATCTGGGGCCATGCACTGAGTTTAAATTACAAGGATAAACTCTCCAAAATTTCTGCAGTGGAGATGTGTATCCAAGGGGTGCGCCATAGGGGCTTCTTAATATTCTTCAAGGAATCAAGTCTCATAACTTCGATGAACTGGCTACCCGCTCCAATGACATGGACTTAGCATCACCAATCATGGAGCCAACTTCCTTGCTGGAGATTAGATGAAGGAGAAGAATGATGCAAAGAAGAGCGAAAAACTTGTTAAAACTTCCACTAAAGAGTTGATAGTTGTTAAGGCAACTTTGGTTAAAATCGCCGTTGGTAAAAAGAAATATGGAGTAAAGTTTGGAAATCAACACATCCGAAATGAAAGGTCTCAACTCTCACTGAAGGAAAGGCAAGGAAAAGAAATACCTATTCCTTGACTCCGGTGTCTCCCATATATTTGATGAGCTACTAGCACGAAAGTTGATTCAGCTACTAGAGCCAAAATGACCCTAAGAAAGCGGGAGGGTGAATGACCTAAAGTATTGCAAATATTATCATGTCATTAGTCACCTAATAGAGAAATGCTTTGTGATAAAAGATAAAATCATGGCACTAGAAAGACACGGAAAAATAATCTTTTTAGTGAAGATGCCACAAATGCAAATACCGCAAGCATGATAGTTGCTACGAATGTTTGGGGTATTCCCCAACACGGAAAATGTTAGTCCATCATTAATGCCTATGGGGGTATCAACGATGATTTAATTTGGAAGTTTAAACTCAAATTTCATCAAAAACATGTCCACCGATGATGCAAAGGTTGAAAAAAATGTGGATTCGACTTCTAAAACTGATAACAAGGGTGAATGGAGCTTTATGACATATCATCGAAGGCAAAAATAGCATATTGAATAGCTTTCAACTCATGCCAACAAAGAAACCAAACCAAGCCAAGCACAAAAACTTACAACCTAGGAAAAGTTCCAAGGTTCCACAAGCTAGGGTAAAGAAAACACTAAAGAGCTGAAGATGTCATCCTGTTGTTTGGGATGACTTTTTACATGAGAAAATCTTTCGGCCAAAGATGAAAATATTATACACTATGTCTTGCGAAGAAGAAAGTGAAACTTGTGCTTTTTGTTTTGCTACTAATGCTATTATTACCTTTATAGACAAGGATTTATTGTTGGGATTATAGGCTCATAATGAACCATTTTTCATCTCAAGCTTCATGCAAGAGTTGAAAATCAATCGTATACTTGTTCATGAAGGTTTAACAGTAAATATCATGCCAAAATCTATAATGAAAAACTTGGGAATCTTAGTAGAAAAACTAGCTCGAAGTCGTTTGACAATCCAAGGATTTGACAATGAGGGGCAATGAGTCATTAACATGATTCGTCTGGACCTTAAAATTAGAGAATTAAAGACAACCACTATGTTTCATGTCATTGATGCAAAAACCTCCTACCATCTACTCTTGGGGCGACCATAGATTCACGAAAATAGCGTTATGTCACCCACTATTTTTCAATGTTTCAAGTATCTAAGAAATGGAGAAATCTTCGAAGTAGATATAGATGTGAAGCTGTAAGAATTGAGTCTAGAAGAAGAGAAACTTTCATCGGCAAGATGCCCTCAAACAAGGGATAAAGGAAACAAGAGCATAAATGACCTAGTTGATTGTGAAACCCTGAAGTCAAAACTGACTTTGCCTATTATTAGGTTGAACCCAGTACCACCTCTTTCTTCTACAGAGAGTTCGCAAGGAAATCTTCATAGGTCATTTAATCCTAAAGCTTATGGACTATTGGAGAAGTCTGGTTATGATTCTTTAAACCCATTAGACTTAGGTAGTTTGAAACCTAAGGTCACTGGCTAGAAGATCCACGGACTTAGAAAGACATAATAGAAACTGAGAAAGTAGGGGTTTCGTGTTGACCAACCAAAAACTGGTTTGGGATATGCACCAAAGAAATCGATCAAAATATGAGTTTCTAAGAAAGATAAGTGTGCTAATATCCAACATATTGCAACAGAAAAAGATGAAAATGAGAAAGAAAAAAGAAGAGGTGCTCAACATGTCTCTACATTTGATTGTTTAGGCACACCTGTTGCTCATACTTCAATGTTTAAAAGACTTGGTTCTACTAGTCAAAAACTATCTATGTACGATAATATCAATAGAAATTGTCCTTTAATGTTTGACCGACTTGGGGATGGTGACTTTTGGTCACAAGAAGAGCAAGACTATGCAAATGAAGAGATAATGCTAGATATAAAAAAGGAAAGCCAAACCATTACTTGTTTCAACCATATAGGAACAAATCCTTATTACTGCTTTTAACTGTGAATGGATCAATAAGTGTGAAGCAACGCATTGTTGATCATTCTCATCTATCAAACAGAGATGTTTTAGGTGATAATGAAATAGAAGTTATTCTCAACTCTTGTTATACAAGTATTGTGGAGAAGCCAAAGATAGGAGCTCCTCGTTAAGCCATAGGAAAGTTGAAACAGTTAGTCAATGCTGGTTTTGTGAAGATGACAAGTTGATTGGAATGGAAGTTGGTGTTATGCCAGATCATGAAAGCGGATGGAGCTCTAAGATGGGTTGTTGCATCCCTAATGTCTAGGATCTCTAACTTTAACTCCTATGCAACAAGTGTGCAATCGGATAATGATTTAGTCGATGAGGCACAAACATGCAATCACGTCACAATTGAAGAAGATTTCAACTCCAAAGTTTTTGAAGATGACTTCCAAGAAGCCCCTCTGTAGTTTGAAGATGGTGGACAAGTAATTGTGGATGAGTTGCAAGAAGTGAACCTAGGGACAGTAGAAGAGCCACAACTTATATTTGTTAGGGCACTTTTGGGTCCTAAGGAAAAAGATTAATACATTGACCTCTTGACTGAATATAGGGATGCCTTTTCCTAGACATACAAAGATATACCTGGGCTAGACCCAAAGATTGCGATTCATTACCTTGGTATAAAGTATAGAGCAAGATTGATTAAGCAATCACAATGGATACTCCACCTAGAAATAGTCTTGTTTATTGAGGCTGAAGTTAACAAGCTTATTGATATTGGGTTCATCAGAAAGGTTAAATATCCAACTTGAATCTCTAGGATAGGGTCGGTCAAGAAAGAGAATGCCAAATATGCATATGTGTTGACTTCTGAGATCTGAACAGGGCATGCCCAAAGGATGACTTCCCACTTCCTGTTATTGAGCTCATAGTTGATACAACCACGACATAAGGCTATAACTTTCATGGATGGAACCTTGGGGTACAACCAAAATGGCGCCAAAAAAAGATAAATGCATGATATTTCACACTCCAAATAGTATTTACTGTTATGAAGTAATACTTTTTAGATTAAAGAATGCATGCGCTATCTATCAATGTGCCCTGTAAAATATTTTTGACAACATGCTTCATGATAAAGTGGAGTGTTATGTAGATGACCTCGTTGTTAAGACAAAGATAAAAGTGATTGCCTGGCAAATCTCCATGTGGTGTTTTGTCGATTGCAAAAATATAACTTGAAAATGAACCCTCTCAAATGTGTTTTTGGTGTCTCCTCAAAAAGCTTCCTTGATTTCATAATGTGAAGTCGATTTAACTATGATAGATGCAATTCAAAAGATGCCTACACCGAGACATATTGAGGAACTTTGAGTCTACAAGGCAACCTCGCATTCATCAGAAGGTTCATATCAAATTTCATCGTGCGATGTCAGTCGTTCAACTATCTGATGAAAAAAGATGCCCCTTTTGTGTGGGAAAAAGGATGCCATAATGCATTTGAAAGCATAAAAACACTTGGTAAAGAAGCGCTTAACCCCTTTTGTGGGATAAAATGAATGGAAATAGGACACGCGTCCTTATGCTGCATCTCTCCTATTGCTGAAAAGTGACCATAGGGGATTAAGTGTTAAAAAAATCAAGTTCAGATGGTAAAGTGCAAATCATATCGTAAAAGTTCTTATCATAATGTGTAAAAAGCACTATAATTTGGGAGGTTAAGTCCCCCACTCCCTAAAGGCGACGTTTCTATTAGGCAAATCATCGAATATTGAATATGCATGAGCAAGAGGAAAGAAAATATGAGTTGAAGAAGATGTTCACACCCCAAAAGTTAGACTTCTACACCACCCGTCCCTCAAAATCTCTATGGTTCTATAAATTTTGCACGAGGCCCCTTTTATAGCTGAGTTTCAGTACATCATAGAGTTTAATTCAGTTTGGATCTTATGTTATTGGAAGTTTTGTCAAACTCACAATTGAGGAGTCCGAATTCAAGAATCGGGATACATGTAGAATTTGATTTGAGATATGTTACTTAAACCCTTGAAGAGAAAATGTCAAAATTGATATGAAGATTTGGAATTTTTCTAAGGGAAAAAGATTTTTTACCCTCCAAACTATTCGCGTTTTTGGACTTTACCATCTAAACTTTTTTTTTTTTGTCGTTTGCCATCTGAACTTTACGTTTTTTTTGACGTTTGCCATCTAAGCTCGATTCCGGCGGAATATTCCAGCGAGATTCCGTCACATGCATGTCATGTGACATGTCTAAGGGCAATTATGTCATTTCAAATAGTTACATTTGAAAAACTAACCCTAAAAAATATTTGATGTCAAGGGGATTTGAACTTGGGTTGATACGCATGTAGCATGCCTCCCAAGCCACTTGGGCAACCTTTGTTTTGATGATTAAGTTGCATTTCCATATCTATATCTAGTTTTGATATGCTACTTTTATATATATATATTTTTTAAATATATCGTATATATGGATAAATTAATAAACTAAATTATTGTTTCAATTTAAAGGGGAAAAATTAATTTATTTCGTTAAATTGAATTTATTTATATAATTTTGATAATTTACTTTCAATGCATATATATTCTTATGAATTAAAAATAATTTATTTACCTTATCAACTTTAATTAAAGTAGATAAATTAACAAAATAAATATATATCTACTTTAATTTACAATAAAAATAATTTTTATAATATATCTACTTTAATTTACAATATTTTGATACATATGCTTATGAATTAAAAAATAATTGATTATCTACTTTTGATATTTTACATTCAATATTTTGATATATATGCTTATGAATTAAAAAATAATTGCTTATCTACTTTTGATATTTTACCTTCAATATTTTTTAAAATAAATAATTTTTTTTACTTCATATGCATTGAAGGTAAATTATCAAAATTATATAAATAAATTCAATTTAACGAAATAAATTAATTTTTTCCCTTTAAATTGAAACAATAATTTAGTTTATTAATTTATCCATATATACGATATATTTAAAAAATATATATATAAAAAAGTAGCATATCAAAACTAGATATAGATATGGAAATGCAACTTAATCATCAAAGCAAAAGTTGCCCAAGTGGTTTGGGAGGCACGCTACATGCCTATCAACCTAAGTTCGAATCCCCTTGACAACAAATATATTTTAGGGTTAGTTTTTCAAATGTAACTATTTGAAATGACATAATTGCCCTTAGACATGTCACATGACATGCATGTGGCGGAATCTCGCTGGAATATTCCGCCGGAATCGAGCTTAGATGGCAAACGTAAAAAAAACGTAAAGTTCAGATGGCAAACGGCAAAAAAATAAGTTTAGATGGTAAAGTCCAAAAACGCGAATAGTTTGGAGGGTAAAAAATCTTTTTCCCTTTTTCTAATTATTGGACTGTATGCATAGTTTCCAAGCCTGCATGAATTAAAGCGCCACAAGTTTCCTTGCAGTAGAGTCCTGATGTGGTGAGGAATTCAAGTTCATTTCAAACCAAAGTTCAACAAAATACTTGGATGGTTGATCACTATGCGGGAATCGGATAAGGAGAAAGAAACGCCCAAACTTTGTTTAAGCTATATTAATGAGGCATGGACCCATATGTCTCTTTGTTTTTAGAGAGAGAGAGAGAGAGTGAAGGAGAAATTTGGGGCTGCTGGATGTCTTCTGAAGAATTTGAATCAACATAGGCACGCTTACTGTTGCTACTTGATGAGCTTTATTGGGACATAACTTGTTAATTAACAAACTCAAGTGAAGTTGAATTGTGTTAAGGAATAAGCTCTTATTACGGGAACGCGTCGTCATGGGTGTAGAGATGGAATTTTGGTGTGCTTGAAAATCCATTAACCACTCAAAGTTAGATTTCTTGTCATGACATGAACAATTTTGGGACATGGGGTTGGAACAAGCCTTTGTGGGTGAAAGTCCATATGTAAATTGCGGGCCTGACCTAGAATTTAAGCCCTGGGCCATGAAAGTTGGCTGATGTATTTATTTTTTAATTCAGATACTACGTCATGGGCTAATCTTTTTCATGTCTAAATTTGAAGCCCTACTTGACCCAACTTAGGATATTAGTGGACTTAATTGTTTAACAGCCCATAATTATTATTTCTTGAGGTCCAAACTAAATTCAAAGCTACTTGACTCCCCTTAAAAAAGAAACAAAAAAAAAAAAAAAGAAAGAAAAGAAAAAAAAAATCAAGTTCTTCAAGTCCCGCCTCTCTCACACAAGTATTCAACATGTTCTTCATCGAGCCTTGAAGTAGGGGGAATTTGTCGGCTCTCAAATTTCATCCAATTAAAAATTGACAAGTGTAAATTAAAAATATTAAATATTAATTAAATTTTCTATTTATATTTTGGAATTCCCTAAATGTAAGTCCGATATTAAATAATTAATTTTAATTGATATTTTAATATTTATTTCACCGACGAATGCAAACCAACCAAGTGTCAATGTGAATTTTGACCAAATCGTGCAGCCTAAAAGTCCCAAACAAATCAAATTACAACAAGTGGCATATTTGGGCACACGAATCTCAAATAATGACATGCAAATGATATTTTCTTTTAAAATAAATTTATACTAAAGAGATTAATATCATAGAAGTATGTACCAATCCATAAGACCCTACATAAACATTTATAAAAATGATTCATTTGGAGCTCAAAAGAAACATCAACAAGTCTTCTAGAGCCAAAGAAGTCAAGAAAATTCCAAAATTTTCTCAAGTCAAGCTCAAGAAAATTCAAGGTGATCAAGTGAAATTCCATATGTTCTTCGAGAAGATCATCAAATCAAAGCATTTAATCCGTGTTCTAGGTGTTAAGCTCACGTATTGCATTTTTCCAAAGACAAATCCTTGGTGCTTAAGACGATGTTTAAGGCGTTTTTGCAGAAATCGTTTGATCTGCAATTAAGGTATCAAATCAACAAATCGACATTTTCCTCAAAATCAAGTTTTAATGAAGTCAACGGTGTTCACGGTCTCTTCGTGCTATTCATCAAAATTTACAATGTTTAATTCGCAATCATGCTACAAAGTCTACTAATCAAGTTATTGAAATTCAAAATTTTGTGTGACTAATAATAAAATGCATTTGTTTTTAGTCCAAAATCTTATTCAATTCAGATTTTATTAAATTAAATAAATTTTAAATAAATAAATAATTTTAAGTAGTTGGTTACATACCCTTTTTTTCACCAAAAATTTCTTAATTGCGTCAAAGTAATGAGATTACTTTTCTTTTAATTTTGAGTTTATTTTCATGAATAAATAGGTAGATATTGAAAACTTTTTATTAGTTAATATATTTGATCTATGCATACATGCCTTCATAATAGAATTACTTATACTCTTAAATGACAATAACTAATTCGATCATATTTTTGAATTTGTTGTTTATATAACTTAGTTTTAAATGTCAATTTTCTTTCTGTACTTTATGATCACTTTATATTAGATTGTCATCAGCTAACTACTTTAAAATTAAATCAGATTGATCATTAACATTGATGGTATATAAGTCTATCATAAAGGTTCATACATACCAACTACTAATACATAACAACGTTTAGAGTTCGAATCCTGATGTTTTGAATAGAGCAACTGGGTGAGATGGGTTGCCCCCATATCGGACCTCCGCAGTGCCTGCTTCGGATTAGTTGGCTAATGAGTCGGAACCGGGTGGTTAAGACCAAAATAAATAAATAAATAAAGGTTCATATATAGACGTATTAAGTAATTAAAGTTTCAATATCCAACTATTTATTTAAGAAAAATAAACCCAAAAGTGAAATCAAAAACTCATCACTTATCTTACGACAACTAAGAATTTTCAAGAAGAAAAGAAAAGGTCCATAAGTTTCTTGTGCAATGCAGGAATGCGGGAAAAAAAATTTGTCATCCAAATTATGATATTTTTTTGATTTTACCAACTAAACTTTTTATTGTTATTGGTTACCAACAGGATGATATTTTGCACTATACCACCTGAGAGTACTTTCTGATATAAAAAGTCACCTAAATTTAATCACGTGCCTTACATATGATATCAGTCCGGACATATCTGTCATTTAGTACAGGTGTAGGGTAAATGCAAAAAGTGTTCCTAAGAGGATTCATGACCCGTTTGGATGGGCTTTAAAAAAGGGGATAAAAACATTTAACTTCTAAATTATGGTCATTTTGACACATTGCCGTATAAACTTTCATGAGTTGCACTTTACCATATGAACTTTACATTTTTAACATTTAACCTCCTATGGTTATTTTTCGGCAATAAAAATAAACAAAAATAAGATAGTTGTCGTCATGTGATAGGTCACTTATCATTGAAAAATGACTGGCGGGGGGGTGGGGGGTGGTTAAGTCTGAAAAATGTATAATTCATATGGTAAAGTGCAAATTATAAAAGTTTGTATGACAAAGTGTAAAAACGACCACAACTTGGGGGGAGTACGTGTTTGGATAAAGTAATTAAAATTTATTTAAAAAGTGCTTTTATTTGAAACTACTTTAGATAGCTTTTAAAAAAATCACATTTTGGCTTTTTTCCTAACTTTTGTATTTTTTTTTTAAAGTCCGTCCAACACACTATTTTTTAAGTGAATTGCTTTTTTCAAAAAACAATTGCTTCTCTTCTAAAAAATCCCATCCGAATGGACTCTCAAACTTGTGACACTACGAGTGTAAACATACTCATCACCACTTGGACAACCAAAATCAATGTGTAACATAATGCAGATTTCTTTATTTGCCATATTATCTGCATAAATTCAAAAGAAAAAAATTTAATATCAATTTTAAATCCATAAAAATAAATATAATAAAAATTAATTTTTTTAAAAAAAATAAACTGATCTTGCTAATGTAATTAATTTTAAAAATAAATGGATAAAAAAATTACATGAATTTTTTTAAAAAATAATTTTAAACTATTTTTCAGCCCATTTCTTTTTAAAATTCCTAGTATTTTAATATATATATATATTAGAAAATTTGATCTTGCTAATGTAATGAATTTTAAATGCCAAAAAAAAATTCTTGTTATTTTAAAATTCATTACATTTGCAAAATCAGACTTTCGAGAAAAATAATTTTCATTCCATTTATTTTTATATATTTAAAATTTATATTAAAATTTATTTTCTTGAATTTATGCAAATTGTGAGAATGATAAACTTATCTGCCTTATATCTCACAACAGTGCTAGTTTGTCTAAGTGGCGATTGAGTATGTTTTCATCCTTGTGTCATAAGTTTGAGTTTTCCCAAAAATATTTTTTGCATTTACCCTACACATGTATGAAATAATGGATATGATTTTACTAATATTATGTACCAAGCATGTGATCAAGTTCCGGTGACTTTTTATGTCGGGAAGTGCTCTTAGGTGGTAATCGGTGATAAAAAAAAATGCAGATGGCAAAGTCTAAAAATATTTATATATTAGATGGCAAAATATTTTTTCCTATAGAAAAATGTGTGGACTCCAATGGAATAATTCTGCCAGATTTTTGCCGAAAATTTTTCAAAGGAAATCCAATGGACCAAAAAAATTCAAGAAACCGGCGGAATGTTTGCTGCATCTCAATCGAAAATAGTGGTGCAAATGAATGCGCCGATTTTTCCTGCGCAAATTTCCGGCGAAGTTTCAAAAAAATAAAAAAAAAAGCTGGAGAATATATTTCCACTGGATTTCCTGCAGAAAGATTTTTTAAAAAATGATAACAAAATTTTTTCTGCCGGAATATTTTTAAAAAGTAACTTACTAAAAGATATAATAAGTTTTTTAAAGCAAAACTATACCAACAAATTCTTAAGTAGGACAATTTTCATGGCTTGTGGAAGACTTGAGTTTGGATCTCAACAAGTGCAAAAATATGGTATGAAAGTATGAGTGTTTTTTTTTTTAAAAAAATAATAATAATTCAAGCCTCTCAAAATAAATTCGATATCCAAAAAGTTCTTAATATTAATTTTCAATTTCATTTTAAAAAATACAGTTATTTGGTTTACTTTTTTACTATAAATTTAATTATATCCATGAGAAAATTATATTTTGCCACCTGAATTATGTGTGTTTTTCACTTTGCAACCTCAATTTTTTCTTGTTACCAATTGCCACATGAAGTTTGTATTTTTTTTTTTTTTTTACCATTTACCACTTAATTGTATTTTTTGGCCAAAAAATTTTAGCCGAAATGGTGACACTTGCACATGTTGTCAATAAGGGTAATTTCATCATTGTAAAAAAAAACTGATGTTTCATAGTTATCTCCATTCTCCTCTCTTCTCTTCTCCTCTCCTAGGATTTCCAGCTCTGATATGTCGCGCTGGCCTAGCCCCTCATGCGGTGCCAAGTTCTGCTAGCCCACGCCACCTTTTTATGATCCCAAAACTCAACCTCTGTATTTGAAGAGAGAGGAGACTTGGAAAAGTTTGTTAATAAATGGACACACTGAACAAAAGGGAAGAAGATCCCTCAACTCCTCACCCGCACTCATTTCAATTTGACCTATTCTCATAGTCATAGAAAGAGAAACAAGAAGGGCTTTTCCACTTACTTTCTGCCTTTTTCTCCTTTGAAAAAAATTTCTCAAATTTGTCAAAGGAAGACAAATGGATTGTTATGTTTTTTTTTTTTTTGCAAGAAAACAAATCCTTTATTCCCAATTTTTTTAATTTTTCTGGGAAATTTTAAATTATAGGAAAATAGTTGCTTTTGTTTTTTGTTTTCATTATAGAAATCAGCTTCTTGAACTCTTTTTGTTTGTGTTTTTGTTTAACTGTTTAATTTGGATTTTTCTTGGGGGCAATTTTGTGGTGTGTTTTGTGTACATTAATCTTCTGAAAAACATTCTTTGGTTGTAAAAATATTTGTTGAAAGTTGGAAACAGGGGCTTTTAGGAGTGATGATTGTGGGTTTTTATCTTTAAGTGAGAGTATCCATTTTTTGTCATAACATTAGAATGTTAGAAGTAGGCATTTGATAAATTTTTAATGAAAAATTTGGATCCTTGAATGTGAGCAAGTGAAATGGAGGGTTTGTGGATTTAGAGTTTGAGATGAAGAAAAAGATGATAAGGAAGTTTTCACTTTGAAAAGACGATAATATCCTTAATGACAACATATGCCATTCACATGTTTCTACTCCGGCTAGCATTTTTGACCGAAAAATGGCAATCAATAAAAAAAATACAAATTTTAAGTGGTAATCGGTGGCACTTAACAGAGGAAAGCAATCGTTGTCATAAATTTGGTCATTATCATTATGAATATTATATTAGACTACCTAATGACAAGGAAGAGAAGTCAAACTTTATCGAGAATAAGGAAGGAGAAACCTTGATGATGGCGGTTCACGCTGAAACGGAGCATGATCAAGATGTTTGGTGTGCGGATACGGTTTGCAGTAATCACATGAGTTGAAGTAAGTCTTCTTTTGCTTATTTAAATGAAGGCTTTCATTCTACTGTTAGTTTTGGTGATTTGTCTACTGTAGATGTGATGGGAAAAGGAAACATTAGTATTAAAGCTGAGAATGGTTCTATGGAAACCATATCTAATATGTTTTATGTTCACGCTTTGAAGAGTAATTTATTGAGTGCTGGTCAATTATTAGAAAAAGGATATTTGTAAAATTTCTGATCCTTCAAGATGAGTTGTTGTTGCTGTGAAAATGAGTTGAAATAGGTTGTTCCCTTTGAAGATTGAGAATGTTCATTCTTGCTTGATGGCGGAGGTGAAATATCATGGTTGTGGCATTTTCGCTATGGCCCCTTGAACTTTGGCGCCTTGAAGATCCTTCAAAAAAAGAATATGGTGACGGGTTATCCTAAAATTGTTGTTCCCTCCAAAGTTTGTGAAGAATGTGTTATTGATAAACAACACCGTTCTCAGTTCCCAGAAGGCAGGTCGTGGCAAGCAAATGAGGTACTGGAGTTGGTCCATTCTGACATTTGTGAGCCAATAAATCCAATTTCTAATGGAGGTAAAAGATATTTTATTACCTTTATTGATGATTATTCTCGAAAGACTTGGGTTTGTTTTTTGTAGGAAAAATCAAAAGCTTTTAATGTATTTAAAAGCTTCAAGGCTCGTGTGGAGAATGACACAGGAATGACAATTAAAAGTCAACGAACTAATCGCGGAAGCGAATATTACTCTAGGCATTTGAAGAATTTTTTGACTCATGGCATTTGGAAAGAGCTCACAATACCATATACACCTCAACAAAATAGTGTATCGGAGAGGAAGAATAGAATCATTCTCAACATGGTTCGTTGCTTACTGGCTAGAGGACAGATTCTAAAGGCATTTTGGTCGAAAGCAGTGAATTGGAGCATCCAAATCTTGAACAGAAGTCCCACTTTTTCTCTTCGAGATATAACACCTGAGGAGGCCTAGAGCGGAAGGAGACCAGCTATAGACCACCTCAAAAGTTTTGGGTACATTGCTTATGCACATGTCCCAGATGCAAAAAGAAAGAAGCTCGATGACAAAGATGAGAAATGTGTTTTTCTTGGTGTTAGCGAGACATCTAATACATATAAGCTATGCAATCCACGGACAAAGAAGATTGTGACCAGCAGAGATGTTGCCTTTGATGAAGAGAGCACTTGGGATTGGAATGAACAGTTGTCTCAAGTGTTGTGTGACGATGAAGTTGAAGCTGTAGCTCGAGTGCCCGAGAATGCTACTCTACTAGCCGCTGAAATTTCGCCAACACAAAGAGAGGACACTAGTGCAACAATTGAAGCACTTCGCCGTGTTTGACGGAGGCCCGTATGGACACAAGATTATGAGTTAATTGGAACTAGTTCAAATAATGATTCAATTTCCTATTTTGCATTGTTTGCAGATTGTGACCAAACAAGTTTTGAAAGTGTCATCAAAGAAGCAAAGTGGAAGAAGGTAATGGATGTTGAAATTGAAGCAATTGAAAGGAATGAAACTTGGGAGTTGATTGATCTTCCTGAGGAGCACAAAACCATTGGGGTCAAGTGGGTATACAGGATGAAGTTGAAGGAAAATAGTGAAATTGACAAGTATAAGGTATGGTTGGCAGCTAAGGGATACAAGCAAGAATATGTTGTGGACTACACAGAAGGTTTTGCTCCAACTGCAAGACATGACACCATCAGATTGGTGATTGCATTGGCATCACAGAATTCTTGGCCTACTTTCCAGCTAGATGTCAAATCAACATTCTTGCATGACTACTTGGACGAAGAGGTATTTGTCAAGCAACACCCTGGTTATATTGAGTTTGGAAATGAGCATAGAGTCTACAGAGTGAAAAATGCTCTTTATGGATTGAAACATGCTTTGAGAGCTTGGTATAGTCGTATCGGGGCTTATTTTTTAAAAACGGGTTTTCAGAAGTGTTCCTATGAGCACACACTTTTTACTAAGATTGGAGTTAATGGAAGAATGCTAATTGTGTGCTTATATGTTGACGATCTTATTTTTACTAGGAATGATTGTGCCATGTTTGATGACTTTAAAAAGTCTATAATGGATGAATTTGAGATGTCTGGTCTTGGAAAAATGCATTATTTTCGTGGCTTAGAGGCGATACAATTTGATGGTAGGATTTTTGTTTCCCAAAACACCACTAGAAAAACTGTATATAGCCATGGATTTTAGCCACAAAAACATACGTGGCTATTAGCCACGCAATAGCCACAGATTTAAAAAAATACGAAAAAAACTTAGCCATGGGTTAGGCCGTGGCTAATTTTGGTGGCTAAAATTGGCGCGAAATTTGACGCCAATTTTTAGCCACTGGCCGTGGCTAAAAAATCCGTCGCCAATATTTTTTTTGGTTTAATTCTTGACCTCATAGTTGAAGTTAGAGCATTAAATCACTACACCATTTTAACTTTTTATTTAATAATTAGTTTTTATTATACTTAACTAATATATGTATATTATATATATTGATATATATAACAAATGATTATATTACATACATATAAGATTAGATATACTTATATATATGTGTATTTATATATAATTAGATGTATATATATTAGATATATATGTACATATATAACATATATTAGATATATAATACATTGATATATGTTTATTTCATATAGATGATTGATATATAGTACATATGATTAGATATATATATATATATATATATATATATTAGATTGATATATACGTACACTACATTTATAACATATATTAGATATGTTGTATATAGATATATAGTTATATCATATAGACTATATATAGAGGATTAGAATGTACATATATATTAATATATATGAGATACACATTGACATATACATATATTGATATATGTATGTATGATATATATATACTTGGACATAGATATATACACACATATTGATACATATCAGATGTATGATATATATTGATACATATATATACACACACACATATATTGATATATATACATTGATACATATATATATATATATATATATATATATATACTTGGACACACACACACACACACACACACACACACATATATATATATTGATACATATATACTTGGACATATACATAAGCATATACATATATATATGATAATATATATATGATATACATACTTGACATATCTATATATATATATATATGAAGACTATATATATATATATATATGAAGATGCTGGCAAATGATTTCGAATTAAAGTTGCTATTGTCTAGATATAAATTATCTAAATAGATTTTTGTTATAATTTTTGTTTTTGATATTTTAATTTATTAAATATTTGTCACAAAAAGAAAAGTTGAATATTGAAGGATAAACTCAAAGGTAAATATTTTTAATTTAAAAAAATAATTCGTTAATAAATTATAAAAATTACTAAAATTAAATTACAAATATTGATAAAACTAATGAAATTTATCAGATAATTTAAATTTAAAATACTACAAAACAATATTTTAAGTATAAAAAAAACCATTCAATAATCACAGAGTTCATTTGGCTCAACAGTTACATGCTCCAATTACAACCCCGATGTCCCGTGTTCGACTCTGCTTGAGCACACAAAAAAAAAAGAGCTTGAGGAAGCACGGATTCAGGTTTGGGTGTGGGCGTGGGTTCGGGTTAGGGCACGGGGCAGCGTGGTGGGTTTTGCGCTTTTTTTTTTTACATTAGCCAAGCCGTGGCTAATCCATGGCCAGGCCATGGCTAATAGCCACGGACAGGCCTTTTCAACATTAAGTGGCCAAATTTGGCCACGGATTAGCCGTGGCTAATGCCCGTGTTTGAAAATTCATAGCCATTAGCCACGGTCAGACCATGGCTAATCTGTGGCTGAGTAAGGCCATGACTAAAGTTAGCCGCTCCACTTTTAGCCACAGATAAAATCCGTAGCTAATTTTCTTGGCCACGGATTTTTGCCAAAATCAGTAGCTAAATCTGTTTGTTCTAGTAGTGAAAGAAGTATGTGCAAGAAGTTTTGGACAGGTTCAAGACGAAGAATTGCAATCCTTTGAATACTCCAACTGAGTTTGGCTTGAACCTAATCAAAGAAGAAGGAACGAAGGTGGACATAACATTTTAGAAGCCAATTGTAGGTAGTTTGATGTATCTAACTGCTACAAGACCAGACATTATGTATTCTGTGAGTCTTATTAGCAGGTATATGGAGAACCCAACTAAGATGCACATGCTAGGTGCGAAGAGAATCCTTCGTTTCTTGCAAGGAACTAAGGATTTTGAATTTTTTTACAAAATGAGGGAAAAATAAGATTTATTTGGCTTTAGTAACGGTGATTATGTAGGAGACCAAGATGATCGAATGAGCATTTCAGGTTATGTCTGTATGCTTGGATAGGAGCTATTTCATGGTCTTCCAAGAAGCAGTCCATTGTCACATTGTCAAGCAATGAAGCTAAATTTTTGCTGCTACAGCTTCTGCTTGGAAGAGTTACACTTGAAACCGGGAATAGCCTCCACAATATTTTGTGACAACAATTCTTCCATCAAGCTGTCAAAGAACCCGATGCTACATCGACAAAGCAAGCATATTGATGTGAAGTATTACTTTCTGCGAGACCTTAACAGTGAAGGAACAATTGAGATAGAATATTGTAGAAGTGAAGATGAGCAAGCGAGCATTTTTACTAAACCTCTCAGGTTTTCTTCCTTTCAAAATCTGAGGAGGTTGATGGGCATTGGAACCTTAGAAGAGTTCAAGTAGTTGGTTTTAAGGGATGGTTTATTAGTTATTTGATATAGCATATGTCCCATCTCTTACATTGTTTTTTTCTTATGTTTTATAGAGTCAATTTCATATTTATATTATCTCCTACTTTTAGGTTGTTAGAGAATCATGGATAAATGAATCTAGTTAATGAAAATTCATATTTATGTTATCTTCTATTTTTGGGCAGTTAGTGGTGTCATGGATTAGTGGTATGAGTCATGTTTCTATTTTAATGACCATTATCTTTATTTGTAAGCCTGTATAAAGGCCATGTATTTTTTCGATTAAAACATGAAAAAGCAATTCATTCTCTCTATCTTTTAATGTTACATATTCTATCTTCGTTTCTATTTTATATTATCTTTATGCTCCAAACAGCTTTTAATTCTTTGGACAGGCTTCTTTTACATGGAGAACCGACATCCAATATAAATCCACAAATAGGGGCAAACTTTTCCTCAAAGGGAGGATAGCAAGCATAAGGATGATGGATATCTAAATCAGGAAGGTTTCAATCAGGTGCTGTAGCAGGTCCCAGGCTAGCTGGAGACTAGTTTGCAAGCACCTCTCCAAGATCGTGGGCGCGATGCAGCTACACCGAGCTCATAAACTCCTGGGCAAGATTTTGTGTCATGCACCCTTCACTTCTTTTCCAGATGAATGGTCTTCCCAATCCAAGGCTCCGATTAGTATCAGCTAATAATCCACATAGAATGATTAATTTCCACTTTCTCCAATTTTTTTTTCAGAAACTTTCTTTCTCCGATCCTCTGTTTCTTATGAAAAGATTAAATACTTTTGGAGTCGCCATTGTCTCCGCCATTAAATTGAAAAATAAAAACAAAAAATTTCAAAACTTCGTAGGTCGAACTGATTGTCTTAAATCAACAGAACCTGAACTAGGAGAGCACCAATGCAGCAGCTGATTGTTTTTCGAATTTATGCCTCAAAGAAATTGAGCAAATTGCTATGTGCAAGATAAATCTAAGCTTCAACTTGCGCCAATGTTGTTAAATTCGCATTCCTGAAGGCCCAAAATCGAGAATTTTTTTGTTCTTTTCTAGGAATTTTCTTCAGAAATACAACACAAATCAATTCACCAGCAGCACAACTCAGAAACTAATTGTTTGTATGCACTCAAAGGGACAATCATAAATGTCAAATCAGTGTTCTTTAGCAACAGGAAATAATTGTAGCTGGCAGGTAAACCAAAAAAGTAACTTGGCATTAGCCAATTACAACAAATAAATCGCTCATAATAGACTACAGTGTGTGCGTGTGTGTGTTCCGAGTTCCGACCCTCCATTGCAAGAAAGCAGAGTCATGTTTGGTGCGCCGGAAATTTTCCCTCTTCAGCCTTGTGGCTGTGGTTGAGGTGGCGGAGCAGGTCGGAGCTCCCATTCAGCTCTCCGCTGTATCACGTGAGTCGACCGTTGCTTTCGGCCCAATTTATATGTATATAAACAAATAGCAGCCCCTAAGCCAATTCAAAAAGACATGTTTACACCGAGCCAATCAAAGCTAAGCTATCCACGTCGATATGTCCCAGTGTTTAAGGAGACAAACTCGAAATCTGTTGGGTTCCACCTGCACAGGTTTACGTGCTATCCCCAAATTTCTTCTTTTTTAATTTCCTAGAAAGAATATAAGTTCTTTCGACTTTGTCAAAAGTTACACGAACTTTCCTTGAAGTTTGACCAAATAACGATAACCTCCCTCAAGATTTGTTATATTTCAGTTGTACTTTTAAAACTTCTTTCATTCTCTTTATATTACTTGCAGTTTACCGCTTTATACTTTTATTTGACACATACTTATTTTATTTAGTGGAGTGCTAACATCTTTTGCGCGTTAGCCTCCTCCAAAGTCGATAGTCCTTTCTTGTTAAACCAAGCTTCCCTAACCTCAAGATTTTCCTCCAACAAATTTCTATGGTATTCCAAACTCTGGTACATATCAAAAATAAGATAACATAAAAAAGAAAATTCTCAATGCAATTCCATATTGTTGGAGTAAATTTAGGTTAAAATATGCATTTTACAAGATATATTTAATTTTGCGTTAATTTATAGATATATCTAGATCAAATCTTTTAGTATATTAAACTGATTAGTAGTCCAAGTAGTGTTGCTCATGTAACAACGTATTGGCATTTTGTTTCTAAACTTACAATGGTTTCTAAAAGCTAGTGATGATTGATGCTCCAAATTACCTGTTACTGAGGGAAGCACATGATTTATTAAGAGGGCTTCAAGTACAGGGAAAATTCTTCCATGGACAAAGTGCGGGTTTGATCCATACACCCAATGATCCATAGTTAACCACATCTTAAATATTATTTTTTTACAAAATACATGTACAATATGGATAAATCTGGATCACTAGATGTATGGATAGAACCCGAACACCGAATTCATAAAAGAGTTATCGAAGTACACTAATGCTAGAAAATCCTTGCAAATGATACACATTACAAGCCATTTTTCATTCCAAAACAGTTATATCCTCTCCACATCAAGTACATTTTCTTTATTAGTATTCAGAGTACGTTACTCTTACTGTTGGCATACACCATTGATCACATAATACACCAATTTTGACCTATTTCCCATAATCTATGTACAAGGTTGAACCACCACATATTGGAGTTGACCTTCAACAACACCAAAGCAGTAAATTAAGAATGACTACTTCTGAGTTTGGGACAACGGTGGCGAAGATGGTGACAATGATGGATGACTATTTCATCGGTTATTGTCAACTTCCATTGTTTGATCTCTTGATGGAACGTGCAGAAATGCTTTCACTGGCATCTAGACGAGTTTACTGGCAAATTATCACAAACTCCTCATAATCCATAAATTCCACCCCTACAGACTAGTCTGGTCCTCCGATGGCATGGCTATACCTCTCCCATGCCATCTGCGATTCGGAATATATTTGCAAGTGCAAAATGCCTGTACTACAAAAATTGCATTTCCTGATTATAATTTTTCACAGCTTAATATTCTTATCCTAGCCTCAATAAATTCAAAATCTGCAAAGCAAGTTGCACATTCTACACTGCACGCGCAATAGCAACTACCGAGTTAGCATATCATTGTAAAAGAAGTTGCAGAATCTTACAGCCTAAAACAAACAAAACAATCAAATTTCGAAGTTCATTTTACAACTCCTTAAGCCAGCCGATGTGCAATCTATCACACCTAAGGATAAATGCCATACAATCTCCTAAAAATAAAATTATAAGACAATAAAGAACAAGAGACAGCCAAATAATGCCAAATTGAGCTTCCTAATCAAGTTCCCCCGTATCGGGGATTATTCAACAACAAAATTTTCAAAATTATGGAACTTTTCTAAATTTTACTGCGAAAGGCAATCTGACTTAACGGCCAAAAGCTTCTAGTACAGCATCCCTGAAGTACATATTGAAGAAGAAATAAGAAGTGAGCTTATCAGCACAGTATAATTTGGCAAAAAAGAGAAACAAGCACGATTACTATACACAAAATCTTGAACAATTGGCAACCAAAAAGGACATTAAAGCGCGGTATTGAAACCCAAACAACTAAAATCCACACTCTCGAAAATTGGGGGTTTGGGAGGGGGGGGGAGTGTTCACGAAAAGGGGCGGTGCGTTGGTCGGCGACGGTGGCAGAGCGGAGGCTAGCGTCGTTGGCGAAGATACTGAGAAAGAGATCATAGAGAAGCATGGAGGAGCATAGCTTGTTCCCTAAGTGGAGGGAGAGAGAGCGCTCCAAGGAGGAGTGAGAGAGGATTGTGGATGTTAGAGTAGTGCCCGGCAAGCCAGTGAGATTGGCGACGCTTTTAAATACTCTTTGTAACAAACAGTCTTTTCGATTAATAATAAAAATAAAAGTTTATACTTTTTGGCCACCTTCATCATAACGTGTAAGTTATAGACATATGGTTGAAGCTCTTAGATCACATAAAGCTACGAGACTTGGCCTCACATAGAGATGGAGGTCTTGAAACAAGTCTTTAAGGCATAATCTAAATCACTCCAAGTCGAAGAGTCTAATAAATATCAGGGGCATTAACATAACTCATATTAAGACTTGTACTTATGACATATCTCAAATGGGATGATGTCTTGTTTTATAGACATTGAATGTAGAGACATTCATATGCATAAGTGGGTGCTCATTAGAGAATGAGTTCACTGAGGATCCCACCGAAAAATACCTAAATGTGAGCGCTAGTTGCACATCAAATTAGAATTGTTTCTCAGCTTATGGAGTGCCTTAATTAGTCTTTAGACTTGAGGCTCCATAATATCTTGTACATGTGAATTTATACTTTGATATAGGCACCGATCCCGTGGTGGTCTTATGACGCCTATGTTGGGTATAGATCTCCTACGTATGAATATTTGTAAGAGTCGATAAAGAATCCATTTGCTCATCTTGTAGAGTGAGTGAATCTCCTATCTGTTCTATTTTAACTAGTCTAAGGAAATCCGTGGCCACGGTAGAGACAATGATTAGAAATGAGTTTTCTAGATCGATTGTCCAAAAGACTAATTATAAATAAGAAACATAGAATTGAGATTAAAAGGATAAATCTCATATCCTATACCTCAATCAGGACATTAGATAATGGAAGGAATGTATTTGCACGATAACCATAAGCAGACAGGTTCACGCATTACACTTTGCTTATTGACTAGGCGTCGTGGGCTTGTTGTTGGACATTAACCACAATAGATGGGTCTTATGAATTAGAACGGGTTCTAATTCATGAGTGATTAATGAAATGAGTTTAATTAATCAATTGATGAATTTACCATCTAAAATATCGTAATGTGTTGCGAGCCCATTTCTAATCGATTAGTGAACCTATGGGGTCACACACAAATGAATGGATAAACTTGTAAACGTACATGAAACACTTAATTGGATTAAATCAAAATGTTGATTTAATCAATTGAGATGCAATATCTTCGATTGATTAAGTAAATTAATTGATTAATGGATTTAATTGAATCAATAAGTTGATTTAATTAAATTAAATTAAAGAGTTAATATAATTGGGCTTGAGAGCACAATCCATTAATTAATTAGATATTAATTAATCAATAGAATATATTAAGTTAATTGATGGACTCAATTAAATTAAATAGTTAATTTAATTGAATAAATTTAAAGGGTTAATTTAATTGGACCTTAAAGCCCAAGCCCATTAATTAATTTGGTGGATAAAATCAATTTAGTGAAATTGATGAAAAAATCAATTGATTAGGAATTACTTGATTAAATCAATTAAATAGAGATTTAATTGATCTATGATCAATATAAGAATAGAGATTCTTATCATTATCAAATAAGAAATCAAGTGGGAATCTATTTTAAAAGAGTTTGAAATAGAGCAGAAGAATTCTTGATATATATATATATATGGGGATATATATAATATATATCATAAACCTATACATATATAAGATGAATTATATATGTGGCCGATATATATAAACAATATGTATTTGTACTTGTACGTGTATCTAGATAGGAGATATATTATACTATATATATCTAGATAGATCATATATATATGCGTACATATATATTACATGTGAGAAAAAGTATATATAGATATAGATGATATGAGACACATATCCATGTAGGTGTGTGTTGAGAGAAAAAAAGGAGTTTTTATAATTCTTGTCTCTTTTCATTAATAGTATATATTTACATATGTACGGGCATAATATTGGTGTGACAATAATTATAAATAGACGAGGCATGACTAAAAGATGAGAAAAGAGTTTTCTCAATTTTCTTGCATAGTATAGTATCTTCCACCTTCTTGATTCTTTAATAAGCTCTTGGTTCTTGATCAATCGATGATAATGAGATTAAGATACAATTCGAAATATATCTCCACACTTCTCAGTTATTCCTAAAAGAGTTTAGGAATTATTCTAAAAGTTAGAATAAAAATAGTTTCAAATACACAAAGATGGTTTTCGATTCGATTCCAACATAGAATCGAGAACCCAAAGAGATCCGTTCGTGTGGACTATCTTTAGAGGAAGAACGCTTGGACTCCTATACGCATGGATGTGTTCAGATTGAGTTTGAGAATGTAATTCGGATGATCGAGAGCTAGTCGAGAATTCAAAGGAGGATTCGTATTTGAATATGGCAACTCCCTACATCAAACGAATGGCTCAAAGGTATAATTTTGTTTAAATTTTGTTAAATGTGTTTTGATGTTTGCATAAGATCCGCGTCGCAATAGCAACCGGATGCATTTTTACATAATAGTTATGTATTAAATTTTTTATATTTACGCTGCATTAGCATCCCGAAGCCTATGCGAATCTAACAGTGGAGTACAAGTAGCTGGCTAGAGCCGGCTTGGCTTCGGCGTCGAGACGAGCCTCCGCCTTGATCTGGCAGTGGCGGCGATGGCGTAGGGTAGCAGAATTCTCCCGCCAGCACTGGTGGATACGCTGTCGTTTGGATTGACATTGAGGAATGCTTTTCGAATGTGGTGTTGGTTTTTTTATTTTATTATTTGAGGTTTTATTTGCGATGATAAATTATGAAAGTGTTTAGGGTTATTTTGCTTTTGGAGAAGTTGGAGATGTTGAAAAAATTGAAATAAAGTTTAGTAGTTAAAATCGGTAATGTTTGATCAGATAAAAGTTAATAGTAAAAGTGTGGAGTGTTTATAAATAAAAGTGAAAAAGCAGTCAAAAATTGGTAAAAAATAGTTCAAAATATTCAATTTATTTATGAAAAAACCAAAAGGAACTTTCAAGAGCTTCCTCTCAACTTTTTAATTTCTGCTTTTTTTTCAAATTTAAGCAAAAATTATAAAACCAAACATTTAAAGTAATTTTTCTAAAGCTAAAAACAGCAAAATATTTTTTTAAAGCTATTACAAACATCCCCTATGTCCCACGCATATTTTGGCATTTAACTTTTTAACGACTTTGCACATGTCCAATTTGGAGGTGTCGCCAAAACAAAGGGAACACATTTTCAAATTTTTGTATGAGATGTTCAAAGATTTATTTGGCACTTAGGTTTTTATCATGAACATATCGAATTCTCCACCACCAAAAATAAAAGGGTAAAAAGGGATAGAAAAGCAATCATTTTGTTAATGGATGTGTAAGATGAGTCATGTTAAAAGTAATAAATTTTAATTAGAAATTAAAGTTTTTTGTATTTGAATACGAGTAGAATTATTTGAAATCTCGCAAGCTTAATGTTTTTTTTTCATTTTTAATATTTAATTAATATATTAATTATACTAAAGAATAAAGTAAAACCTATTCGTAAATTTATGTATAGTGAAATTAAATCAAAATAAAAAAACAGTATTTTATTGATAATATGTAGCAAATAATTATGTATTGCAATGAAACTAAAATAAAGTTATATGCTAGTTTAACTAATGACATAATATTAATGATCACTAAGATGGTGAAAGAGCAGTGATCATATTTATATTAATTTAAATATTTTTTAATAAGCAACCTAAGTTTAATCATAACTTTGAAAGCTCGCCAAATTTGAACTTGTTCGAACAATTTTAAAATTTATAGAATTCCAAAGCTTACATTGATTTGATTCAAACTCTACACATTTGCACCGCTTTTATTTGCTTCATACTCAGCTGCCAAATGAGAACACTTTCTTAATACACAACAATTGGGCTACGTACGGTATGAGTACCATCTGACCACACCAATGCAGCAGAAATCATCGGTCTCACTTGATTACATTTAACAGTGACAACGAATGATTTCTTCTCGTTCAATTTTTTAAATGAAAGTATAGTAGGCTCCACTGTGATGTTACAGTCCGAAGGTTTGGTGATTTTTGCAGTGTAAGTTGAATTTGCAAAGCCAACATTTGTTACTGTTCTTAAAAAGCTAGCTGACAATGGTGTGCCCTTTTTCACTTGGCTGGTCATTGATGGGTAATTTAAATCCTTACTTGCCACCTTAACTTGTATTAACTTGGAACAGTTAAAACTTTTGTCTTTGAATAACTTCTGAACATCTTCTGTGGAGTAGCCCAGGGTGCACAACATTTTGATGTAATCTTCTTTATGTGTTTCATATACGAGTCCAGGACTTGTTGCTTTTACAGGGTTTAAATGCCCGGATCCATATGAGAATTCAGCGATAAGATGCTTCTTAGGATCCATGGGCCCAGCTGGAAAATAGAAAACAATTTTATGTTTTCTACTTTAGATACAAATATTAATGCTTTTCCTGGGAAAATGATGTAAGCCGGATTACCTGTTGTCATAAGAGCTGATTTGATTGCTGAAGGTGACCAATCGAGATGCACTGATTTTACATAAGCAGCAGCCCCTGCGACATGCGGGCAAGACATGGATGTGCCGGACATAATTTTGTACTTGACAGATCTTTTGTCAGGGAGGTCATCTGAAACAGGAGCCTCGGGTGGATACGCAGCTAAGATTTCCACTCCAGGTGCTGTTATGTCTGGCTGCAAATTGGTAAATGTTTTAATGTAAGATGAAAATAAATTTAAGGGAGAAAAGAAAAGAAAAGACAATGAATTATATATATACCTTTAGGATATCCGGAATGATGGGATTTGGCCCTTTTGAAGAAAAAGAAGCTACCACAGGGGCATCAATGTTTTTCACGATTTTGCTAGTTGATATAATCGCTTTGGCGTCTCTGGGAAAAAGAATAACGCAATGACAAAATTAATCATGTAGTAATATCTCATCTCTATGGATAAAAATTTGGAAAAACAAAAATGGATATTTTTCTAACTTTGTAGAGCTGATGTAGTAGCTTTTGACTATGTTTAGGTCACCAGGCTCTAAAGCTAATGCAGGAAATGGAACAACACTAGAAACATCAGGTGATGGCCCCGACTTGGCAATTGCTCCAGCAGCACCTGCAGAAAGAGCGACCCCTATGCCCGTGTTCTGATCACATAAAACAATCGTTCCTTTAACCAAACTCTTGTCTAAGCACCCTGCCACACAAAGCCTGCAATCCAGCAACACTTGGAATCTTGAGCTAAACAAAGTATAATTAATGAAGACAAACTTAAACGGATAAAACATACCCAGCATCACTTCCACTACATGTGTTTGAAACATCTTTTCCATACACTAAGGGCAATTTAGTTCCATTCATATTGAAGGAATTAACAGTTTTACCCTATTCGAAGAAAAAAACAATTTTTAGGATCACTAGCAAAAGAAAACGTGCGTTGCACATAGGACCCAATGTATGAATCCAACAACATACAAATGTACTTACAACAACATTTTTCCCATTTCCCAGAGACACTTTGGTGACAATCCCGCGATCCATGCTGCTTGCGCCGACAGTCAACAGCCATGGCGCAACACTTTCAATTGTTCTTGGTCGAAAACCATTGTTTCCTGCAGAATGTACAGTTAATATACCTCTCTCCATTGCATGAAGGGATCCGATTGAAATGCTATCATATTTCATGTCGACCGCTTTCCAAGACCCAAGTGAGATGGTAATGATGTCGACTCCATCAGCTATGGCATCATCAAATGCCGCTAATATATCTTCGTCCCTGCAACCTCTGCTAGAACAAACTTTGTACGCTGCAATTCTTGCTGAAGGAAATCCTCCTCTAGCAGTGCCTTTAGCAAGCCCATAAAAACTTGCATCTTTTACGCTGTTTCCAGCGGCTATAGAGGCAGCATGAGTTCCATGACCGGTAGTGTCCCTTGCAGATTCACGACTAAATATATTCCAAGATGAGGGGTAGTGACGAGCTCCAATCAGCTTTCTGTCAGAAACAATCAGACATGTCTAAGTTTTTGGTTTCATATTATGGTAAAACCATATTTCAAGCATAACATAATACAAGGGGTAGAGCCAGAAATATTCATTGGGGCTGCTATAAAAGGTCATTTTTTTTAATATCTTTTGAAGGCAAAATTTTGAATTTAATAATATATATATATATATATATATGCAAAATACTTTAAATGTATCTTCCAGTCGTCTTGAAAGAGACGTCTATACTTGAATAGAGTTATATCTCATTGAAATGCAAATGATAATTGAGGGCAGAAAAGCTTTTACCTGTTACAAGTAAAATTTCTGCCGCCTTTACAAGCTCCTTTCCATTTCTTTGGAATAGGACCGAAACCTTTGTCACTAAAACTATTTGATTCAGGCCATATTCCAGAATCAATAACACCTATTATAAGGTCACTTCCAGAGTTGGAGTTAGTGTTTTCCCGTAAACCCATATAGTCCCACGACCTCGTCGTCTGAGGCCAGAGTATTCTGCTTGGAAAAATCGATACCACTTCATCAAAACCTGCGTGAATTAGGAGCAAAGTGTAATTTATCACAAAATGTGCTAAAAAAATTGCCTTTCTTAATGCATGCATTATAAAAGGATAAACAGCTAAAAGAATTTTTTAAGTAAGACAACACGATGAACTTACTAGCCAATTTTTCTTTTTCTTGCTTTGTGAGGTAGGCGACAAAACCATTGAAACTCCTTTTGTAACTTCTAACTAAGGCATGCCTTGCAAAACTAAGGAAGCAGAAGAGTTTCAAATCACGAACATTTGTGATCATTTTATGGAATGAAAAACAATAAGTAAATATATATCTTATCAAATGATTAATGTTACCTGTCATCAACTACTTGTTGGAGCATATCGATGTGTTGTTCTTTAAGCATTTTACTATGGTAAGTTGAATAATATCCTTTAGGAAGGCCCCCCAGATAAACTACGTAAACCTGGAATGCACTTATCAATATTTAAAGAAGAAAAAGAAAAGCTGTAAAGATTAAATAACTTGTAAGTATTGCCCAGATTAATCCTAATTTGTTGACTAGTAATTTCTTTTTCCTTTTTGCAATGTCTATTGGAAGAAGTTCCTTGCCTGTCTTTCATCCTCCGTAGCATCAATTGGGCACCTAAATATCACATTGCACACAACAACAAACAAGAAACAACACTGAATTGTACTAAGTGTAACCATATTTTCACTGCTAGACCACATACTAATTTTTCCCATGCATGTTGTACCTCCCCTTAAATAGTTACTTGTATGATTTGGTGTGTTTTTTCTGATAGGATTGACTTTTAAGAACCAATAAATGTCATTGGATTTTTAAGTTGCGGAATGTAAAGAATAGATTTTGACTGGGTAAAATTGATGGTTCATTGATGGAGGCTCTTGCAATATTGTGATCCACTATTATTATTTTTATCTATGAATACTTCAATTAGATATGATACTTCATTAACAGAAATGTTGAAATTAATGAATGTTTCGAGGAAAATATTAATTTCATCCTACAGAGTTTTCCTTTTTATTTTTATATTGGGTCCCATAATGTTTCAATTATCACATTTGGTTTCATATTGAACAAAATTCTCACATTAGGTCCCAAGAGGTGGGGGGGGGGGGGGGGGGAGGGGTGATGGTTAATTGCATTTTAACCCCTTGTATTACTTAAAATTTTCAAAAAACACCCTATAGAAAAGAAATAGAAAAGAAACCCTTAAATATATGTAGACACACCGATACATGCATACATAGATATACATATATACAGATACATACACACACACACACTCTCCCATATATACACGCATAGATATGGAACCAAAATACCTTGCCACCCGTACTATATATGTTTTTATAGTTTGCAACTTCAACTTATTGTTGTTAATGATTGCCCCTAATTAAACTTCGCGTTGTTTTATAGTTTGCACCATAATTGGATTTTTCAATCAAAAGTCCTAGCTGGAGCAACATGTGAGTGAGATATGTTATCAATAAGGTAATTTTGTCTTTTCAAGTTGGAAAATAGCACTTTGCCACTCGAACAATACGGGTTTTTGCTCTTTCTAACTTTGAATTTTTTTTTCTCACACAACACATACACAAGAGTGGGGGAGAGAGAAACTAAGGGCGTGTTTACTTTTAAAGTTAACGTGAGTTTACGACAGTTAACGTGAGTTTACGACAGTTAACTCACATTTTCCAGCGTTTACTTTGTTTGGTGGACGGCCCAAGTTTACAACTCCTACGCGCGTTAACGATTGCCTAAGATTGTTAAATCTAACTCTCCAAATGGGAGAGTTAAAATTAACCCACCTTTGCCTTCTTGTTTGAAATGACCATAAGGACCATAAGTTCATATTAATTACCACTAGAAATTTTTGCTTCTGTTTTAGACACTATTTCTCTCACCACAATTTCTCCAACTGTGGTGTGTCGCTCAGTAGTCTTCTCCAATATTTCCCCATTGCAAATTCTTTGTGTTTTCTTCTCCAGTATTTCCCCTTTCCAATATCTCACTCAGTCGTCTTCTCCAATATTTCCCCAATTTTTGTGATGTGCTCTCATTTATTTCTAACAAAAAATTGGAGTGTGTAGAGACAAGCTTTTCACAAGGAAAGTTTCAGAAATCTTCTTTACAGAAACCTTCTTTAACAAAGAGCTTACCTCTGTGTTGAGCCGATCGATCCAGAGCTCCCTTCAATTTTGTCGACCCAGAGATTTCCATGGCCTGTGAGAGAAGATGTTGAATTGCTGATAGCCTTCTTGTGGAGATGGAGGGGCAAAGTGGACTTAAATATAAATGGTCATAGGGCAAGTAAATGGGCTTCAATTTTTGGACATGGTTTATGTTTCTAAACGGGCTAAGTAAATAAGAATTCAGGAATAAATCAACTAACATAAACCAACAAAATAACCTTTTCGGGCCAAACTAAAGATAAGCCCACAAAGAGAAGTAAACGAGGCCTAAGAGATTAACACACTGTATTTATATTTCAAATAATACTTAACTAGTATTTTTTTTCGTAGTAATCAATGTATTCATGTTTACTTTTACTTGTACTATTTGTGATAATTGTTATTGAAAAATAATTAGATCTATTTTGTGCCATAATAATTAGTTCAATTATGTGGTGTGATGAGTCAAGTGCCACCTCACTACGCCACATTATTACAAGCCTTAAATCCGTCTAAGTAGGGAAGTACGGCCCTCGATACAACGATGGCCTTCGAAAGGGCTCACAAGCTGACCTCTCTCCCTCGAGAGCCCCAAAAGACACCAACATGCTATCACGGGTATCCTCGAATTGGGATGCGGCCCTCCAGGGCGCCCCTAACGAGAGCAAGATCCCAAATTGGCCGTTGCAGGATTGGGCATCCAACGGGCACAAGTCCAGCTGGCGACCTCTGACAGGCGCAGCCCACTGCCACCTAACGCATCCCAGTGGCACATGGGTCCATCCCATCAGTCTCCAGCGCATTAAATGTCAAGTCATAAATACAATCATTGGTCATAAATGCCTAAGATATACATTTATTGTCATCAAGGCCCCTCATTAATATTTTTTTTTTTTTCGATTACAATCAACTCGGGACACCCTATAGATGTCAACCGGAAGGACCCCCACACGCGCACACACTCACTCAAGGGGAAAGGGGGAGAGGACAAGAGGATTCGAACTCAGAACCTCACTGGTACTGATTTGAACCCCCACCACTGGACTACAACCCCAGTGGCAAGGCCCCTCATTAATAAAGAGTGGGAGTAGCCGCCAATAGGATCTATGGAGGGGATAAAAGGCACTTGTCAGCACGGCTACAATGCCGAAAGTGATCGGCTCCCACCAACCATGTCACATCCAGACTCCTCACTCTCATACAAAAGCTCTCAATGGCTCTCCATCCAGGGTAAGACACACATAACTCTCCAAAAACAGAACACTGGTTCCTAAGTTAACTGTTCATCATCTTCTTCGCCCAATAATTCACGACTGACTTGAGTGTCGGAGAGCCTACGCCGGGGCAAAATTGGCTAGTCTCACCTGCGTTCCTCCCTCTTTGGCGGGTGGGCCGCCAGCAAGGACATCTCGGAGTATAACATACCCCGACACGTGGTCCAACCAAGATTCGACTGCATCATGGTGCATCGTCAAAATAATTTTTATATGTACAAACAAAATATATACAAAAATTATGTTTTTTATTTTTGCTCTCTTTATATGTGACAATTAAACCTAAAATTGACACAATTTTTGATGGGTTTTACATGCACATCTGCCATGAAATTTCACTAAGTTTAGGTGTTAATTGAAAAGAAGTATACTCAAACTTAGAATAATACATGGAATAATTGAATGGTAAAGAAATGGGTGATAAAAAGATGAAATCATAAGTTGAGAATGGGCAATTCACTCCAATTGACGCCCATTTGCAGTATAGCATAAATATGCAGCACTAACACCCTGATGCAGGAATAATAGAAGCGGGGAAAACGAAACACCCAAGGGTGTTTCAAGTTTCGTTTGAAATAGGCTTGGAAATAGTTTTTTCGGCAATCTTCTCAAACATCTTTCCATTAAACTTTGAAGGATGACAGGTAAGGGCAATTTTGATTCCTCTTTACTGTAGCTGCATCAACACCCTTATCAATAGGGTGCCAAACATCATAGGCTCAAAGCAAGGCCTTGATTCAAATACAGCAATTCTCATAGTGTTACTTATAGTAAGTGGTGGAACTTGGAATGAGAAGATGGTAGACATCTTTCTCCAAACTTAATTATCTGCAAATACAAGTGGCTTTGATACCACTTTGTTAGAAAGTGGAGAGCCATTTAAACACATTCAACACTCAAATTCGCAAGAAGAATGAAAGAAACAAGTGACTCTATTTCACTTGAACTTGACTTGTTATAAAATGGCTAGAGTACATGGGCATTTATAGGATTTTCTAAGCATACACATAGCCTAATTCATGTATCACAATTAAATATGATTATTCCCCTTTTTTAAAATACTTGCATAAGAATTAAAACTAAATACATGAATAAAGACTAATAATTTAAATTCATGAACTGACTAAAAACAATGAATATATAAATTCATATACTTAATAAATAGTAGAGTTATCTAAAATAAAATGAATCTAGTTTACATTTCAACAAGGTCTCTTTCTAAGCATTTTCCTTTTCTTGGTCTGGATTATATAGGCACTTAAATGTTTACACAAAATTTCGAGCCCGCAAAGTACAAGTTCCAAGACAAGAAAAAAATATATAACAAATATTTCAAATTTAAATAAAAAGAGTACAATTTAGTGAATAATAATTTCTAAAAAATTAATCCCCTGATTTTTTTCTCCGAATTTGACTTGATATTCCAATAATGTGATTCGTAGGCTTTGTGGCTTGATTACGAATTGAAAGTTGAAAATTTCGATGAATACTGTGAAGGACACCGTGAACACTGTGGATTTGACTAGAATTTGACTTGGAGAAAAAACGTCGATTTGCTGGTTTTGACACATTGACTGCAGATCAAACGCCTTATTCAGATGATTTCCGCGAAAAACACCTTGAATGTCTCCTTAATCACCGTGTATTTGAGTTGAGAGAAAATCCCAAAACGCGGGTCTAACACCTTGATCATGGATTGAACGCCTTGATTTGATAATTTTTGCAAAAAACACTGGAAATTTCGCTTGAGTCTTCACGAATCTTCTTGAGCTTGACTTGAGAGAACATCATAATCTTCTTGACTTATCAGGCTCTTGAAGACTTCTTGATGTCTTTTTTGAGCTCCAAATAACCCTTATTTATAGGCGTTTATGCAAGGTCTTCACATTGCTAACAACTTTTTCGATATTTATTTCTTTAATATAAATTATTTTTAAAGAAAAAAATATTATTTTCGTATCATGATTTGATTGGTCCATGTAACCAAATGCGCCACCATTTGATTGGTCTTGGACTTTCAGGTTGCATGATATTGGTCGGGACACTTCATATTGACACTTGACAACTTCTCATTTGCAGGTAAAATAAATTTTAAAATATCAATTAAAATTAACTATTAAATATTGAAATTAAATTTAGAAAATTTCAAGATATAAATAGAAATTTTAATTAATATTTAATATTTCAATTTACACTTCTTAATTTTTAAGTGGAAGAAATTTAATCACCAACAATGCGAACCCAAAAAATAACTTGTTCAAACAATTTTAAAATTTGCCAGGACTAAAAAACTCTCACACATTTGATTCGAACTCTACACAATTGCATCCCCTCTATTTGCTAGAGTACTGAGAAAAAGGGCGTTCTTTGTCAAATACAACAACATTCGTACTCAGTTGCCTGACTTTTTAAGACAATTACGAGAGATGAACAGGCAACAGACATAGTAATTCAATCTATATGACTATATCAAAGTTACCAACAATTATTCACATTGAACTATAGCTATCCCCGAAAAACGAGCCCATGATCACAGGCAACGAAGATGCTGTTGCAATACATAAAAATTCAATCTTGCACCTGTGCCGTTATGATATCTGCATCTTGGGAAACCTTCAGACATCCTACTACGTACAGTAGAAACCCACTGATAGAATGTTGAAACCATCACGATGTGCTAAGCAAGAATTGTGCTATAAAGATTGAGAGAGGATCCATAGCATCACACATCCATTAATGGTGGGCATCGCATGAAGGTTTCCAGTGAACTGAACACAAACTTCTTTAAGTTCATGACTGTGCAGATATGGCTCTCTTTCTTTCATCTTTCCTTTGAGCATCATCAACAGCAAACACACAGGGCAATTCTGCCGCAGATGACCCGAAAAATGGAACTGACCCTTGAACTTCACCCTTGCTTGCAATGTAAAAATCCCCACATAAACAAATAATTATGTTAACCTTGCTAACAGAAGCGCTCCCTATCAAAGCTTCAGGGTAAAGGAATTCAAACTTATTAGCTCCACTAAAGGAAACCTGGTTGATTACGAATTCTTCTTCCTTTATGCTCCAAACACCTTTTATTTCTTTGGAAAGGCTTCTTTTTACAAGGAGAACCATCATCCAAGATAAATCCACAAATAGGGGCAAACTTTTCCTCAGAGGGGGGATCACAAGCATAAGGATGATGGATATCTAAATCAGGAAGGTTTTGATCAGGTGATAAAGGAGGTCCCATGCTTGCAGCAATAGGAGGTATTTTTTCCTCCACTTTCAATTTTGAAATATAGCCATTGATTCTCATTCCTTTGTGCATAGCACATCTCTTTCTTCTCTCAACAGGTAGTGCAGTACAAACGGATCCATCACCTATTGCAACTCCACAAATATCAGTGCTATTATCACCAGGACCACACTGTGCATGTCTAGGCTGCACCCTCCTAATTCCAGATATTCTAGATACAATCGCATTTTTCTCCTCATTGTGCGACAAAAACGGCTCACAAGTTCTGATTTTAATGCCAACTTGCTTCTGGTTGAAAGAAAGAAGCTTCTTTGCTAGAAGAGTAAACTGTGATGCTTTTGCAAGAGAGTCAAGTTTCTTGAAGATGTCATCTCGGCGGCGTGCACCATTGCTTCCTTTATTCCATGCATAGTCAAATTTGTCAAGCAGCTGTTTCTCAGTTATCTCAGCATCCTTCTTACTTTTCATCTACCAAACAAATTTCAGCAATGAAATATGAGAATAACTGACTCAATATCATGCTTATAATTATGAGATTTCAACCAGATACCTATTACCCTAATTGAGGACATTCATGAGCACCTGTCAATAAATAAACAGTCTCAACAGATTTAGTACTTACAAAAGCACATCTATAAACAATTGGCAAGCCTCTTGAGAATATGTCAGTGAATAATCCAGCCTGTTTATGGGAAGAAACACTTCGACAGTTGGTAAATTTATCAACTGAGCATCCATTCTCCAAATGCGCACCATCACGGCCATACTGTTGTAGTCTGTTTCTAAGATTGTCAGCTTGTCCAAGATAAACAGGAACTACAGAGCTGGAGTCTGGTTTGCGGGCATCTCTCCCAGATCGTGGGCGCGATGCAGCTATACCGAGCTCATAAACTCCTGGGCAAGAAATCCAATTTGGAAGATTTTGTGTCCTGTACCTTTCAATTCCTTCTCTCCCCGTTGAATGGTCTTCCCAATCGGACGCTCCAATTAAAATCTGCAAACAATCCCCATGCAACGATTAATCTCTTTTTCTCCATTTGTTTCAGAAACTTCCACAAATCCTCTAATTCTTATGTAAATATCAAATAAGACCAAATACTTTTGGAGCGGCCATTGTTTCTGCCATTAAATTGAAAAATAAAATAAAATTGAAAACTTCCTGGATCGAACAGGTAATCTTAAATCAACAGAAATCAAACTAGGAGAGCTCCAATGCAGCAGCTGATTGTTTTTCGAACTGATGCCTCAAAGCAAATTGCTACGTGTAAGCAAAATCTAAGTTTCAACTTGCGCCAATGATGCTAAATTCAAATTCTTAAAGGCCCAAAATCGAGATTTTTTTTTTGTTTTCCCGGAATTTTCTTCAGAACAACTACACGAATGAATTCACCAGCAGCACAAATCAGAAACTAATTGTATGTATCTTAACACTCAAAAGGACAATCATAAATATCAAATCCGTGTTCTTTAGCAACAGGCAATAATTGTCGCTTGCGGCTAAACCTAAAAAGTAAATCGACATTTGCGAATTACAGCAAATAATCACTCATAATAAACTACAGTGTGTGTGCGTGTTTGTTCCGACCTGCCATTGGGAGAAAGCGGAGTCGTGTTTGGTGCGCCTGAAATTTTCCCTCTTCAGCCTGGCGGAGGTAGTTGAGGTGGCGGAGCAGGTCGGAGCTCCCATTCAGCTCTCCGCTGTGTCACGTGAGTCGACCGTTGCTTTCTGCCCAATTTATGTATAAACAAATAGCAATGCCTGAGCCAATTTAAAGGACATTTTTAGCCAATGAGGGGTAAGTAATCAACGTCGATATGTCCGAGTGGTTAAGGAGACAGACTCGAAATCTGTTGGGCTCTGCCTGCGCAGGTTCGAATCCTGCTGTCGACGTTTGTTCATTTTAAAAACAACAAAAAGGGGCAAAGTTGATATATATATATATAAAATCTATAATGGTTACGTCGTGATATGACTAGTCTAAGTTGTGATCTGTTTCTTCTTTTATCTAACATTAATTTTTTAATATAATTCAATAAATCTTTCTCTAAATTTGATATAAACAAACAAGAACATGTTTGAATAGATTTTTTAGAGGTAATGTATTTATTTTTTTGAAAATAAAGCACTTCAGAGTTAAAAAAAAAAATTTGTGCTTGAATAGAAATTTAAAAAAAAAAACAAAAAAGAAACCAAAAAAAAAGTCATTTTATAAGCTACTCGGTGTAGTTTCAAATAAAAATACTTTTTATTATTACTTTCAAATGCAAAATTACTTGACTTAAAAATATTCTACTATAAAAAATATCGTTTGAAAAGTATTTTTTTAACCCATCCAAATAAGCCCTAAATCTTTTTAAAATCGAATTCACTCCCTCCGGCACCTAAAGCCCTTCAAGATATTCATAATTTCTTTTTTTCCCCTTTTCCTAGAGAGAATTATAGCTCTTTCCACTTTATTAAAAGTTACACAAACTTTCCTTGAAGTTTGGCCAGACTTCCCTCACTTGAAGATTTTCCTCTAATAAATTTCTTTGGTACTCTAAAATTTGGTGCGCATCAAAAATAAGAATAACTCATTCAATATGGGAAAAAAGAGAGAGAAGAAGAAGAAAATCATCAGTGCAACAAGTGAATTCAACTTAAAATGTACATTTACCATATATATTTAATTTCGAAGTAAATTTGTAGATATATCTACATCAAATCTTTTAGTATATTAAACTGATTAGTAGGCCAAGAAGTGCTTCCCATGTTGTAATATATTGGAATTTTGGTTCTAAACTTACAATTCTAAAAGCTCGTGATGATTGATTGCTGCAAATTACCTGTTACTGAGGGAAGCAAATGATTTATTAAGAGGGCTTCAAGTACACCAATGCTAGAAACTCCTTGCAATTGATACACCTTACAAGCCATTTTTCATTCCAAAACAGTTGTATCCTCTCCACATCAAAACACATTTTCTTTATTAGGATATTCAATCCCACTGTTGGCATAAACCAATTATGTATTCACATTGATCACATAATACACCAATTTTTACCTATTTTCTGTAATCTATGTACAAGGTTGAACCACCTAATATTGAAGATGGCCTTCAATAATACCACAATGGTAAATAAAGAATGGTTATTGCTGAGTCTGGGACAGTGGCGGCGAAGATGGCAACGATGATGTGTGACTATTTCTTCGGTTATTGTCAACTTCCACCGTAGTTTGATCTCTTGACGGAACTTGCAGAAATGCCTTCATTACATCATAAACAGTAAATCCAATTGCTACTGAAGGTACAACCTAAAAACTCGCAAAGATATTCACATTCAGTCTTTCACACGTGAAAAATGAGTAAAAAATAAAGACATAATCATATTTATTCACCTTGAGGTAGTTGATGCTAAGCCCAGAAAATAACTGCTTCCACCCTTGAGTTTGGACAATCATCACAAGAGTTTCTATTGTCCCTCTCATTGCAACGCTGTTAGATGTCACAAGTCGCTGGACCTGCCGCCCCATGATTTTAAATTCTCTCTTTACTAATGATATTGATTTTTTTTTATTTTTTCTGGGTTGGGTTGTTTGAGGTGGGGGGGGGGGGGGTTGGATAGGGGGGATAGAGAGACAAGAAAAGACAAGATGCAGTTACACAAACTTCCCCTCTAAGTTCCAAATTACATATACCTCCCTTGCAGTTTATGTCTGCCTTACAATCACCTCCTCTGTTGGTCGTTGCATATAGTTTAATGATGCCACAATTCAAGTTCCACAAATTTTGTCACAAAAAGCTTTGTACAAATCAATGATGTTATTCCAGTCTACTCTTGATAAATTAAGCTAATTCTGAACAAATAATTCAAATTTTGACGGCTAGATTGAGGTACCTGTAATTTTGAAATCAACAGGGAAAGTTTGTGTGATTAACATAGTCACAGGGGACAACAGTGTAATTGACCCCGATAGGTTACCTGCATTTGCCTCCTCACGACATCAAGAGGGTACGTGAAAGTCTGTCCCAGCAAACCTGCAACAGAGCCGCACACAAGTTTAACTGTGATATCCTTTTTGTGTTTCTCAGGGACATGCCTTTTCATTTCCTCATAGAAATAAAATTTCAATCCTGCATACGGAAAGATTCCATACATTGATGGAGCTGGAAAAAGATAACACAAGAGTTAGAAAAACAAGTCACAAAACGTCCAACGGTCCAAGGGAGCCACAGGAACACAGCAACATACCAACGCCTCTGTAGAGACCTCTTACTCCAGCCTCTTTGTATATCTTGGAGAAGCAATCCCTAATTCCTTTATACACTAGTTCTCTCTGAGCCTGCCCTTTAACACTAAGTTTTGGGGATTCGACAACCTGCATTGTCCTATTGAAATCATTGCTCAATTTTTACTTTTTCTGGGAACTGTAAAATAGAATGAAAATCTTATTTTGACCAGTCTGATACACTCGTTTGAGGGAAAATTCTTGCATGAACCAAGTGTTAGACCCCCATATGTACACCAAATGGTTTATATTGTGATTTACTACACATGATACAGATATGCACTTGTAGTTGTGGTGCAATACGAACATTAGGTTCATATGTGGGGCCCAAAACTGGATGCATACAAGAATTTTGCGAGGTTTAGATAGTGTTAAAGAGAGATGTTTTCTTGATACTTGCCTGATAAGCCAATTTAGTACGAACTAAATCAAGTGGATAAGTAAAAAGAACAGCAGTTCCACCAGCAAATGATCCAGCTATGAGATCGAGGACAGGACCTCTTCCAAAATTTGGAAAACCAAAGATAATCCATCTTCGGTATTCTTCGTAGGCCATGTAATGCAATGCTGCATAAGGTACTATACGAGCAACGCTAGCTCCATTCCCTCTAAGGAAAAAAAATACCATCAAACACGTAAGTAAGATTGTAAATGATTGACTGATACAACAGTAACTAACTTGGCTATAGATGAAAAAACTAATTAGAAAAAGTTCTACCTATAAAAACCAAGCACCCCTTCTGTTTTTGCAATTTTTGAAAACGATCCCAACAGGCCAAGACTATGGAATTCAGCTCTTCTGGTCTGGGAAAAATATAAGAAACAATGACAAGTGTTAGTTTCTTTCCCCCACACCATCTTAAATAGCATGTACTTTCATCTTTCCGAGGAACGCCAACTCTCAGAATGACAAAATTTCATCTATAAAACCATTCAAGATAGAATAGTAGGGGGGGGAGTTCTTGCCTACTCTTTTAACTCATAGGGGGGTTTTGTTACCTTTCTCCATACAAGGTTTTTTTAGAAGATTTCGAATTCCACAGGATGTAAATTGCAAGAAACCCCTTGACTAGCTTTTCTTTTTATAATTAAAGCCCTTGATTATCTAATAAACACGATCTCGATACCTAGAGCACGGCAGGAAAGAGCCCTAAACTTTTAGACAAGTAATTTTAAAAACAATTCCTTTATTAATAGGGCTAGGCAATTGGGCAGCATATTAGTAGGAAAAACAATTCCTTTGTTTATAAGGCATAGAGATAAATCCCAAGGACAGGGTAAACAACTTTGTAGAGCTCATCAGCCTCGATTAAGCAAATTCTGGTTGCTGTTTGGAAGCTGGATTAATAAATGGAGGTCAAGCTCATTTGTTAGCAGCCTCCACTCAGATTGATGAAGGACTGGATTTTACCTTCTAATATAAAAACCAGTATAAAGTTCAATTTTTTGGGCAATAACACTTCTAGTAAAACCCAAACACTGTTAAAATTCAAATTTCCCATAAGACAATAACCTATTAAACCAAAATGAATAGCATCTCAGAGTGGGCCTGCAATCCAATCACAACTCATAAAAACCTCAACAACTCTCAATAATGCAAACCACCCCTCTAAAATAGGACCACGATAGCAAAAGAGTGAGTAAAAAAAAATGAAGTCTTTAGGCAAGAACTCGATAAATAACCATAATCACCAAGATATTAACATGGATCATGATCCCAAATCAGAAGATACATCAAGAAACCAAATGTTGTAGTTAATTAGAAGTACCTGGAACAGGATCTTGATGCGTTCAAGAGGTGCCACAAGCGTCTTGGCAAATCCACCAGCCACCCCACCCGAAATCAGCTCCTTTGCAAAAAGTGGCATACCCCCAATTAACCCATTTACCAAAAACTCCTCTCCACCTCTTTCACTTTCCTTCTTCTCTCCCATTGCCCACAGGAAGAGACCCTCTTTTACTTGCTTCCTTTTTTGAAGAATTATATATATATATATATGTGTGTGTGTGTGTGTGTGTGTGTGTAGAGAGAGAGACACACACACAGAGAGGCTCTCCCTCTCCTTGTATATACGTTGAAGAAACAGAAGAAGGTACAGGGGCAAACAATAAAGACGTATCGGAAAAGTTGATTACTTGGGGGTGTGTTGGGGGGAATAAAATTGTGGCTTTGAAGCTGTGGTTAGACACGGAACAACGGAAGGAACCTTATTTATATGTTTTGGACAAGTCATTGACTCATTGTTATTACGTGCCAATTCCCAACTTAATCATAATAATAATAATAATAATAATAATAATAATAACAACAACAACAACAGCTAGGCAGTGTGGCATTTTATGTTTGTGTAAAATTAAAATGAAATAAAATTTAATCACATATTTGATAAATTTACAATTTTTATATTTATGATAAACAAAAAAAAATTGATTGAAAATTGAAGTTATATATTTGAAAAACAATTAAAAATTGATTGAAAATTGAAGTTATATATTTGAAAAACAATTAAAAATTGATTGAAAATTCAATTGAGGGTTATTATTGAAAATTAAATAAATGAAAAGATATTCTAAATTAAATATTAAAGATAAAGAGACAAGAAAAGAGGGAGAGAGAGAAAAAATAAATAATATATCATGTTGAAAAATGATAGAGAAAAATGAGGAGAAACAGAAAACAAAAATGCCAATCAAAGATAATTAAAAAAAAAAAAAAAAAGGGATAGTCATTAGATAGATTGAGTGTTTTATATATAACTAGTCATATTGCCATACCGATGCGTGTATATAATAAACAAATAATAAAGCTTAGTTATAAACTTAGAAATAGTTATTAATTTTTTATATGAGAATATTTTTTTGCCTATCAGTATATTTATTAAATTAATAAAAATAAAATATAAAAAATAAAAACTAAATTAAAAAGTTAATATATAGAGAGTTGAAAAAAATTATTAAATGGTGGGAATAAGAGAAGGGACAGAGAGGGCGCGTGCGCGCGAGAGAAAGAGAGAGAGAGAGAGAGAGTAAAATAAATGCGGGAAAGTAAAAAAGAGAGAGAAGAGATCATGTAAATTTGACAAATTAAATATATCAAAAATAGTTATTAACGAAATTGATGCTTTATATAATAGTATAGTATAGATAATAATAATAATAATAATCATCCCAACTAATGAAAAGAGGGAACCTACATTTATTTATATTAATATAGAAAGAAAAAGGAAAGGAGAAAAGTAAATCAAGGAATTCGTCCAATTGGGCGTGCTGAAGAGATAACGTGTTAATTTAATCAGCCACAACTGTGCGGCTAAGCTCATACTATTGGACTGCTTTTAATAAGAAAATGGGATTGTGTTGGATACATAATTGAAAATAAATGTTCGTTGTAGATTCCGTTGGATGTAATTGAACATAAATGCATCGTTATCATCTAATACTGTATTTAGTAGTAATGATATATGCCATGGATATCCGCAATTTAAACTCAAAAAATAAAAAAATATACATATCATGGATATCCATTATAATTTTAAAAAATACTTGATAGATTGATACGAACTGTTGCAAGGTTCAAATTATAAAATTAAGAATGAAGCAATTAAACTGAAAAAATCATCGTTATATCGAACATCTGCAGCATCCATATTCGGATTAGTCATAAATCGGATAATCAAGACACAAAAAAAATAAAAAAACAAACAACAACAACAAAAGCAATCATTGCTGCAATTTTACCAAAAACCTCACATGAGAACTGTCGCGATCCGTCATTTTATGCCGGTCTGACACTATTGTTACAAGTCAATATATTTTCTGTTTACTTAACAAAAAAACAGTACAATGAAATAATTATTTTGACTCTCTTATAAAATTTAATTAGTAAAAATAGAGATAAAGGGCGGGTGTGGTAATTTGGTCAGAGTTTTTATAACTATGTAAATTTAATTTTTCATCAATTAGATAGATGAATTTTGCATCAAAACCAGATATATATTGTCTAAATTTGAATTTAGAACCAAAGAGAAAATGGTTTACAAGTTTGTACATCCTTTTGTATTTCTTTTTATTTTTCGTAATTTCTACAATCAAATTGATGGGGCATATTTCGGATGTACCACATGGTAGCCATTCATGAGGCCAACGCTTGAGCTATGGCTGCATGTTGATTTGGAGCATTCAATCTAGGCCTAGTAGAAATGTACATGACTCATGAGGGCACCAAATTGAGCGGTCTGGTCGAACAAGTCTTCAATTAGACCAACCCGCTCTTCCCAGGCCAACAGCGTAAACATCCAAGAGTTCAACCTAATGCCCTCGATCTAGCTCGATGGGTCGACATCATCCCCTCTGAGCGTCGAGATTGGTTGACAAGATACGCAATCTAGTGCATTTAATATGGATCATATCAATTCTTATCTGAATTAACTACATTACCAGGCCGACCTTCCCACACGCCACCTGTGTCACGTTATTAATGCAGTCACCTAAAGTGCCATGTCAAAAATCGTTTGACTTACAGGTTGATCCATCCCTCATAGAATTACCTACAAAAACTTAGGGAGTGTTTAAAGTAAATGCCCCTCAATTTTCTATGTACAATATTTAGATCAATTCACTAAAAATACCCCTCATTTATTGAGGCATGTAAGCTATGCCACTCATTACTGTTGCATACCCTCTTTATTATATCTAGTCGATATTTTCCTCATATTTGATTTAAATATTGAAGGATTTTAGTCGAAGTTCCCTCACCTCTTGTATTGCAGAAATTTCCCAAGTCACCTGTTGAGCCAGCCGTAGCCTGTTGTTCGACATCTTATTGGTCGTCTTCAATGTTTTCAAAATCGGACCAGACTTGTTGGTCCGATCGGTGACCGGTGCCTGGTCCAGTCCAAACTAGACCCCAAAATCGAAAGTGACTCAACCCGCCTAGAACCAATCAAAATCGGTGAAAAATCGGTCGAACCGGTTCGGTGGGCCGACTATTATTATTATTATTCTTTATTTTCCTATTTTTGGAGATTAAAACCCAGTCTAAAAGATAACCCAACTCTCTATCTCTTTTTTTTTTCTGTCCAAACCAAACCCTAGCCACCGTTCGCTCGCATCCACCGCACCTCGCCTCGCCTAGTTGATCCGCCGCCCGATTGCTACTGCTGGACTATTGTTGTGCGTCGTGCTGTTGCTGGACTGCTATTGTCTGCTGTTGGTAAGTGTTCTTTTATTTTATTTTTTTTCTTTTTTTCCCCAAATTTCAGCCCTCTTTTTAATTTATGTTTTCCCCCAATTTTCAGTTTATGTAATTTGTTTTAATATGGCAAAAATTTAAGTTTATGTAATTTGTTTCAATATGGTAAGTACAATTTTAGTTTAATATAGCAAAAAATTCAATTATTGTTTCTAATAAATTGGTAAGTACAATTATTGTTTCAATTATTGTTCCCCCCCCCCCCTAATTTTAGCTATATTCCCCCAATTTCACCCCTATTTTCAATAACTAATTTCAATATGACAAAAATTCTAGTTTTATTTTCTTATTTAAATTTACCATTGTAATTTTTGTTCTGTAATCGAAAAAGACGGCTAACTTCAATATTTTGAATTTGCTCTTAAGAGATGAAAACTATCGGATCCTCGTCCACTACACCATCAAATCCATCACAATCGGTGCAACAATATAGTAGTGGGCAAAATCCCCATCATAGAAGTGACATAGCTTGGGGACATTGCTATGAGGTACCCTCAAGTGGAAAAACTCGCACATTAAAGTCCCTATATTGCGATCAAGCAATTAGGGTTTATTTGGACTTGGATGTAAGATGTGAAAAAACATGTTTTTTGAATTATCTTGTTAATTGTTATTTGTTAGCTTTTAGATTTGGATTGAATGATGAGTTGGATTTTTAAGAAGAATGATGAGTTGGGTTTTTATTAAATAGTAAGGTAAATTTCTTGTTTGGTGGTTATTATTATTATTATTGGGTTTTCTCTAAAAAATTTTTATGTATTTATGATTTTTTTATATAAAAAAAATTAATTTAATAATTATTACATATTTATGGCATCACACCGGTTGAACCGGTGGTCGAACCTGTTGAACCGGTTGAACTGGTAACCAATAAGGCCACCGGTTCAATGTTGGTCCAATTTTGAGAACATTGGTCGTCTTGATTCGACCAGCCCAATCGGCTACGAATTCTACACATGTCATTGGTCTTGTCTATTTCAACTTCGACTGTTTGTTCTTTCAACCAATCAATTTAACCTTTCAAATATGCATGAAATGTTAACATTCTTTTTAAACAAAAGAAAAAAAAAATAGAAAATAGAAAATAGAATCTATCTCGCCAAAATAGATAAAAATATCTATTATGATCCAAATTCAAACTACATCATATCAATAAATTTATAAAAGTAAAAGAAAGACCTCACACAAATTTATCATGTGCCGACAACCAGATTTGAATGCATAGTCAACAATTTTTTCTTTTTAATTTTGTTGCTGATATATAGTCTACAAAAGACAACTTACAGTACTACAGAAGAGGATGGCGCATTGTGAAACCATTGCTATACTTAAAGTATGTGTTTGAACATTGAGAGTGGCGACGGTAAATTATACAATTTAATGCACACCAAACCACAAACCCGAATCTTTTATTTCAATTAATGTTTTATCTCATATTCTATAGGTACATACCTGCCACGCGTATATAAAATGTTACTTAAGCACACACTCGGATATAGATCACTTACACTTTGATCGAATAAGAGATTATACACGGAATAGAAGAGAGAATCTAAAGTGACAACCTCACTGCACTTTCATAGGCCAAAGGCCAAAAATTTTCGAACTACTGCTATCTAAACTCGAATGTGTGTCTTAACAGACAGACTATCAAGATAGCAAACAACAGTTGAAATGTAATTGCACAATATTACTAGTAATTTCCAAGAACTCTTCTTCAGCTTCACCGGTCTATCAACCTTGATGAGCTCGAGTAACAGAAACGACATATATGCAACAATTTTACTCTTTCGCACCATCATCGGATACTTTTCACGAACACTAAGGAGCCGAGAATGCATGATCAGTTGGTGGCTGCTGATGTCCCATCTATGTTAATCTTGTAAATGACTACAATTGAGTTGTTGAGGGACTTAAATTGTCTTCGTTGGGCCTTATGTCAATAAGATTGAGTAGGATTCTAGCGAGATCTTCGCTGTAGACCCATTCATAAACTTTTGCTTTGACAAGTTGGGAGTTTTTCAAAATGCGATCCCATAAACGGAAGTATTTTCTTGGCATAACGCAGTCTCCCGGAACGAGCTTCAGAGTTGGACAAAAGTCATTCATTCCATCTCCAATGTATATTATTCTTTTGCTCTCACTTTCAGGTATAGAAGCTTGGATCCGCTCAATTATGCGGCCCTATAATGGAGAACAAGACAAAAGTGTCAAATTTTAAGGCTAATTCTAGCAAACTCTATAGTTTATATCAATTTGAAGACTAGAAGACACTACTTCAAAGGAAGTTTAGAACATCTTAGCAACTAAAAAAACCATGCTGTTCGTAATACTTTGAGCTTGCTGCAACGGTTTTCAGTTGCCAAAGGAAGTTGCGTAAACAACTATAAGCCAGCCCCAATGACCTCCCACCAGGAACGGAGCCAGGAATTTAATTGAGGGGGGGGGGGAGGAGGGGCGAAATTTTTTTGAGATCATTAATTATTAAAATGTAAAAAATTAAAATATAAAATAACAAAAATTATCATATTTATACATATACGATCAAGTAGAAGTGCTACAATAAAAAAAAAATGCTACAATCAAAACAATATATAAAAAATGATACTAAAAAGTTTAACTAGTTATTCTCTATTTCAAAAGAAACAAATATAGTAGATAATAAATTGCTTTCAAAAAATACTTAACAAAGAATTTTTTAAAACTAATAAATAAAATTGACATAAAACCACATAATAATATACAATCAAAACTCAAAAAGTATTAAAATAAATTTTTTTTCCTCTTTTTGTTCTCACAATCAAAAAATATATTCAAAATTCAAAAAATATCTTTTTTTAATACTAGCAAGATTCATTCAAGTTCAATAACCCAACAAATAAATATCAAGACTCATTAAATTTAATATCGAACAACTATCAAGATTCGTATCAACAATTCTAAGATTCAAATCTCTACACAAAAATTAATTACAAAAAAAAAAGAAATAAATAAATGTATAAATGTCAAAATTAGTACACAATACCTTTTTATAAGTTGCTTTCGAAGAAAAAGTTGAACATTATAGGGTTTGTGAGAGAAGAAAATTTCTAATAGAATTTTTAATATTTTAATTTGAAGATAATGAGAAAAAAGAGAGGAAAGAGAAAGAGAGAGAATTTAAGTATTATAGTAAATGAGATTAGGTAAAAATATATAACCAAAAATAAAATAGAGTAGAGAAAATTAAATTTTTTATTACATATCTTATATAAAAGTCAAAATTTTATTTTTGGAGGGAGGGGGCGAAATTTACAAACAAATGGATTTTTGAAAAATTGAGGGGGGTCGACTGCCACCGCCAGCCCTGGCTCCGTCACTGCCTCCCACAAAGATGAATAATCATGGCAGGATAGATATAGAACTTAACTAACTTGATAATGGTCATAGAATGAGAAAACTGATGACATTGCACTAACAGCAAACACCTTTTCTTACTGAGTGATGTATAACAATTGAAGCAACAAACAAAAGCCGAGCAAATGTAAGGTCAAGATATCAAGAAACATTCATATAGAGAGATTTAGTGGGCAACAAAATGTACCTTGCACAAGTGAGGAGGACAGAGATTGCAACCATGGGTTGAAGCTGGATCATGATAGGGAAAGACCCTAAGCCTTCCATTTTCTACAAAAGCCGGGTTTGTGGTGATCTCCGAGAAACAGTGGTATATCCCATAATGTTCCAAAATAGTTTTGATGTAAAATAGGTTCGAGTCGCTGACCACCTTCAATTCACATCTGGAAACACCCCAAACATTTCAAATACATCTTGCAGGACGAATTAGAGATCGAAAATAGTAAATATTACGGAAGAACAAGAAGATGATTTGTCAATACCCAAGATCATGGGCTGATTTTATAGCTGCAATGACATCGGGATGCAAAGGCATCCTTTTCAAACAATCAGCGACATCATCAATTGTTTTTCCTTGAATGTATAGCTCCTCCAACATCCTGTCCTACAAAAACATCGGTGTAGTAAACAATGAAACTACATATCAAGAAACAAACCTTAAGTCAAGCTAAAAATGTTCTCATAAAGTGGTTAGAGATTTTCTTCACCAATTTCAAATACAAAGAACCCTGTTTAAGCATATAAAGACATTGCCAAATTGATACATAGCCCCAAGCATTGCCACTGACACAAATGGTACAAAGTTGATGAAGCAAACTAAGATCCCATTTCTTCAAGATGAGAAACAACAATTTAACTTATACATCTGCACAAAATTCTATCAGACGCCCAGAAACAAAACGTAGAACAAATTAAAATAATCAAGAAACACCAAATACACACACACACACATGTATATACATGATACACTAGTAGAGAATGAAATGCAGACCATGAGAGCGTTCCAGGGCAATGTGGGGCGGAGTTGATTGAACAATTGGGTGAGAAGCATATTCTCTATAATCCATCTGTCGCTGTCGTCTTCGATCAGAGTCCGATCGAAGTCGAATATTATCACGATTTTTCCAGCCATTTTTAGCCGTTTATCGGCGTCCAGCACGGTGAGTTTCTCGGTGGCGCCGCCCCCACCCAAGTATAAATGCAGCCGCCAGTTGACGATTTGTGTTTTTCAGTTTGACCCTTTTTTTTTTCGCTTTTTATTCTCCAAAATGTTGTTTGGGCAATTGGGCCTGGGAGTATTTGGGCTTCTATAGCAGCATTTGATGGGCTCACAATCCACGGCAAAGTAACATTGGTTGAGATAAAAGCGTTGGAAAGGTCCAATTGTGAACCCCATTTTACATCATTTTACCAGTAGCCGATTTATAGTAGCTGAAGAGGAATAGAACTTAATTCACTGTCATACCTGTAAGGTTACAATTATTAAATTGGGGTTCGTACCAAGAGGCGAAAAGAATATTTCGCAGAATTTAGATTTCTTAATTAGAGAAGACTCATTGGGTATGCTCCCCCCAACCTTCTTCTTAAACACTCCCCTCTCCACCAACCACAACCGAGAAGAGAGAGAGAGAGAGAGAGACCAAAGACCAAAGACCAAAGACCAAAGACCAAAGACCAAATATGGGATGAAAAATTGGACACACAACAATCAACCAAATATCAGTGGTATGTGCAAACAATTCTACTTTCAGACAAGTAAAAGTTATAGAGAAAGTTAAAAAAATAAATTGAGTACTAGAAGTGCATTTCAGGTCCTTTACAACAAAACGGTATTATATATTTTCAGTCACTTATCAATATACGTTATATGTATTGATGAATAGTTAAAATAAAGAAAAAATATCTTAAAACCATATCATAAGTTTTTTTCTTTCTTTATCTCAATCATTCATCAATACATGTGGTATATATAGGGTGGTAAAAGAGAAGATGTAACACGATTTTATAACAAAAGATTCTAACCTGTAAAAGTAAGTAATATTTGAAAAGAAATATTGAAAAATAATGGTTGACTTTTGAAAAAATAATTAGAAGTTGGAGAAAGCAATGTGAAAACTGCTTCTAATTTCTAGGTTATTTTAACTTTTTTCTAGTAGGCAATAGAAATATGAAAACAAAACGCTCTTTTTGCGCTTTTTTTTTATTATTATTTTTCACCAAAAGCTAGAAAGACATTTTTTCTTTCAGGAATGGCAAACGCCCCCATAATTGCAAACTCCCACCAGTTGTGCATTTTCAGAAATACACCAATTTCCCCTCCCCTTTTTGTTCACCAAAAGACTATCTTTGGAGGAGACGTATCTTGTATTGTTACTTGTATTGTTAGCCTGTTAGGTTTATATTCTAAGAATTGTCTAAATCCAAAGTTCTGAATTATTTCCAATTATTATGGGGCTTTAAATTCATAATTAGTAATTTGAAGTTAATGGCTCAACTATCCTGATGAATATAAAATTCAATGAATTGAAGAAATTTTTTTTTCAGTATTATTATTAATTATTAAAAATGCCAATCAATACAGTGAAAATAAGATAATAATTCCAATTTATAGGGTTCAACATAAAATCAATTTGCCTAACAATCACATAAACAACTTGATTCGCAAATTGTTTTACAAATAAAAAATACAAATTGTCCAAATTAAAGTAAATAAAGAACTTTAAATTCGGATTCTCTCTCCCAAATTAAAATCTCTCACCATTCAATTACAACCAAAATAACTTGACAAGTATGCAGAATATATTTAGTTAATATCATACCCCGCAATCTTGACAGACTCGTCACCTTCCAATATCCTCCCAAATTTTAAAGAATCAAAACTTATACATCACCAGTTTTCAGTGCCGTGAAGGCCAACCCAGACCAAGTGGTTGGCTCCATGTGCTGCATAGCAAGCCAACAATTAACGACTCTATTTTAACAATGAACAAACTAACAGTTCAGAGAGAGAGAGAGAGAGAGAGAGAGAGACAAGAGCCACCAGCTCAATTGCTCTGGGTTATTTATAGCTCGTCGTCATCATAAATGTCACCTTCAAGATTTACAGATCATACGAATCAAGTGATACCGACTACAAAGGAGTGAATAATCCAAAAAATACTACCACACCCCCTAGTATATGTCCAATAAAGAATTTCTGTCTGCTATCTACAACCATCATAATTCTACCCTGCTTCTAACTACCGTAAACACTGGTAACAAATAAGAATGAAATAAAAAACAGAAGAAAAAGGAAGAAAATGTATGGAGATCCAATTTACAGAGTGGACAATGAATCCAATACCGTTTACGATGTTTGTGTCGACAGGCGAGTCTTGATTGGTTTTAGTTTCAATCCCATGCTTTCTGGAGTCAGGAGTTCCGGAGCAATACAAGTAGGGCTCAGTGGACTCTCTGGGCTCCCACTAAACTGATTCGGCCTATACAAACCATATCCCATTAGAAAATATTGCAATGATGTCAACATAGCTTGCGGCTGCTCCTCTGTCACAATTGATCCACAAGCTTGTACCTGTATAACGTCGTAATTCTTCCATGAGCACACCCTTTTTACAAACAGTATTCATATTATCGCGATTTCGTGACAGACACGAGTTTCAAGAACTGTTAAGCTACGCTCCATCTACTTTTTAGGAAGTATACATTTATATATGTTTATTGCATACCTCAACCAAGGCACTGAATCTTTTGTCCAGCTTAGTAATCATGTGAACTGACTCTGAATGAAAAGGAGAATCATCCCCCACAAATATAAGAGTTCGGCACTTCAGTGTCTTCAGGCCATCAGAAATGTCAGGTCTCCTGTTCATTGGCATTACAAACTTGAATAAGATAAAATCTCAACCAAGCGCAACTGAAAACGTTAGAAAACTTGGCCTGTAAATAAGTATATTAGTATAATATCAGTCCATTTTTACCTGTCTATTGCTTGAAGAAATCGCAACACATTTGTGCTCTGCCTTTCATCCAGCAGCTGCAAACCAGATAAGTTTAAGATAACTGCGTATTAACTTCTCAAAAATTGTTCTATAAGGTACCATGTATAGAACCAGGCTTTGGATAAAGATAAACAGAAACTTAGTGTTCAAGCACTTACTCTTCTGCATGCTTGAACAATATCTGATTCTGGAAAATCATCACTACCACGGACTTCCTAATACAGTAAAATGCAAAATATTGTAATCAATAAATCCCACGAAAAAGGATTCCCAGAAAATGGGGTTGTGGGGATAATTCACTGATTGGGGAACAGAGATACTAAATACCTTGCTAAAGTACCGATGAAGTAAGCATTCCTTCAGCAGACGACACATACCATAATAATATAGCAAACTAGACATCACCTGCACAATTCCGTAATAATTCTCAATTTTATCCATTGGAATTCTGTAGACTGAGAATACTGATAGAAAAGTGTCAATATGGGACCTTGTTACAGAGCCATTCTGTCCAAGACGGTGCTTTGCACAAAGGAGAAACAAGGATCAAACCAAGAACCCTCTCCCTGTATTTCAACTAGTACGTGAACCCTATTAGTATGATCAACAACTAGAAACAGAAGGATTGCAGTGAAACTCACACAAATGGAAACATACAGCAAACAAGGTAAGGATGTAAGCACCAGCCGTTACACCCATGCACATAACTGCACCAAGCCTGAACAAAATTAAATTCTCTGTTAGGAACATATATCCAATCACAATCATGTTACTAATTAGATGCAACAAGAGAAATCAAGTCCAAAACAAAATTGGCCAAGAGCAATGAAAACATAAGTTTATAAAGCAAATGCAGCTTTAAGGTTACCTAAAATAGTTGAGCACCTCAAGAACTTGATCCGCTAAATCATCAACAGAAGGCACGGGATCTTCATCACAAATTGCAGCAGCTCCCAACTGCAAGAACTCTTATTAGAGTCCCATATTTAAATTTTCTTGTGAGTAATATTATTCAGTATCAGCGCGAATATGTTGCGAGAAAATAATGAAAAATTACAATACATTCATCAACCAGTTGGGCAATTAACAAACCTCAAGTCCTGGAGGACTAATATGGTAAACACAGAAATTGTGAAGCAGCAACGCTGCCGCTTCTGGACAAAAGAACAATCCTTGAAAACAAGACATATCTGCAGAAAAAGACACAAGCAAAATATTTGTTGGACTGGGGAAGGAGATAAGAAAGTTACACTACGCCATACAAAAAATTGACAAAATAGTCATAGCTTATTCGAAAAAGGGGATTACTGAGTCGAACTTTCACTCACGGTTTAAAGCTAAATCAGGATAAGTGATCAGAGCTGGCTTATCTGGATCTCCATAAACTATAACAGACACAGAACCACTGCCAGTTCGTATGACATGCTCCTGAGTAAAGAATGCACATAATAGATAATAAGCAAAGATCCACAATAATTAAAACAGAATGTTCAAAATTTAATACTGTGGGAAAAGCAAACCCATTATACCATTGATATTTTCTCCCTGAAAAGGAAACTATCAGTCGTATGGAAATAATCATTGTTTTTGTTTAATCATCTTTCAAGGAAAGGAAAACACCAACACCTATCCAACCAACTTTTTCACTCTTCATAGAACACCTATCCATGTGCAGCTCACCTTTTTAACCAGGCTGCTGACTACAATGAATAATGAAAAGGACAAAGCAGGAAAAGGGGTTTTGCAGTTTCCAATCATTCGACGTTTAAAAAAAGAATCAATCTGAAAGAGTCCGTACAGAATGAAACTATAATTATGCTGAAAGATATAATAAACTTACGACGACCGAAAGTCTAAACCGGCAAAAGAAACAAAATAATGACCGAGCAACAGCCAATTGCGAAATAGATTAATTTGAATAAAGAAAGCAACCGGTGTCATGGTATTCTAGATAACAGACAAGCTGCAACTAATGACAATGAAGAATCAAAAGCTAAAAAGAAAGAGCATAAGAACTAATGGAATCTAACTATGATTACTACAACATGAAATAAGTTTACAAATTGATGTCTTCCTCAATCTATTGTATCTCAGAGAAAATGGATTAAATTTACAGCAATAGATGAAGAAATATCCAATCTTGAATCTTGTAAAGTGTTCAAATGAACTGGGCTAATATTTTAGTTTGCATATGCAATTTTTCAACAAGGATTGAGAAAACTCAAATTAGATAAAAACAGCTACCATGATGGTATCATTTTGTAGTACTTTAACCCTCCGTTTGATTCTTGAATTTTGGTAAGAAAAATAGGATGAAATTTTTTTTCTTTGCACTGTGCTTTCATTTTTATCCTTTTCATTTTTCTCCCACTTTTCCTCATCAAAATCCTTGTTAATAGAAACCAAGAAACGTCCATTCTTACCATAACCAGGAATGAAATGAAATATAATTGAGGAGTTAGAAAAACATTAACACCTCAAATTTCTCTGGTGTACCGTTTTGGGAGAACCCGTTTGCAAATGAAACAAAACAATCAAAACTAGGAAAAAGTTTAAGAAGATAATTTACCAAGAGCGACGAAATCATAAATTTCGGCGGCAAATAGCAGATTAAATTCACACAAGCTCAAAGCAGATGCAAAACCAATAGCCTCCCAAGTTCCCATGTATAATAAAGAGAGGAAAAACGAAAAAGAAAGCCGTCGGGAATATGAATTGGAAAATGGCCGGAAATGGAAAATAAACAAAACATTGCAAACAACAAATTCACAAATGGAAAAAAATATGAACTACGAAACACGAAGCCGAACGAAGTCATCAAGCAAAAAGCTGACCAAAAATCCCCAAAGGTATAAAAGAAACAGAAAAACAAACCACAAATTAAAAACAAAACCTTTCCGCCGAGATAAATCGTCTCCACATCGAGGCAAACGGAATCGCCGCTTAACTCAGCCATAGCCGTCGCCTCTCGCAAACACGCAGACAATACTTGCTTCTCTCTCTAAATTTTCTCTCTCCAAACATACATAAAAATCCGATTAACTGTTCGCGTATATATATGCAATAAGAAAGATGTCGAGCTTTCGGATGGCTTATATCCGAAGCGATTCTTTCGCCACCCTTTTTTTCTCTCTCTACATATATGTATATATCTATATATCAATTATTCAGAGTTTTATGTTTTTTATTTCAGTGAAACCAACTCTCCACCGACGCTTTCTCTCTCTAAAAGAAATAAATTGGGAGAAAATCTGGGGGCATTTGTGTCATTTCGGAGGACCTGTGAATGGACTGCAGTCAAGAATCTAACAGCGCTAACTGTTTCGGATACAGAACGTGCTCTTGCCATACTTCATCGGCCACACAAGTTTAATAATTTGATATATCATCAAATTTGATGCATACCGAAATTTGAATGACAGGAGCATTTGTAAGGGGACGTTTCAGGTAAGGAAACCAGCTTTATGTAGGAGCACCAAGAAGCTTTTGAGTTTCTAATGAGAATGTTGTGATTTTAGGACACAGCGTCTCATAAATTTTGGAGGAGATAATCTGTAAAGGAGCATTAAATCTCAATTAAATTAAGTTATAATATATCCAATGAAGGAAATAAGTAAATAAATAAATGCTTATAAAATAATAAATATTCCGCGAGTAGGAATATATGATGAATGGAGTGTCTTTGAGAGTGTAGAGAATGTTCTTGTGAACAAGTGTAAATAGAAGGGTACAAGTATGCGTAAATAAAATTAGATGTGTGTAAAAATAACTTAATTTCATACAAAATAATTTAGAAGTGTCTTAAATGAATTAAATAAATCTAGATAGTCCTTAACCGGGGGCAAGTGTACTTACAGGGGGAACCGTAACAAAAATGTTCTAAATTTCTACTACGTAGGTGTGGTAGACAGATTCTCGGAAATCATGTCATATTATACTTCCTAGAATTTTGTCTAGGTGGTTGGAGCACAAGGTTCTGAAAGACTTGGAGGTCGGTTAGATTGGATAGGAATGTTCACTGGGGTTTGTTTATGAGAAATAAGGTCAGGGGTGCCATATTTTAGTGGCGATAAAGTCATTCGAACTTATTCGAGGCAAATGACCGCTATGGCGAGGGGAGCACGAGCATTCCCCTCCCATCGACGCTCCTATGTGAGGAGCACCACGATGGGTCATCCTGTGGAAATCGGGGAATTGTCATCCCTAGCCTGTAGTGCTCCTATGGAAGAGGTCTCGTGCTTGGGTTGCGAGACTTGGGTTTTATAGATCCCAAGATAGTTTTTCGGAGTAATGAATGTGGATTCATCTCTTTAATTAATTAACTGGTTTTTTGTTAAGCCTTGTTCGATGGGCCATAGCTGCTTGGACCAATTGTTGGTGCAAAAGCCATCAATATATAAGTATATGTATCTTAACAAGTAATAAAGAATGAATCAAGTATCATTCCCTGAGAAATCAAATTATTTCATTACTAAATATCACTCGAAGTTCAAACAACCAAAAAAAAAAAAAAGGAAAATGATTGAAAGCAAGAAATGTAAATAACTAACAGCAAACACGGAATGAACAATCATTATAACTAAGACCTAAAATTATGAAATCCCCTAATTAAATTTGTTGAACTTATTCTTATCCCCATTTGAATTTAATAAGTTTGATTACTAATTCCGAACTAATTAATATTACAAGTGCCTTCTGACTATCTTATGAATTACTTCTTATCCCACAGTCCACTATTGCTATATGAATTAATAGAGAAAAAAATGCTCACCACATATTTGAAATGGACTACATGTGGTGTGTAGATGTATTTCTACCCTACACATGAATCAAGCTTATTCATCTTTGCAAATAAATTGAACACAAGCTTTACTCTTGCTAACCTATCCTAATTTTCTCTTCCAAGCTTAATTAGGATCTAGAAAGCTAGTATAGTCGGTGATTAGGCAACCAAGCAGAGATAAATCAAGCACTCAAAAGAAAAAGACCTGTCAAAACTCACGAAATATCAAAGGAAAATAAATGCGGATTCAATTCATTCAAAAAGATTCATTAATAATTCTAGAAAAAAGAAAATTAGCTTATAACTAGGCAAAGTAACATTTTAGAAAGTAAAGATAACACCATGAGATTAGGATACAAAAGAGAAGAGGGAGAGCAAAATCTCTAATAATAGCATTGTTGAACTCGGCTTCGATCCCTCTTGAATTCTTGAGTCTCCAAGTCACGAACTAAAAACCAAAAGAGGAAAAATAATCTAACGAGAAAACAGTTTTCTTCTCTAGCCAAAAACTATTTATACTGAAACCCTAGCCCTATTAAAATAAGGTAAAAGTCCAACAAAATTATTTCCAAAGTAGCCTTGGACTCTTCTTTCGCATTTCTTGCGCTCCCGCATACGAAAATCCTATGCTAGAGCATAGGGTTTATGACTTGACAATAACTTGTGAAACTTTACGCCATACTGAAGCGTACGATTTCCCTGCTTGAGCACACGTTCACATGTGAAAAACTCGAGCCTTTTAATCGATTTGTGCCGGAACATGCAGATCTTTATGCTAAAGCATGAGCTTTGTTGTCCATTATGTTCTTTTTTTTATGTTGAAACATGGCCTCTTTTGTGCTTTAATATGAGTTTTTCTTCATTTTAGTTCATCCAGCACAAAATCCTGCAAAATAATCCAAATGAATTAATAAGCATAATAAAATGATGTATAAAAATTAAAAAGTACAAATAAAATTGTTAATTTATATAAAAAAATTATGGCTTATACAGGATTTATCACCAATTCAATATTATTGAATTTGATAGGATCACAATTATTTAACTATAATCAAGATATAATTTAGATATAATTATTTAAATTATAATTAATAATCTTATAAGTATTTTTAGATTTTTATTCATATGATATTCAATTAATACATATGAATAATCAATATACTATACTTGTAAATAATTTTAATATATCTTTGATTGTATAAGTATAATGAATATTAAAATAACATATTATTCGCCATGTACCATATTGGATATGTGTAATACATGCACTAAATGTATTATTTGTCAAGCTTATGGAATATTTCTTAATTATTCATACATGTTATATTAGTATAATACGGATTTTAACTAATGCAAACTTGAGTAAATATTTTCTTGAACTAATAACTCATTTTTGATTAACCTAGCTTGATCAATTTCGTAAGACCAATAATTAGCAGTGCACGAATATTCCTATCCTTCCCTTATGTCATATTAATCACCAATATATATATATATATATACAAGCCGAATTAAGATTTGTTTTTGACAAGAATAAAATCTAAACATCACACGCTGATCCATGTGCTGTGGATGGTATGAGTAATGTTGGTGTTGTTGGCCCAAAAATGGCAATTAGCAAGGTTACAGTCACAATTAAGTTGGACATCTTTCTGAGGGCCCAAAACGATAAACTGGTACGTTAAAAATATTGAAAAATAAATAGAATAATGTAAATCAGTAACGCTCCGGTTCGGATCTTCTGTTACATAATCGTGTTACATCTCCTGTTACACTTATCAATACACGCCACGTATATTGGTGAGCGGTCGAGATAAGGAAAGAGAAAAACTGATGATATGGAAACAAATATAAAGATTCTCTTTCCTTATCTCGACCGCTCACCAATACACGTGGCGTGTATTGATGAGTGTAACAGGAGATGTAACACGATTATGTAACAGAAGATCCGAACCGCCTATATATATGTGTCTAAAGAACACTTGGCGTGACCATAACTCAAAGAAAATAAATATTATACTTCTAATAACACGTTAGACACAATGCCAACAACCTAGATTGAGATGTTAATACAGATTAAGCGCAAGACCAACAAAGTTAAATATCCTTTATTTTTGATAGAGCGGTTTGCAAGAAGCAGTTTTCTGACTGCACTATCCGAAAACATTTTTGCAGCAAAATACTAATAATGTTTACAGATAAAGGCCAAAGCTGTTGGAATGTACAATCAAAGGACATGTTTTCTGAGAGACACACATCTCTTTAACATAATCCGACGCCACGCATTACCACACCCGATCATTTTAGTCACGCGTACTGTTCTTAATCCACTCCAGATATGGTAGATTGCCACCGGTAATGGGTAAGGCTATCACTTCAGGCACCCTACGGAAAACATGGGAATCATAATGTCGAAAAAAAATGAAATAACCGATGATAAAAATTAAAATGCTACTGAGAAAACGCCCCCGGGTATTCTTTATGGATATGGTCTTGTTACTATCATAATATATCCAATATTGAATGTTGGGGGTTACTTTACTCAAGTATCAACTTTTTATTCAGATGTTCGGATAAGTAGGAAAGGAGCCAAGTACTCACTCATATTCATGATTTGCCTTCACATGCTCTGTCAAAGCTTCTAGAAGAGACTCCCTCGTCTTGATTATGAGCAGCTCCTCAGAATCAGTTTGTATCTGTTAACAGATGACGCGGAAAACATAATTTTCTGAATTTAATTCGCTAAAGCAAAAAAGAAAAAGAAAAAGCCACTCGGAATAAATATTTACCTCTCCTTTCCACTCATAAATTGATTCGATGCCTGCACATACAAGAAATGACAATAATTTGCGTGTCAGCAGTGTAAGCATCAAACAGTGTGCCGACAAAGGGAAGTTCAAAGGGGCAAGAATGAGCAACCATAAGATTATTACAATATGACTATTTGATTTAATAAGGACACTAAATACAACACAGAAATTCATTACTGATCACTTGCAGCTTTTACAACTAAAATTTTGAATGTTTATGATTCATACTGGCATGCTAGTGAATATTAGAAGAAAGATTTTGTATTCAATAAGCAAAAGCTGAAAATTAGTGAATCTTCAGAAAGGAACTATCTTTTGCTACTCAAATATATTTCTACACAATACTTTCATCTTTACCAAACATTTATTTAGGGGGAGAAGCACTAGCCTGGTACTCGATTAACACATGCAGCGAGCCGTTCTTTAACTAAGCTTTCCGCCAGTTTTTTCCCTGCACCAAATGCCAGGAGAATAAATTAATAAACCAAAATAAGCAATCCATGAACTAAAATAACCTATTGAGAGATGCAGAAGACGGACATTCACAGGGGAGTACTCAATATAACAAATCATGACTTACAATCGTTACAAGAGTTTCAATCTATAATTCAAAATGGATAAATTCGAGATATACTAACTTTGAAAATACAAAAGCATTGATATTCAACATGAACTAAATATTAACAATGAGATATTCATCTGAGATAAACAATAGCTAGTAGGAACTTTCACTTTCTATTCGTTATATCTAATGGGCTAGATAAGGTAAGGTACTGGAATCTAAAATGAATAACAGAAACAGTAGAAAACATTGACAAGATATGCATACGGACACAAACTCAACATCTCAACCTACTTTTGACAAGTCAATATGGCCCTCACTGTTTTCAAACAATGTTAAATTAATTAAAGGAAGATAAACTAAGTCTAAAAACAAACCTGCTTCCTTGTTGGGAACCGTAACATAGACAACAATGCTGGGAACAGTCTTATTCGTCTCCATCCTTATCCTATGAACTTTCCTACTCTGTGCCTGTGCACCAAATTTTGATCTGTATATATTAAACGAAATACAGCCGTTAGATGCCAATTCTTCACTTTGAAACATAAACCATTAAAACCTGAGCCAGAGAACTTTGTCATCGAATGCAAAGAAATAAAAGTTACCGTAAAAGAGGAACAAAGGGGAGGGATTGAGCACACCCCGTTCTCGAGGACAGAGAAATAGAGGAACAGAGATTGGAAAGACCCAAACTAAGCACACAAAAAGCACCCACAAGAGGCAGACGACGACGAACCACTGTGGATGAGACAACGGATGAAAGTCTTAATGCCATGAGAATTTGCAATTTGGTTTGGCTTTATAGGAACTAGAATTACCTGATACCACAAACATGCACTATACATTTTAGACGCCCATGAAAAGAAAGGTATATAGTTCTATATAGGTTATGACAACAACAATCTGATACCACAAGCATGTACTACACATGTTTTAGAACCCATGAAAAGAAAGGTAACATTTTCACTGTATTACGACAATGACCAAATTGGATTCCCAATTTTTGCAAGACAAGTGCATTCAACGTAGCAAGCGGAATTAATGAAATTATAGACTAGCGTTATATGTCTATTGTAATTTCTAAATACCTCCATTGCTCTCACCATAAAGATAAACTATTTGAAAATGCTAACAACTTCACAACTGCAAACACTTTGCTTATGCCGCAGAAAACGTGGACAAGCACAACCCCCCACCCCCCCCCACCCCCACACACGCACCAAAAAAAAAAAAAAAAAAAAAAAAAAAACCTACACCCCAAAATGAAAAAGACAATGGACAATCGTTTCTATTTCATCTGGTGGTACTTAGAATTGAAACATGAATTCTGGAATTTATTAAAGATCAGTCAAATTTCAGTACAATTATTCTTTCAATTCCTTGATACCAAACGCTACAACGTCAGACATAACCCCAGAAATAACATTTTCAAAGACACAAGAACGGCACTAAGGAGAAACTATTTCGCGTCGGTAATCAAGAATTAACTATCTATTTCTTGATTAATTCAACATTAGGAAACTATAGTATTCATTCACATCAAAATATCGCTCAAAATACACACACAACAACCTAAAAGAAAAAGAAAATCTTGGGTTTCACTTTCAGTAAAGAAACTCCCAGAAGCTAAATCCAAACATTACGAATTTCCAATACCCAGAAATGAACAAAAAAAGTTGAAAAAAAAAAAAGATTGTCACCTTTGAGTTGCCGTAGATTTCAGATTAGCTTGCTGTCTAGTGCAGCAGTGATGAATGAAGTTGCAAGAGAACTATGAACGAGGGCTTTATGGTCAATGGCCATGAAAAGTAATTTCGCATTTCGCATTTAGATCTACCCCACAACTTTTCTACAATATTAAGATCACCCCAAACGTTTTTGTATTTCTTTGTCTCTTCATGATGTTTATTTATCAAAATTTTCAGTCTCTCTGGACATAATGCCTAATGGTAGTATTTGGTTTTTTTAACATAGGTTTCTTGTATTTTTAACTTTTATTTTAGCTTTACTTTTTAATTGATTGATTGCATCTGGATATTTGTATTATTTAAAGAAATAGAGCAACAAAATAGATAAGAAAATATTTAAAATTACAAAAAATTAAAAATTAAAGAGCATACTAATTACAAATAATTAAATGATAATATTAAAAATATCAAAAATAACATATGTTTAGTGATAATGATTTTATTTTGTTATTAATGATATTATTCTAAACAACAAAACTTGTTATGTTATCACTGAATAATTTAAATATTGCAAAGTTTAGTATTTTAATTTTTCATTATCTCAAGTTACTCCATTTTCGATATGAATTTAACCTTTCTTTCTTTCTTTCTTTTCTTTTGTTTTTTTTTTTTTTTCAGTTTTGGGATTTCTTGTAATAATCTCATAAGTGTGGGACTAAATATACGCAGAGATAGAGCCAAAAATTTTCATTTGAAGGGGCGAAATAAAATTTCTATAAAATATTAAAGGTTTTTTTTATGATTTTGGGAGAGCAGGAAAAATTCAAATTTTTCAAAAAAATACAAATAAATTTTGTCTCGATATAAACTTAAGGGGGGACGCCCCCTCCAACTCCCTACCCTCCGTCTCTAATTATATACATACATTCCTGTCTTCTACTATAAAAAAACACAATGTATATTGTACGTATAAAATTATGTTTTAGATGCATAATCGAGTGGAGAATTTTTACACTTAAAACAACTACTCTCGCTAAACAAGATGATACCATGGTCCATATCTGAGCTGTACATGCAAGGAGCTTATTCTTAATCTTGTTCAAAACTATGGCAGCATCTTCAATACATAATCTTTCATGAGGAGATTCCATGGAGCACTGCAACGCCAGTTCCAAGATTGATGATAAGCAAATCAACTTTTCATTCCAGAATTCTGCATGTGGCAACACCAGCTTGGGATCTATGATGTGAATAACTTCATCAGACATGGAATTCTGAACCCAATTCCTTAGGCTCAAATTTTCAGCCAACATATCATCATTCGGTTTCCTTCTCGTAAAAACTTCCATCAATATGATACCGTAACTATAAACATCACATCTTGCCGACACAACTCCATCCATCCCGAATTCTAATTGCAACCAACAAAATTTGATCAAATATTATGGATAAGAAAGTACGAAAATGTATTTGAAGTTGATGCGAAGATGAGAGAGCAATTTTATCTGACGCGATGTAGCCAAAAGTCCCCAATGCCATCGTTTGTACAAAGCTTTCTGTCTCACCAAGTGGTTTTGCGACACCAAAGTCACACAAATGGGCCACCATATCTTCGTCCAACAATACATTACTACGCTGTAAATCACAATGACTCAAGGTTGTGTGAGTAACCATGGTGCAGATATTCCAAAGCAAAAGCCATATCTATCATCACATTATTCTCTGAATTATATCCAAGAAATGATTGTCCGAGTATATCCACTTTTCAAGGCTTCCACAAGGCATATACCCAAGCACCAATGCTCTAACATCTTGATTGCAGCACCAACCATTAACCCACAAAGATTTCTGTGGCGAAGATTTCTCAACACTTCACACTCAACATCAAGGCTTCTAATTGCACCTTCTGATTTTAAATTGAACATTTTAATAGCCACATCTATCCCATTTCCAATGATGCCTCTATAGACCTTGCAAAAGCTTCCACTACCAAGAAAGTTGCGATCACTAAATGAAGCAGTTGCCTTAACAAGTTGGTTGTAAGAAACTCTTGGTGTTATGTTGCCAGTGGGTTGAAAATGCGAATCGCGCGGGGCCCTCTTTTTGTTTGATGGGTCTCTAGCTAATATGTAGGCCAAAATCAATGTTGCAAGAAGCAAAGTCCCCAACCAAACAAATACAACTAGAAACCTCAACTTACTCCTTGATGATATCTTAACTTTAAGAGTAGGCCAGGGTGGGATGTCATATTTTGGATCACCACATCGTTCTTTGTTAGACAAGAAGAATTGACTTGTGGAATTTCGGAAAGGACCACCAGAAGGAATTTCACTGCTTAAACCATTGAGGGAAACATTGAAATAAATTAGATATTTGAGTCTCTTCATGGAAGCGGGGATTGAGCCAGAGAGATTGTTGTGGGACATGTCAAGGTACTCTAAATTTACCATTTTGGATATCGACCCCGAGATAGATTCTAGTAAATTGTTATATGCTAGGGAAAGTCCACTCAAGATCTGTAACTCACCGATTTCGTTTGGAATGAAGCCCAAAAACTGATTCATGGATAAATCAATCCATGCTGTGACTTTCAAATTTCCTAATCTTCTTGATAAAGGGCCACTCAGGAAATTGGAGTTAGGAACATGTTTAGAAGATCTTTGAGATTCCACAAGCTCTCTGGTATGGAGAAGTTTAACTTGTTTGTATGTAAATAAAGGTCTCTTAAAGTAGTGATGCTCCCTATGCAATCAGGGATTGCATTAGATAACTGATTATCACTCAAGTCTAATAGATTTAGATTCTGTAATTGACAGATGGTGCTAGGAATAGGCCCACTTATTTTGTTACTCGAAAGGTATAATCTCTGAAGACTTCTCAAACTTGCTAAAGTTGTTGGAATTGATCCAGTCAGTTGATTTCCACAAAGATTTATGAATATTAAGTTTTTAGATAACCAATTTCTTCTGGATGCTGCCCGTGAGATTACAACGAGAAGCATAAAGATACTTAAGAGATGAAGAAAGATTCCCAACTAAAGTTGGAAGTTTTCTACTTAATGGATTCTCGTCTATTGCCAACCTCCTTAAATATTTGCAGTTGATCAACTAAACGATGAAGACGAAGTCTGGAGATTCGCTTGTGAAATTATTGGTATAAAGATAAGGCGACTCAATATTGGATAATTTGTAACCCAAGTCTGATGGAAGGTTTCCTTTTAGTTGATTATTACCTAATAAAAGTTTTTGTAATTTTGACATGTTCCATAAACTTGCTGGGATCGTGCCATTTAAGCTGTTTGAGGACAAGAGATTTGGTGCAAATTGTTGAGATTGCCAACTTCATCTGGAATTATACCCGAGACATTATAGAGCTCATGATGACCACTGCTAAAACTTAAAAGTGATACAGAAGAATAAATGGGGAACAAAAACACAACTAGACGCAATGCACGAGATTTACACAGGTCTACTCAATTAAATGGCATATGTCCTCAGGCGATGATTCAGTGTTTGAATTTGTGTAGGGATTACCGTACAAACTATGTATTTTCTCAAGTTTGACTACACCCTTATTTCCCTTTGAAAGTTGGTAGTTGTACTCTCTTAAATTGAAGTAAAAAGAAATGATTTCAGAATAGAATCTGTCGAGTCGAGCCCAAAAATCCACTGGATGCAAATTGCCTCTAAACACATGGAGTGCAGTTTATAATTGCGCTATGAAGAACTCATCACATCACCACTGGAGTGGCCATGGGTAGATTGGCAGCGGTTGGAAAAATCTGAGACCCACCCCACCAAAATCTTACTGGATTTGGGATATTCAACTCCTTACTTTCTAATGACCCCGATATTCCTTTATATTCATAACAAATTTATATAAAAATTTGTACAAAATATAAGAGTTACCTTTTTTAAAAAAAATACAAAAGTAATTTTATTGAATAAAATGCTTCAAAAAACTCGTTGTTTCCGCTCATCCCCTCAAATGCCTCCGCTCATTTCTGTCTAAAAAGTATTGAAAAAGAGGAGCCAATGTGACGGTCTCATATAATTACCTCAGGTGCTTGTGTGTGCTATTTGCACATTAGTTACACACATAATATATATTTGCACTTTCTACCTTTGTTATCATCTGACAGTGACTCTTATGACTACTCAAGCCGATATATACAACCAGCACAATTTAGCCGCCTGTTTTATCCTCCGGTAGTCGTACCTCGGGTGTTACGCTAATATTTTCCTACGATTCACTCTCTTATGTAGAACATTTCGTCTACACAAGGGGAGACTAGGAGATGGAGGGAGTGTGGACCCTTCCGGCTGCTCAATAGCCCAACCTCGTGACGTTACCAAATCCGAGTGAGTAATAGCTAGAACTCATGACGTTACCAAATGAATGTATTGATAATCCCATTTCGAGACAAATGAGGCATGACTATAAATATTCAGGCAACAATTTTCTATTTACTGAACTAAAGCTAATCTTTGTTCATTTAGACTAAAAAATCAGAGAAGTGTTGATTTTTTGATTAGAAGAGTTGTTGTTGAGTTTGTTTGGATCGTTGTTGATGCCCTTTGAATGGTGAATCTTGCTCCTTTTTATAGCCTTCAAGTTGTAACTGTCCTCCTTTATGTTTGGAGTTGGAAAATTGTTCAATTTTGGCCATTAGAAATGAATGGCCGTCTTTGTTTATTGGACGTGATAGTTATACCACCTTATTTGAATTTCAAATTTCAGCATCACATGTCCTTTATTTTAGGCATGTGTATGTATAACAATGCCTATTTTTAGCCAATCTGTTATTCTCTATCTAACAACCACTAAAAGTAAGGGATTTATATATGACTTTATTGTATTTATTGTATTTTCTATTTTTCTAGATTTCTGCTGACTGAGCTATAGGCCTTTAACGTGGATTGTTCCACACGAGTCGAAGTGACTTGAGCCATATTTATTTTATTTCGGCGTGGCAAAAAGAACCAGAATCAACCAACTTCGAATTTATACAAAAATTTATTTTTAGGCCCAAACACTAATTTAATATAATTATTTTAACATAGAAGAATATCATATATATATATATTATATGTGAACATGAATGGTAATGTATTTATTACTTTGTAAGGTATAAATATATATCATATAGATTTATATGTATTTAATAAATAAAAAATGACAAATAAAAATTTAATGGGGTATGTCCGAGTTTTAAAAGCAAGATCGAGACCCCAAAACTTGTTTAGACTTCAAAAAAGCCGCAGGGAGTTGAATTTTGGGCACAAATCAAATTCAAGCCCATTACTGTCCATAATAGCCATGTGAATTCACAAGATATGGCCTTTTACCTAATTCTGGCTGGAACTCGTCAAGCGTAGAATGTTGCACGGTACAAAAATCACTTTCTTTATCTTTTTAATATTTCAATTTCTCGAGGAGCCTCTAATGGAAATTTCACGATGGATTTTTCAATGAAAACTATTTTTTTTTTTTTTTTGAGGGACGAAACCCAAAACTAGGACTCAAGGTCCAACAAAGCAGCCTCAGCGGCGTAAAACGGCAAAGTACTAGACCCTTCGCAGAGGGTAGAAGCATGGCGTGCAAGTTCATGAGCAACGCCATTAGCTGTGCGCTTGATCAGGGAAAAGGAAACAGAAGAGAAAAGAGAGCTTAAGCGGCGAATATCCGAAGTAAGGTTACCCAAGTCTAAAAAATCTGGATGGTTAGTCTGAAGACGAGCAATGACAGACGAACAATCACCCTCAAAGATGACACGACTCCACCCGCGTCTATAAGCCATGTGAACCGCCTCCCAGCAGGCCCTCATTTCTGCCCATTCCGGGTTACAAGCACCCTCGATTCGCAACTGGAGCCAGCCACAGCAGCCGCCGCTAGAGTCACGCGCAACAGCGGCCACCCCAATCTCCCCGCTGGGTTGGAACAAAGCACCATCGAAATTGATCTTAATAAAACCTTCTCCTGGGGGTTGCCAGCTCAGTCGGACCGCCTGCTGCACGTCATCAGCCCTAGAGGAAAGGGCCTGAGAGTAGCTGTCACAACACCGCACAACCATGCTGACAAGATCACCCGGGTCTGAACACGCCTCTCCAAGCCAACGTTTATTACGATTATTCCATAAGACCCATAAAATAGTGCAGAACAGAGCCGAATCAGCCGGGGATAAGGTCTCGATTACTCCAAAAATCCAGTTTTGCACGTCACCAACAAAGTTAGATATAGTATGCCAAGGGATATTCGACATCGCCCAGGTGAGTCGAGCAAAGGAGCAGCCGAAGAAAGCATGCTCCACGTCCTCCTCTTCCAGGTTGCAGTAAGGACAATAGAACTCGCCTGGGCAATGCCTCGATCTTAGGTTCACAGCCGTTGGTAAACTCTGGCGGCAGATCCTCCAGATCAGCAACCGAATCTTGGGCGGGACTCTCAACTTCCAAACTTTCGACCACGGGCGTTGGGGGGCGATTAAAGAAGTCGAAGGGGTGTTACTTTGTGCGTCCGATAGGATAACATGGTATGCGCTCCTAGTAGTAAACTTGCCATGGTTTGTAAAATGCCATATTAACACATCCGGGAATGCCCCTTGAGCCAAAGGGATATGTTTGATAGAGCGCGCGTCTCGGGGCAGAAAATTGGCATCAAGCAACTCAACCTTCCAGGTCCTCGTGCCATTGTCAATAAGCTGATCCACACGCTGGATATTAGGGGTATATAAGGGGCTGCAAAAAGGTCGGAAGCCGGTCTCCAAGGGGATCCAGTTATCTTCCCAAACACGGATGGATTTGCCATCCCCGACACGCCACTGACTCCCTTTTTCTAAGATAAAACGTGCTGAGAGAATGCTCCTCCAGGTGAATGAGGGTCGATTCCCTAATCCGGCTTCAAGAAATCCACAGTTCGGGAAGTAGCGGGCCTTCAGCACTCTTGCAAGGAGTGAATCCGGGGATGTGAGGAGTCTCCATCCCTGCTTCGCGAGAAGTGCAAGATTAAAGGCCTTGAGTTGGCGAAAGCCCAAACCCCCGATCTTGTTCGAGGCACATAGCTCATCCCAACGTAACCAATGAATTTTCCTTTGATCTCGATTATTCCACCAAAAATTAGCAAAAATCCGTTCAAGTTCCGAAGTAAGAGAATTCGGCAATTTGAAGTAGCTCATGGTGTATCCTGGGATTGCCTGTAAGACGGCTTTGATAAGAGTCTCCTTCCCTGCCAAAGACAAAAATTTCTCCGAGTAACCAAGGATTCGCTTCATAATTCGGCCTCTGATTGCGTCAAATACTACCTTTCGAGATCTCCCCACAATTGTCGGCAGTCCCAAATAAAGTTCCTGCCGACTCTGTATAGGGACTTCCAATATAGATGACAGAGCTTCCCGACTTGCCGGAGTCACATTCGGGCTGAAAACAATCGACGACTTTTGCTTATTGATCACTTGTCCCGAAACTCTGGCATAACGTTCAAGAACCTTCTTAACACTTTCCATAGATAAAGGATCCGCATTTCCACAGACCAACGTATCATCAGCAAAGAGAAGGTGGGAAATGCGTGGGGCACCCCGACACACTGCGATCCCTGTAAGGTGCCCGAGTTGTTCCTCCCTCTGGAACAGGCAACTAAGAACCTCTGCACAGAAAAGGAATAAATAAGGGGAGAGAGGGTCACCCTGACGGAGGCCTCTCTCTGGGACCACAGACCCAAACTGTGCGCCATCAAGAATAAAAGAGTAAGTCACCGAGGAAACACACTTCATAATAAGGTTCACGAAACGACTATGAAAGCCCAGCTTGATCAAGACCCGCTCAAGAAAGTGCCACTCAACCCTGTCATATGCCTTACTCATATCTAATTTAAGGGCAAAGGAACCCTTACGACCCCGATTACGATTCTTTAAAAAGTGATTTAATTCAAAAGCCACAAGGACATTATCCGTAATCAATCTACCCGGAACAAAAGCGGATTGGGAAGGCGAAATAATATCATCAAGGAACGGTTTAAGTCTATTTGCCAACGTTTTAGAGGCAATTTTATAAATGACATTGCAAAGACTAATCGGACGGAATTGAGTGATAAGAGTCGGACGCTTACATTTGGGGATAAGCACAATATGAGTAAAGTTCATGCTATGCGCAAATATGTCATGATTCAGAAAGTCAAGAACACAAAAAATGACGTCATGCTTAACAATATGCCAATATCATTGGAAAAAAAGAGGAGGCATACCATCGGGACCGGGAGATTTGAGAGCGGACATTTGCTTTAGACTGCGAGTAACGTCCTCCGAAGTGAACGGCTCAAGCAAGGCACGGTTCATGTCGGCATTCACTCTCAGACTCACGGCGCCAAGAATATCCTCCAACTCCCTCTCATCGCCCCTTTCAGATTTAAACAGGCCTGTAAAATACTCGCTAATGATTGTCTTAATGTCTGCTTCTGCCTCACAAAGTATGCCATCCTTATTCTCCAAGCCTCGGATCGCATTATTTTCCTTGCGAAGAGAAGCCCGTGAGTGGAAAAACTTCGTATTCCTATCCTCTTCCCTCAACCATTCAGCTTTTCCCCGTTGTTGCCACCATACTTCCTCCCGACTCCTAAGCTCCCCTAACCTCTCCATAAGTCTAACTTCCTTAAGTTTCTGTGCGCCCGTCATCTCCCCATTCCGGAGGGATTTAATGTCATCCTCTAACGCCCTCATCTCGATCTTTGGGTTATGGAATCTCTCACGGCTCCAAGCCATGAGGCCGACCCGACAATCTTTCAGTTTTTCCAGGCACTGCTCCCCTGCCAAACCAGCAAAAGACCCCTTCCAACCGTTCGAAATCACCTCCTCACATTCGTCGGACCTAATCCACATGGCCTCGAAACGAAAAGGCCTGTTCCTCCTCTTCGTCGTAACTGCCGTAGGGCTGGTTTCCACCAAAATCGGCTTATGGTCAGACTGAATAGAGTCCAAATGCTTTACACGATGGTTAGGGAAAAGGTGGGGAATGATTAGAACAGGTAAATGGGGAGCCTACATAGCTAAGGTCATTTAATCCAGCATCCTCAAGAGCCAAGTGGAATGCCTGAATCTGACCGTTGGCTCGCGGGAGGCCCCCTTCCTTCTCACGTTGATGCAAAATTTCGTTAAAATCGCCGCCGCATAACCAAGGTCTGATCGATTGCATGCTTAGACGATTGAGTAACTGCCAAGCGTGCCTGCGATGTTCAGCTCTCGGCTCCCCATAAAACCCGGTGAACCTCCATGCACTCTCACCCTCAACCAGCTGTACTGTCACATCTATATGATTTTGTGATAAACTCTGTAGAACAACATTAACATCTTTTCTCCATAATAAAGCGAGGCCGCCACTCCTGCCTCTCGCTTCCATGCAAATCCCGTTCCAGTTGAACCTGGTTTTCATTGCCTCGATCTTGTGCTTGCGGCACCGAGTCTCTGATAAGAAAACCAGTGAGGGTTGAAACTCGCGGAGAAGTCTCTCCAGCTCTCGAACTGTCCAGAGCCCCCCCAAGCCCTGGCAGTTCCACAGGAGGCAACTCATTGTTCCCGGAGGGGCTGCGAGGCAGCTTCCGCCGATATCGAATTCTCGGTCTCAATAGAAAGCGAGATGGGAGCAAGTTTTTTTGCACCATTAGTAAGAGCCAAAGGTTTTGAGGGGGATTTCACTGCTTTTCTCTTAGCTGTTGGGCCCTTCGGTTTGCGGGGGGAAGGTCTAGGTCTAGGGTTTTGGCGGCGGGGTTTATTGTAGTGGGGGAGTTGAATAAACGGGTTGGCTAGTTCTAAGGGAACATTAACAAGAGTGTTAAAGGTGAAAGTAGTGGGAACTGGTTCGACCTTGATGTGTGTCTTGATGGGTGGAGTTGAGTTATCGGATGATTGGTTGGTAGAGATAGAGTTATCAGGTAAGGCTAACACCTGGGACGAGAAAGGAGTGGATTGGGCGAGAGATGTGGGGGGAGAGGAGTGGGAGGTCTCAACAGGCTGTGTTTCGGGTTGGGGTCGAGACCTGACGTGGTTGGGTGGGTTTTGGCTATATGGGGTAGAAAAGGTAGGGTTGGAGCAGTATGTAGAAGGCGAGGCGGGCAAGGGTAATAGGTTGGCGGGGTGGGACGAAGGTGATGAGGATGGCCCATGGGAAGGGTTCTGCTCTGGTATCGTTGTGCCTTCCGGGCTACCTTGTGGGTTCCCGAGCCCAAAATCCCTGTGAGGAGGCCGCCGTACTCTGACAACCTCCCGCAGCCAAGGCCCAAACGGGAAGGTAGATCTCACCTCACCCTCATCGGCCTGGAAGTAGCGCTCGCACGAGCGGAGGATGTGGTCGCAGCAACCACAGTAATAGCAAAAGTTCTCCAGTTTCTCATACGTGAACTTCACTTGTAATTCTTGTCCACCCGGGCGCTGGATATGCAAGAACCGCGGCAAGGGCTTGGTGAGGTTTAGTTCGATGCGGACTCTCATACTATCTCCATGTCTGCGCTCAACCCATCCAGAGTCCACCTCTTTGAAACGTCCAATACGATTCCCGATAGCCATGGCCATCCCTGTCGTCATGGCAATGAAGGGGAGACCGTGAAAGTGGACGTAGATATCTCCCTCATCCAGCTGTACGGTGTCGAGATCGTCGTCTGGTGTCACACTCTTAAGTATCAAGAAATACTTCTCAAACGTCCACGGCCCCTTCCCTAATTCACGGGCTCGATCTAATCTGTGGTTAAACACAAGAAGAAATCGACCATTGGGGAGTTGCCGCACTTCCATCCCTCGAAAAGGGTTCATCATGGCCAGTAGCGAGGCTTTGAGGCCCTCAAAATTAAGTAGCTTCTGTGTGAGAACTCTGCCCAGTATCCAAAACTTGCCGGTGGTAGGATTGCCCCCCCATGCCCCCTCCGGGACCTGGAGTGTCTCGGATTCAACACCCCCCGGATTCAGCGTCAACGCCCGCATCCATCCAATGCCTTCCTCCATGTTTTCGTGGAACTCCCTCGTACCCATGAATCTGAGAAAAATACCGACACAAATTCGCCTCGTGAGCCGTTCGCAATGGATTGGTTACTCTGAAAAGGAGAAAAAGATAAAAAACGCAAGAGAAACAGACTAACGCACACAAAGATCAATGAACAACGGAGAAGACGATTTAGAAAAGGAAAGTCGCAAGGCTGAAAACCCTAGCCGTAAGCGAATCCTCATGCGAGGTAATAGGGGCTCTCATACGAGAGAGATATTTTCTTTCCTCAAAAAATATCCCAATGAAAACTATTTATATATATATATAGATGTGTGTGTGTGTATTATCTTTAAAGTCTACATTTTTCCCAGGAAATTTCCACCAGGAACCTTGTTGAAACTTATCTTTATATAATACTAATAAAAAATTAACGAAGGAATTCGTCTTGTAATTTATTCTTTTTAATGGTATATTATTTTATTTATTTATTTTTAAACTTGTTGCTCTTCAATCCATTAATATCTCAATCATACCCTGTCATTAATTTTATGAATTTCAAATATTAGCACATTACAAATACCATATATATTGATCCCACCACACTCAATGATACTAGATTGGTCAAATAATAAACGGTCCATGAGACCCAAAACAAACCGACTCACCAAATTGAGGAGCTCAGATTAGTGGCCGAAAACACTATTCCCACGACTCAAACAGACCAAGTCTCGAAACCCAATCAAGAGGCCTGCCCCATCGGCCCAACTTGAGGATTTCTACACACTTGGGGATAACCAGATCAACTCAAATAGGAAAACTTGTCCACAACAATCACCCCCTCTTCAGAGAAGGCCTGCCTCTGCCTTATTCCCATCAACTACCTCAGGAAATCACGGAGCAGGGGCAGTCCGAAATGAATACCCCCGCAAGAATCCAACAAGATTTGTTAGTCTTCCTACTATAAATGCACCCATCACCCCCTTGGTAAGATATCGAAACTAAGCTCTCTCCACACACACACACATGCGCGAGAACTCTCTCTAAAGCACTCTGAAAGGCATTTGTTTTCGAGCAATTTCATTCACTTAAAGCTACATTCCACATCTATGGAAACCTTGCTTTTCCACGCTTATTTCTTTAGTTTACTATTTACTTCATCTGTTGGACGCATACTTAATTCAGTTGAGTCTTGATGCTTCAGATTAGATTCCCTAACTTCAACGAGGTGGTCCTAAAGACTCACTATGGCGCTTCTCATATCTAACGAAGGCACCTACGTGAAGCCCAAGATCAAATAGGCACTCCTAGAGAAAGCTCATATTCTTACCTCAAGTTCCCTCCTATAAATTATCTTGGTATTCCAGATTTTGACACTGGGAATTTCCTATTGGGAAACACCAGTCACGCCATCTTTTTTGTTTGACTTCCCACATAATACCATCGGAAATTGTATTGTCATTTTTTGATGTAATTCCATAGGAAACCTGTTGGGTATCTGAATTTCTAAGGGTAAATTAGTACTCTTTTAGAGTTTTTTAACACTCTTAAGCTATGTTTGGAATAAGTATTTTGGTAAAAAAAATGGAAAGAAAATGAAAAGGATCAAAAATAGAACTATAAAGTATTATCATTTGAAGCAAAGAAAAAATTTTCCATCTTATTTTTTTTACTAAAATTTTAGAACCAAACGGAGGGTAAAGACACTTTCAACAAACAGATTTTAAGAACTTTGAAGAAGATATTATATACCTGTCAATTGATTGTCTGTAAGATAGAACCACTCAAGACGAGTTAAATTCCCTCTCTCTCTGGGAATGGATCCATAAAATTTTTTTAAAGACAATGCCAAGATTCGAAGTGCTGAGCACATTCGAATAATCGTGTTGGTATTTGGCCATATAGTTCATTCCCAGTGAGACGAACCTCTTCAAGTTCAAGATGTTTAGAATGAGAACATATATCTCCTGGTAGCATACCAAACACGTTGCTCCTTGCAAGTTGCAATATTAATGTAATTCAATGAGGAAATATTGAAAATTTTGGGTGGTATCGATCCCATAAATTGACTCCCTCCCAAATATAATCTTTTTAGATTAGTAATATTTCCCAACTCTTCTGGAATTTCACCTGTGAAATCATCAATTGAATGTGAATAACAGTGATCAATACCAAGAAAATGATATGCAGCAGTTATTGTTAAGTCCTCTTCCCGTGATTATATACAATACTAACATATCCTTTCTTAGTTTCAAAATTACATGTATCTCCCTTATAACTTATTTTTTTTATCTTTATTTACCATCTTGCTGATTAAACTTTTTAGATTGTTTTTAAAAAGTGTTATTTAAAATTCTAAAACTAAGAGGACAAATTTTTGTAACTTTACATAGTTATAACGTAGTACCTGTCAAAGTTAGGGATGGCAACGGGTCGGGTCTGGTACGGGTTTGGCCAAACCCGAGACCCAACCCGCCAGAAAATTTTGGACCCGGGACCCGTTCCAGACCCGGCGGGTCCTGGACCCGGCCCGGCCCGCCAAAGACCCGAACCCGGCGGGTTGGACCCGTTGAACCCGCCGGATTCATAAACGCATCCGAACCCGCCAAACCCAACCCGCATACCCGCCAAACCCGACCCGAAACCCGCTTCAATAAAATCAGAAAATATGCACAAAATGATCAATTTCTTGTAATCACCATCTCATAGATAACAATGCTAAAAATCTGTAAGCTGTATCAAAGAATTATTAGCTAGAGTGTCGTGATATTCATAGCTCAGAAGTCAAATGGGGCCATACATTATCTTAGCATCAACATTACCAGATTGAAGACCCACGCTGTTATACCTCCTCCAGTAACATTGGTATCAATGGTATGGCACAAAGAAATTAAAGCACAAAATAAAAATATGGTTAAATAGATCATCCTAAAATACATTATGTTCAAATATCATTCAAAGTACTCAGTCTGGTGTTTCTGGAATTCATGTGTCATGTCCTGAACCAATGGCAAGACAAATGCTCCTCTTCTGCCCTAGTGTTGAAAAGACTTCTAGTGATGATCACAACAGAGAGAAAATTAGAGCTATAAATCACAATTACACTGCTATGGCAAAGCTGGGCGCTGGGGCGAGGCGGAGCTGGGCGCTGCGGGGCTGGGCAGTGGCGCGGCGGCGCTGGGGTGAGGCGGAGCTGGATGCGGCGGATCTGGGCGCGGCGGGGCTGGTCGCTGCGGGGCTGGGCGCAGCGGACCTGGGTGCGACGGACCTAGGCGTGACGGACCTGGGCGAGGCGGGGCTAGGCGCGGTGGACCTGGGCGTCGCGAACCTGGACGCAGCGCTGTAGGGGCTGGTGCAGCTAGGTGCGGTGGAGCGCGGCTGGGTTGATTGAGACGAGTCACGACTCACGAGAGTGAGATTGAGATTTGAGAGTAGGATTGTGATTTGTGGCCTTAGTCTGTGTTTAGATCTGATTGACAATTTGTGGGTAGGAATGGAAGCATTAATAGATCTCGTTTCCCTTAGTCGGTTTAGATCTGATATTTTTTTAATTTTTAAGATTTTTTTAATTATATTTATTTATATATTTATATTATATATATTAAATATATTTATATATACGGGTCGGGTTCGGGTTCGGGTCGGGTTCACTTGAACCCGAGACCCGACCCGAACCCGTGCGGGTCTAGAATTCTAGACCCGCAACCCGTCCCAAACCCGATTATACGGGTCCAAACCCGCCCCAAGAGGGTCGGGTTCGGGTCGGGGACCCGCGAAACCCGACCCATTGCCATTCCTAATATGGGTAGTGTTAGTGCCCTCCCACAAAGGTCAGAAATCAAAGTGCATATGACTCATAAAGTTGGAATGGTTAACAATGCTTTACCCTATTGTTTAATTTGTAAGTTTAGTATGCTACTATGTTATTTGTAGGTTCAGTGGCAATTTCGGCAAAGGTGCTAGAGAAAGGGAAGTCCCCCCCTTACAAAGTAACTGGCATACCTAACCATGGAGTTGCCGGCCAGGTTTAGTTTACCATCAAGTTGCACAAATCATAAATCAATACTTGTTAATTAAACTGTCAACAGTGGACTCTTCACGTGAATGCACCAGTTGAATATTCTTATCGACGATGAAGCGCGTTCTTCATCTTCTGTGTCTCTATGCGGCCGACAACAAGTGAAAAAAACATAAACTAAAATCGTCGGAGAAATCCCATCGTCGCTCAGCTTCTTGCCTGTACATGAGGAATAACAGCTTCACAGGTTTCATCCCACCTTCACTCTCCAACATATCGAAACTCCAAATTTTAGACCTATCTTTCAATCCTCTAAATGGAGAGATACCATGAGAGATTGGTAATCTTGAAAATTTGAAGTTGTTGAGTTTACAGTATAACCAGTTCACTGGTGTTATACCATCGACTACCTTCAACATTTCAACTATGGAAGTATTGGCTTCTACGGGAAATAGTTTGTCTGGAAGCCTTCATAATAAGTAATAACATTTGCCATGGTTTTCGAGGATTGGAAGGGTTACATCTTTCATTTAATTTTATGCATGGATAAATTCCAACAAACCTGTCTCAATGTTCGAAACTACGGGTTCTATCTTTATCATATAACAGGTTTAGTGGAGGCATACCCAAAGATATTGGAAACTCGAAGATGCTTGAAAATTTATATCTTGGTGCCAACACTTTGACTAGGAATGGCAATGGGTCGGGTTTCGCGGGTCCCCGACCCGAACCCGACCCTCTTGGGGCGGGTTTGGACCCGTATAATCGGGTTTGGGACGGGTTGCGGGTCTAGAATTCTAGACCCGCACGGGTTCGGGTCGGGTCTCGGGTTCAAGTGAACCCGACCCGAACCCGAACCCGACCCGTATATATAAATATATTTAATATATATAATATAAATATATAAATAAATATAATTAAAAAAATCTTAAAAATTAAAAAAATATCAGATCTAAACCGACTAAGGGAAACGAGATCTATTAATGCTTCCATTCCTACCCACAAATTGTCAATCAGATCTAAACACAGACTAAGGCCACAAATCACAATCCTACTCTCAAATCTCAATCTCACTCTCGTGAGTCGTGACTCGTCTCAATCAACCCAGCCGCGCTCCACCGCACCTAGCTGCACCAGCCCCTACAGCGCTGCGTCCAGGTTCGAGACGCCCAGGTCCACCGCGCCTAGCCCCGCCTCGCCCAGGTCCGTCACGCCTAGGTCCGTCGCACCCAGGTCCGCTGCGCCCAGCCCCGCAGCGACCAGCCCCGCCGCGCCCAGATCCGCCGCATCCAGCTCCGCCTCACCCCAGCGCCGCCGCGCCACTGCCCAGCCCCGCAGTGCCCAGGTTTGCTGCGCCCAGCTCCGCCTCGCCCCAGCGCCCAGCTTTGCCATAGCAGTGTAATTGTGATTTATAGCTCTAATTTTCTCTCTGTTGTGATCATCACTAGAAGTCTTTTCAACACTAGGGCAGAAGAGGAGCATTTGTCTTGCCATTGGTTCAGGACATGACACATGAATTCCAGAAACACCAGACTGAGTACTTTGAATGATATTTGAACATAATGTATTTTAGGATGATCTATTTAACCATATTTTTATTTTGTGCTTTAATTTCTTTGTGCCATACCATTGATACCAATGTTACTGGAGGAGGTATAACAGCGTGGGTCTTCAATCTGGTAATGTTGATGCTAAGATAATGTATGGCCCCATTTGACTTCTGAGCTATGAATATCACGACACTCTAGCTAATAATTCTTTGATACAGCTTACAGATTTTTAGCATTGTTATCTATGAGATGGTGATTACAAGAAATTGATCATTTTGTGCATATTTTCTGATTTTATTGAAGCGGGTTTCGGGTCGGGTTTGGCGGGTATGCGGGTTGGGTTTGGCGGGTTCGGATGCGTTTATGAATCCGGCGGGTTCAACGGGTCCAACCCGCCGGGTTCGGGTCTTTGGCGGGCCGGGCCGGGTCCAGGACCCGCCGGGTCTGGAACGGGTCCCGGGTCCAAAATTTTCTGGCGGGTTGGGTCTCGGGTTTGGCCAAACCCGTACCAGACCCGACCCGTTGCCATCCCTAACCCATATTGTTTTAAATGTGCTTAAATGTTCAATTTTCACTTTCCGATGGGATAAAAGATAAAATTCCATAAAATCACATATCATGCCACAAAATTGAGATTTAGATGATTTATTCCTTGAAATCACGTGATCATGTAATTTCCGTGTGTATCTATGAGCGTACGTAGTTCTGCCACCGCAGGCCATTACTCGAGTTTTTTTTTTTTTCATGAATTTGTTCTTCATGTTATGGGCCAGTTCATAATATACTCAATTTAAAGATTCAGTCACGTTTCATGGGTTAATTGTATATATGCATGTGGGGCGTGTGTTTCTGTATTGTTACATCGTTTTGTTGGTGGGTTGGGGGGTGGGGGCGAATGAGAAAAGGCCAAAAACAAAACAAAAAACTGTATTATATTATGTTATATATTAAAAATAAAATACTACATTATATTATGCTATATATTATGTGGGTTGGTAAGAAAAAAAAAAGAGAAGAATTATAATATTTATTTTGTATACTTCATATATATTTATTTTATTATTTTAGTTTTTTTATATATTATTTTTTATATGATATTTTTAGTTTTACATTTTATATTTTTAATATGTACTTATCTATGTTTTTATACATTTTTTTATGTATATTATTGCGGCATACACTAACTAGTGCGCAACATATCTAAAACACCAAAAATATAACTTGCATTTACGTCTGGTTTTCATAAATTATAAATTTTGTTAAGTTGATAATACCTTACAGGTGTATTTGTAATTGTTAGAACAACGAGAACTGTTTTATAATTATACTATACCTCGATGAGTGCATATGTAATTTGACTTTAGATATATAACTAAGTATTTTGGGGTTTTATCATTTTTGGTTCCATTACTTAGGCTTTCTTTGATTTTGGTGTCACTTGTTTTAATTGTCTCACATTTGGTCCTACATCTCACAAAAGTTGTCAATTTGAGTCACACTTTCACTTTCCGTCATCTTTTTAATGGCAAAAGTTACGTGTGTCATACATGGCCATGATCTTTTTCAACATAAACATAAAAATTACACTCACCTCCTTGTCAGTTAAATAAATTTAACACTGACCACCCCTATATACATAAAAAATTACACCCATCCCAATAGACATAAAAAATGTACACAAGTCCTCATTATTTCCCACATAACTTCAAATCAATTAATCAATAACTAAACAAGCTATAAACAAAAAACACCTACATTTTATTACCCAAAACAAGGGCAGATTATATATCTTACAAAAGAGGGAACTAACAAGAAAAAAAAAAGAGAAAGACAACACAACAACAAAAAAAGGGAAGAAATTACAGAAACCCCCTTAACATCTCAAAACCCAGCCATTACAACCATAAAACCTACAACACCATGCTAAAAAAAAAAATACAGAACACACACAGTCAACAAGTACAAAATCAAACTCTGCCTCATCTTCATCTTTGCTAAATCTCTTTCCAACTCGTTGCCTTTGTGGAGAAGCTCAGGATCGATCTCTCTTGCCCTTTGGCACATGGGAGGGTCTACTCAAGTGAAATAACCACATCCACCCACCATGTCCGAGTAAGCATAGAATTTCCTACCTGGATTCACACTAGTCCAGGATGTCCTCTCTACAAATCTTCTGCCACATAAACAAATTTCATCTTCCATTCTTCAATTCCACCAAGTCCTGATGAGATTTGTTTTTACTTACTCTAAATCTGACTAGATAGGTGTTTCCCACCAAACCAACAAATATTTTTGCCTCCAATCTCATCCCACCTGAGTTTCATGTGACTGTTTTCTCTTCAAGACGACAAGATAACGGTCACGTGCGATACACGTGACTTTTGTCGTTAAAAAGATGACAAAAAGTGAAATTGGGACTAAAATCGACAATGTTTGTAAGATGTGAAACCAAATGTGGGACAATTAAAACGAGTGGAACCAAAATCGAAAAAGGATGAAGTTGCGGAACCAAAAATGATAAAATCCCAAGTATTTTACTCTAATGCCTTACACCTGTGACGAATAGTATAAATATCAATAAGCATCATTCCCAATGTGTGGGGAAAGACGTAATAGAAATACATGCCACCACGGCTCATATCTAAGCTGTGCATGCAAGGAGCCGCTTCTTAATTTTGTTCAAAGCGACACCAGCCTCTTTAATACTTAACCTCTCATTAGGAGATTCCGTGGAACAATTTAAAGCCAGTTCCAAGATGGATGACAGGCAAATCAATTCTACACTCGAGCATTCTTCATGAGGCAACGCTAAGTTGGAATCTATGACGTCAATAATGTCATCTGGCATGGAATTCTTTACCCAACTCCTTAGGCTCAAATTTCCGGCAAACATATCATTGCTTGGTTTCCTTCTTGTAAGAACTTCCATCAATATGATACCGTAACTATAAACATCACATCTTGCCGACACAACTCCATCCGATCCGAATTCTTACAGGCAGCAACAATAAAAAAATGATCAAATTTTCGAGGGAAAAAAGAACCAAAAAATTATTGAAAAGTGGATGCAAATTATAAAGAGATAAATTTTACCTGGTGCAATATAGCCATAAGTCCCCAATGTCACAGTCTGAACAAAGCTTTCGGCCTCCCCAAGTAGTTTTGAAACACCAAAATCACACAAATGGGCCACCATATCTTGGTCTAGCAGCACATTACTAGGTTTTAAATCACAATGAACCACAGGCGCTGAGTAACCATGGTGCAGATATTCCATAGCAGAAGCCAAATCGATCATAATGCTTACTCTTTGAATTATATCCAAGGAATAATTGTCAGAGTACAACCAACTTTCAAGGCTTCCACAAGGCATATACTCAAGTATCAATGCCCTAAAGTCTTGATTGGAGCATGAACCAATGACTTTACAAAGATTTCTATGGCGAAGATTTCTCAATACTTTGCACTCAACATCAAAACTTTTGAATGCTCCTTCTGATTGCAAATTGAACACTTTTACAGCTACATCATTCCCGTTTCCAAGAGTTCCTCTATAGACTTTGCCAAAACTTCCACTACCCAGAAAGTTATTATCACTAAACGAAGCAGTTGCCTTAACAAGTTGGTAGTATGAAACTCTCGGTATTGTGCTATGTGCTTCCCAAAAATGTGAATCACGTGAGGCCCTATCTTTTCTTGACCGGTATCTAGATAAGACGCACGCCAACATTAATCCTACAAGAACTACTGCTAAAGTCGCAGACAGAACAAATACAACTAGAAACTTCATCAAATTTCTTTTTGGTGATCTCTTCACAGTAGGGCAGGGTGGGATGTCATATTTTGGATCACCACATAGCTTGTTGTTAAACAAGAAGGATTTACTGGTGAAGTTCTGGAAAGGACCACCAGAAGGAATTTTACCACTCAAACCATTGAAAGAAACATTGAAGTTGGTGAGATATCTGAGTTTCTCAATCGAAGTAGGGATTGAGCCCGAAAGATTGTTGAGGGACAGGTCAAATTTCTCCAAATTTACCATCTTGGACACCGACTCTGGGATAGATCCGTGTAAAATGTTATAGGCTAGGGAAAGTTCACTCAAGATTTGCAACTCCCCAACTTCTTTTGGAATGAATCCCGAGAACTGATTCATGGACAAATCAATTGATATTGCGGCTTTCAAATTTCCCATTTTCCTTGATAAAGGGCCACTCAAAGAATTTGAGGACAGACCCAAGTTCAGAAGATCTTTGAGATTCCACAAGTTCTCTGGTATGGAGGAGTTCAACTTGTTTGTGCCTAAATAAAGATCCCTCAAAGTACTCATGTTTCCAATGCAATCTGGAATTGCATTGGATAATTGATTATCACTCAGGTCTAATACATTTAGACTATGTAATTGGCACATGGTGCTAGGAATTGGGCCACTTATTTTGTTTCTCGAACTGTATAATATTTGAAGGCTTTGCAAGTTTGCTAAAGTTGTTGGAATTGATCCAGTCAACCGATTTCCGAAAAGACTGAGAAGTATTAAATTTCTTATATTACCAATCTCATCTGGGATGCTTCCTGTGAGATTACAGCTAGAAGCATAGAGATATTGCAGAGAAGAAGAAAGATTCCCAATTGAAGCTGGGAGTCTTCCATTTAATGGGTTGTTGTTTATTGCCAGTCTCCTTAAATATCTACAGTTGGCCAGTGAAGTGATGAAACCCAAATTTGGAGATTCACTTGTGAAATCATTGGAAGCAAGATCAAGCCACTCCAAATTGGGTAGTTTGTAGCCGAAATCCAACGGAAGGTTGCCTGTTAGTTGATTCGCTCCCAGTATAAGGTGTTGTAATGTTGATATGTTCAATAAACTTGAGGGGATGGAGCCACTTAAGCTATTTGCAGGCAGTGAGATAAAGCGCAAATCGTTGAGGTTACCAATTTCATCTGGAATTGTACCTAAGAAATCGTAGAGCGCATGATAACCACTGTTAAAAGTGATACCAAAGGATAAATAAGGCATGAGAACACAACACAATGCAGTGCACACGATCTACATGGTTCAACTCAATTGAGTAGTCTATGTTTATCGGCGAAGGCTAAATTACTAGATTTGTGGAGGAACTACAATATAAAGTATGTGTTCTCAAGTCTGACTAAACCCTCCCCTTTGAAAGTCACTAAGACAAAAAAAAAAAAAAAAAAAATTGGTAACAACGTATAATAAGCAATAGAGTAAAGATCGTCTCTAATTATATGCATTTAGTGATAGAATACTATTTTGTTTTTAGAAAAAAACTATTTTCACAATATTAATGGTAACAATACTTATATTTTAGTTGTCGCCATTAACAAGTAGTGACACCTTATGATGACAACTTAATGGAAAGAAAGTCTTGTCACAAATAATAGTGAAAACTTTTTTTGTCAAATAGTAACAATTTAAAATAATAAAATTTAAGCACTTTTAAACCATTTTGTCACAAAATAAAAATTATTGTAACTAAATATATTTAATTAGTAACACCATAAAAGATTTAATCAAATAATAGATATTACAGTGACAACTTTCGTAGGTCATTTTTATATTTTGTCAATAATATTATTTTTTCTTATAACAAATTTGCAATTCTCTAATCTGAATTGGATTTCTCTAAAATTGATTTAAAAAGAAACCCTTACAGTATAGAATTGCCCATCGCACAATCAATCAACCATGTGAATTCACAAGACGTTGCCATGTAATTATTCTCGCTTGAATTCGTTAAGTGTGGAAAGTTACAAGGTCATGTTAAGTCAATGCCCTGATTTTTTTTTTTTTTACGGATTTCCGACAGATAAGATTTTCGAAAGCAAATCCATCTTCAATTTATCGAAATGTTAGTGCCAAAAACATTTTGATTGGCGATATCACTTTTCTTTTCTTCATGCTTCAATTTTCGAAAGAATCTTTGTCGGAGATTTTTGACAAATTATTGTTGGCAACTCCTTTTGCTTTTTTTTTTTTTAAATTTTACATTTTCCTACGGTATTCCCATTAGAAAACATTGAAACTTATTGAGAAAATAGAAATTTGGTTACAATATATCACTATTGAAAGTTGTCACCTATGGTATAAATTAAGTGATAAAAATTTTTGCTCCATCACAAAATTAATATATAAGTTGTTTGGCAATAAAATTAGTGACAACTCTATAATAACGATTTGGACACAAAATAAATCTCATCACAATATTATGGTGCCAACATTCTTACAGTCAAGAAGTTGTCACTATAAGGATGTGACTAACCGTCAATGGTGACCACTTAAAGACCAATTTTTGTCACCACTAAATCAGAACACTACACACAACTATGTATGTGTATTATAAAAGTGAGAATAACTTAAGATATTATACGTTTCCTTCTTTGTTGTTATAACTAAAATAACCTTATAAAATAATAACAAATACTATTAATGAAAAATCTTTTGGTAACTTTAAAAGTAAGCATTAGATTGATGGGACACTAAACAAATCAAATATAAAAATTATGAATAAAGAGTTGGACTTTTAATAAATTCTACAATATTTAAGAGACACCAACAAAAGAAGAGGAGGAGGAAGAAGAAAATGATAAAAATGATGGGTTTATTTTTTTATTAATGTCATATGTCCCAGTGACGGAGCCAAAGACCACTTGCTCCCCCACCCCTCAATTTTTTAAAAATTTATATTTTAGTATATGTATTTATTAGAATTTTAAACACCCCCCCCCAACAAAAAATAAATTTTTGACTTTTATATAAGTTACATAATAAGAATTTAAATTTTTTTACTCTATTTTATTTTTGGTGATTTGTTTTTACACAATATCATTTACCATAATTAATTAAATTCTCTATCTTTCTATCTCCTCTCTTCAAATTAAAATATTAAAAATTCTATTAGATTTTACTTCTATTTCTTATTCCAATTAAAACACCAAAAATCTCATTAGAAAATTTCTTCTCCCACAAACCATACAATATTCAACTTTTTCTTCAAAAGTAACGTACAAAAAGGTATTGTGTATTAATTTTAAAATTATACATTTATTTATTTATTTTTTAATTCATTTTTGTATAGAGATTTAAATCTTATGATTGTTGATGTCAATCTTGATAGTTGTTCAATAGTAAACCTAATGAATCTTGATGTTTATTTGTTGGGTTATTGAACTTGAATGAATCTTACTAATTTGAGACTTGATATTTAATCAGGAGTGATTTGAAAATGTGATGGCGGAGAAAAAAAAAGATGTTTTTGAGCTTTGAATATTTTTTTTTGATTACGAGAACAAAGAGAGAAAAAAAATCTATTTTAATTCTTTTGAGTTTTGATTATATTTCATTATGTGGATTTATGTCAATCTTTTTGAGTATTATTAAAAAATTATTTGTTAAGTATTTTTTAAAAGCAATTCATTATTCATTACATTTGTTTCTTTTGAAGCAAAGAATAGCTTATAACTTTTTTCATTATCATGTTTTATATATTATTTTGATTGTAGCACTTATATATATGTATATATATAATGTAGCACTTTTAATTGATCGTATATGCATAAATATAGTACATTTTGTTATTTTATATGTCAATATTATATATAATCGTTATATTTATACATTTTAATAACTAATGATGTCGAAAAAATTTCGACCCCCTCAATTAAATTCCTGACTCCATCCCTGATATGTCCCCAATTTATTTACAAAGATATATATATTAAAACATCTAAAGGAAAACTTTAAAAACATGATGAAATATTAAAAGAAGAAAAAAGTAGCTAAGTCTTGAAAATAAAATCACACTAAAAATTACGGCAAAAATCCCACAACTTCTACTTTAATACTATAAAAAATAAGTAGAAATAATCCAAATAGTTTCCTATGATAATTATATTATATATTCAAAATTTTTGTAAATAAAATAAAACTTCACAAGTTAAAAATTCAACGAACTTATGAAATTTAAACAAGTAGAAATTGAACTTTTAGATACTGATGAAAAGATGATTTAGGGCCCATTTATATAAACTTAAAGAAAGATGATTTTTGAGCTATACTTTTTGTAGTATAGTTTTTTTTTATTATTATTTTTGAACCGAACAATTTTTCATTTAGATGCAGTAATATATTAAAAGTGATTTAAAATTTGCTTTTATTTCTTAGTTTGTTTAGCTTCTAAAAAAGGCACTTTTGAACATTTTTTTAGCTTCTGCTTTTTTGAAAAAGCTCACCCAAATACGATTTTTTTTTACTGAAGTGTCTTTTTTTGGTAAAAGTACTTCTCTCTTCTAAACAAAGTCCATCGAAATAGACTCTTAATAGCTTTCTTTTCACAATGTGCTCTAGCTTGATACCAAATTAGGTGTCGAATTACTCTAGATATGAGGCAATAGCGAGAAAGTGGTGGAGAAGGAGGTAGGGGTGGAAGTAGTGACGGTGTAGGTTGTGGCTAAGATAGATTCTACAACATGGGAGATGAATTAAGTGGCAATGGCATAGGAGTAAAGCTTAGTTGTGATGAAGGTGAGGCAAAGGTGGTGGTGCATAAACAGTGATGAAAATAATGAAAAATCCATTGAAAAACATAGACATTAGACATGATAAATGCATTGGATATGATGACAGTAATGTGATTAAAACAATCTTAATCATGACTCTATACAAATTGAGTAGGAGCTTGGACATCTACGTTAGTGGTCAGTGTGCAGCCACAAGGGTTCAAAGTAAAATGCATTGCATAGTGAGCTCCAGTGAGTGCCATCAAGGAGGTGATGTCAACTTAGGGCTTATGGTGCTCCGAAGTGGTGATAATTGAAAGGACACATGGGTGGCGTGGGTAAAATCATTTCATATAATTAACATCAAATGTGATACACTAAATAATATTTAATTTGACTATTAACTAAAAAATTTACAAATACAATGAGAAGTAATAATGGTATTTAAACTATTCTGTATTTGTTACTTTATCCATATAACATCTATTTACCTTATGGCTAAAAACTAAGTCAATCAAATATATTGTAAGAAAGAATATGCGAGAAGACATAAAAATGATAATATACGAATTAGAGTAACTAGTTATGGTGTTATAATGTGGATACATGAATGCCAAAATTTTAAACTATAGGATTATATTTTATTTCAACATAAATAGTTTTAAAAATATATAAAAGATATATTTTATTAAAAACATGTTTGTACAAAATATTTTATTAGTATATTTTTTGGGTTGACAATTTAAAGATATATTTAAAATAATTATGAAATCATAATGAAGAAAAACCATTAAAAATTAAGAAATAAATATATTGAATACTTATTCTTAATTAACATATGCTTGATACATATACAAATTCGTTAATTGTATGCATATCTCCATATATATAAAAATACTGAAAGCAAGTGAAGACTGCTACAAAGTCTTGCTAAAATTAAAGGTAATATAACTATTTTTGGCATTGTTCTGTATTCATTTACAATATTATTATTTTGACTAATTAACTCTAGTAACCTACACTTGCATATAAAGAAAAAGTCATTATCAACAAATATTTCTAAAGAATAGAAATAATCTTTAATATAATAGCTCATGGTAATATGATAAAGGGCGAATTACACTGACTACCCCTGAGGTTTGGCTAATTTACGAAAAATCTCCTACTTTTTTCAAAAATTACCAAAAACCCCCTAAGGTTTCAAAAATATTATAAACTTATTCAAATTTTCGAAAATACCCCTTCCCTTTTTTTGGGTGATTTACACTGACCACCCTGAGATTTGGTTAATTTACGAGAAACTCCCTATGGTTTCAAAAATTACCAAAATCCCCCCGAAGTTATTAACAATGTTAAATCTTTTTTTTCCCCTCTGTAATATTGTTATCATAAAATTTTCATGTAATAGATTTGAAAAAAAATGTGATTATTTATTCAAATAAATATTCTGAATTTAATGCATTAAAGGTATCTACCAACACATCAAGTATGTTATATTATCGCTAATACAGAGTAAATTTTAAGAGAAGTGAATTAGAGTCCTCAAGCTAAATAAAGTTTTCAAGTGCATTATTTAATTTCAATTTTTTATTTCAATCAATGTTTATATTTCTCATTTCACATAATGGATATATACGATGCATATAATTATATTTTTCTCAAATATAAATTTAGCACATATTACGTATATTTAGTATAAATTCATAACATTAAATTCGGAATATTTATTTGAATAAGTAATCATATTTTTTTTTCCAAATCTATTAAATTAAAATTTTATGATAACAATATTACCTAGGGAAAAAAAAAGAATTAATATTATTGATAAGTCAACCTAAGTAGGTGCTAGTTGTAATATTAGTATAACCTCAGGGGGTTTTTGGTAATTTTTGAAACCACAGGAGGTTTCTCGTAAATTAGCCTAATCTCAGGGTGGTCAATGTAAATCACCCAAAAAAGGGGAAGGGGTATTTTCAAAAATTTGAATAAGTTTGTAATATTTTTGAAACCTTAGGGATTTTTGGTAATTTTTGAAAAAGTAGGGGGTTTTTCGTAAATTAGCCAAACCTCAGGGGTGGTCAGTGTAATTTTTCCTATGATAAACTTAACAATTTTATTAGGTTTTATTCAGTTTTTTAATCAAATAATTTCTATTTCTTGAAAATATTTCTCTAAAATAACTAAAATATTTCTTAACGTCTTTAAATTATACCTTAATTCAACATCGTTTTATAAGGAAAAAAAAGTCTGGCCTTAATCGCCACGCGCAAGCGGCGCAACGCACATTCCATTTACTAGTCACTCTACAAACATGAATTTTCTAATGCTTATGTGATCTTTTTTGTCGGACTTCCTACGGAATACCATTGGAGATTGTATTGCAACTATGATTTTTCTATAGAGTTTTCTACGTTCTTGATACACTTTGAAAAAATGGCACTCAATAAAATTTTTAATTAGATATTGTACCTGTGAATTGATTGCCGGTAAGGTAGAAAGCTTGTAGAAGAGTTAAATTCCCTATCTCTCTCGGAATGGGTCCATGAAATTTGTTTAAAGACAGTATCAATATCCGAAGTGCTGAGCATTCAAACAACCGTGTATTTGGCCATATAATTCATTGCCATTGAGACGAACCTCGCCAAGTTGTTTAGAATGAGAACATATATCTTCTGGTAAAATACCAGACACGTTGCTCGCTGATACATTGATACAGTACAGTGAGGAAATATTGAAAATTTTGGGTGGTATTGATCCCGTAAGCTGACTCCCTCCCAAATATAATATCTTCAGGGTAGTGATGTTGCCCAATTCCTCTGGAATTTCACCTGTCAAATCATCATCAACTAAATGTGAATAACAGTGATCCAAACCTGACGTTTGCATTCCAGAAAAATGAAAATGATATGTATGTCAAAAAGAATGAAATGATACATGCAGAAAAGAACAATATATGAAGCAACTATTACATTACGTTGTCCCTATAGCTATATACAATTACACGTATGCCCCTTCTTAGTTTCAAAATGACATATTTCTCCCTTATAACTTATTTCAACATTACATTAACAGTACTCTATAGATTGTTACACAGCTAGGTGACGTTACAATTCAAATTGTTTAATGACATATAGTTATGAGGTAGGTCAGTGTAGTTGTATAGTACCTGTCAAAGTGTTGGTACCAAGATATAGACTTTCAAGCATCTTCAAGTTCCCTATTTCTTTTGGTATGCTTCCACTAAACATGTTATACGATAAGGATAGAATCCGTAGGTTCAAACATTGAGACAGATTTGCTGGAATTTCTCCATAAATGTAGTTTTTCGAAAGATGAAATTCTTTTAATCCTCGAAAACCATGGCAAATGTTACTGGGAAGGTTTCCATAAAAACTGTTTCCCGTAAAAGACAAGACTTCCATAGTTGAGATGTTGATGATTGTTGATGGTATAACACCAGTGTGCTGGTTATACTGTGAATCTAACAACTTCAAATTTTCAAGATTTCCAATCTCTGGTGGGATCTCTCCGTTTAGACGATTGTATGATAGGTCTAAAACATGGAGTTTTGATATGTTAGAGAGTGAAGGTGGGATGAAACCTGTGAAGTTGTTATTCCTCATGTACAAAATTTGGAGTTGAGGCAAGAAAGCCAACCATGATGGGATCTCTCCATGGATATTGTTGAGCCTGATATCAAGTACTCTTAATCTTCTTAACTGAGAGAGCTCATGAGGTAGAATACCGTGGAAATTGTTGCTGCTCAAGTTAAGGAAAACAAGGAATGAGAGATTTCCGAGTTGTGGCACTAAGTTTCCGGTAAGGCCCATCATGGAAATATCTAATGCGGCAACTCTTTGGTGGCGCTGACTACAAGTGACTCCAATCCAGGTGCAAACAGAGGCATTATCGGACCAGTTTTTGGACAAAATATGAGAAGGGTCTAAGATGAGTTGGGATTTGAAGGCACTAAGTGCAGATTGATCAGTGGTTATATTTGGTGATGATGCCGTGGCCAAGAAAGCCAGCAGACACGATTGTAACAAAACTAGTATACTTGCAAGAGGAAACAAGGGACCTGATCTCCTCATGATGATACGCGTTAATGATTCTTTAGTAAACTCAGTGACTTTTCAAGGTCAGAAATGCTGGATTATACTGATACTAATATTGATCAGCCAAAGAATCCTGCAGGCTGCAACAGACAAATGAATCAAATCGACCAAGCTTTCGAAGCACATTTGTCAAGATCTAATCAATCGCCATATTCTTTTAGTTTCTCCAAGATCTTCATTTGTTTTTTCTTTTTTTCTTTTTCTTTAATTGCTCTCGATCCGCCACATCAAGACAGAAAAGACAAGGGACGGCTTCATTGTTGACAAGAATATTTGAAATGGTTGATACTTGATACAAGTGAGAGATTCCAATATTGACAATTTAATTAATCAATGTTAATTTATGCTGTGTAATTTGTTTGATTAGTGCAAAATAATGGTAAATTAAACTTGGCCGGCAACTCAATAATCGGACCCCATCAAGTATACCTGGTGTATAGGAATATGCGCCCGCCACCTGGATACTCTCTTGTGACGTGGGCCAATTGGCTCATGCCACCTAGAAGCTGAATGACTTACATGGAACCATCCAGATACGGCCATGTTTCGCCGTATAAGCCCAGGTCCAATCTGGGATTTGCATCCTTAGAACCCGCCCCCAGGTCCTACCGCCGCCTAAGCCAAGGTCTTCCTCGAAGATCCAAATGTCACTTCGTTAAAGGCTCCACCCCTCCTTGGGGTGGTCCCTCATGATCACCTTCTCGAAGTGGTCCCCTATCACTTCCTCAAAGTAGTCCCCCAGTGCAATGGTTTCTGACAGACCATTGCATCTGAAGTCTCTCCACTATGCTATGTAAGAGGAATATTCCTCATACGGACGCCAGAAAATGGGCTACCTCAACCCTAATCCAGCCCACTATAAATAGAAGGTCTCTACTGTCGACAAGGGTATGATTTCTAATTCTATACTTATATCTTCTACAGTACATTACATCACCTCCCGATTACCTGTTCGAACATATCACTGACTTGAGTTCTGGAAAGTCTTCGCTGGAGATACTTTCGGCTAGGTTCACGTGTGTTACTTCCTTACAGATCAGGGATCAATCCAACAAACATTTACCATCCTCAGACTCCGAAGTCTTCTGTTCAAATCTAGGATTGGACCTCATCATTTGGAGCTAGAACGAGGGCTTACTGAGCCTGGGGCAGCAGCAGACCCCCAAGCTATGGCGAGTTTCAAGAACATGGTGGAGCAAGACAATGCTCCACTCCCCGCCACCTGCTCCCCTGCCTGCGAACGCTATACCAGGAGTGTTTGGCTGGCAGAGCTTGGTTGTCCTCACGATCGATCAGTTACACGCTCTCCTTCGAGAGATTTGGGGACTGAGGTAGCCAGACCCCGTGCCATCCCGCTCAAAATCAGCCAACACAGCAGGAAGCACCTGCCCACGAAATTCCTCCTTTGACGAACGAGTATCGCTCCAGCACATGGCAAACGCCTAGCGGGATGACCATCGGATCAGGGATCCGCTCCCTCCCCCTCCCTCCAGAGAGCCGAGGAGAATTAGACGGGTTCCGCCCCTTCACCCAGCTGAGGAGGTAGCGAAATCCTCCTTTGTAGTCTCGTCGAGGCATCTGGCTAGGATAGAATATGATCACCTAGAGGATATCTCCCACTTAGGAATGGCAATGGGTTTGGGTTAACCTCGAACCTGGGGCGGGTTTTAAGACTCCTATCCAGGTTATAGGCGAGTCCCGCGTCTTCATTTTAAAACCTGAACCCACCTTGTTTAGTAATTTATATATATTTTTTATTTACTATTTTATTTAAATTTATATAATATACATCTACATTTCAAATATAAAAGTATATATTATATAAATAGTTACTTAAAAAATAAGTATGATACTCTTGTATATAAAAATAATTATATAACATTAATAATTAAATTATGATTTTAAAATATGTTCATAAAAATTTGTAAATAATTAGTGCTTTGATAGTACTATTATTTTTTTCATGTTTATAAAGTCGTAATAATATTAATTTCCTTAAAAAATATTTTTTTAATTATTTTAAAAATATAAATCTGGTCTACCAAGTCCAACCTAAACCCGGTGGGTCCGAGCTCGGGTCCAAAAAATCCCCAACTAGGCGGGTCCTAGGTTTGGCCAAACTCGCCCCGTTGCCATCCCTACTCCCACTAGGGCGCTAAGCTGCAAAGGTAGATTGATGAAGTCCGTAAAGATGAGAGACCTTGAGATGATGTGCAAGAGCTCTCCCATAGAATGGACAACTTGAACATACGCCTGGATGAGATCTCTGCTCGGTTTGGCTAAGGGTCACCTCTACGTCCCTTCGTACGCAATGAGATGGATCCATTTTGTTATGAGCTTCAAAAAGCTTGAGTTTCGCCAAGGTGTAAGATTCTGATTAACTTGCCTTGCTACGAGGGGAATCTGACCCAAGGACCATCTCATCCAATTCAAGCAAGTCATGTGTGTCCACATGATCGAGGATCACTTTGCCACAAAATTGCTGGTCACTACCTTCCAAGATGTGGCTTCATTGTGGTATGTGTGGCAGCCCGCTGGTTTGGTTAGGAGCTTTGCGGATCTCTGCATCAAATTCATCAACCATTTTCAGATGAAGAGTCTTGCTAAACTACCTCCATCCCATCTATACAAAATCTGACAGAAGGACAATAAATCATTGAGGGATTTTTTCAATCATTTCAATACTGAGTTCCTGAAGGTGGAGAGCGTCCAGATGTACTTTCTCCTCGACGTCATTTAATATTAATATTGAAAGAACTTGTAAATTTAGAAATTTAATATCATGTAGGATGTGTGTAGGATATCTAATGAAATCTTTAATACACTACCAACTACCAGCTGGTCTAGTCAGATGAGACGCTAGATCTCTTAAGCAATGTCCAAAGTTCGAATTCTGGTGTTATAAATGGAACAACTGGGTTGGGAGGGTCACCCTCATAATAGGCCTTTTCAGTACCCGATCTAGATTAGTCAGCTAATGGATCGAAATTGGGTGGCTAAGACAAAAAAAAAATCTATAGTACAGTTTTATTAACTAATTCATTTTAATAAATAAATTTAAAACATGTATCCATAGCACATGAAGTGAAAAGTGCTATCTATTTATCTAAATCATCGTGCAATTGCAAAATAAAATACTATTAGATTATGCAAAATAAAAGGATTACTTAATTTACATCACCAACAATAAAAAAAATTAATTGATAACTAATAGTTTTATTAGAGTAGCTCTTAATTATTTATAATTTTATTTTAAGTTTATGAGGTATTAATGTTATTCAAGTGTACCTTTACATATATAGAATCTAAGAAAAACTTAAAAATTATAAAGAATCAAAAAGAATTATTCAAGTAACTATTCAAAGTTTGTTTAAAGAATCAAAAAGAATTATAAAATTGACTTACATACATTTAATTCAAAAGCTATTTATGAAAAGTTAATTAAATTAAAAATTAATTGGCTTATACTTTTTATAGGTGACAATATCCAATGTTTCACAAAAATGTTAAGGATGAATTACATTTATCTCCCCTGAGGTTTGACCAAATTACAGTTTAGCCCACGATATTTTGTAAATTATAATAAACCCCTTGAGGTATGTAATAATTACAAGTGATAGATGAAAAATGTATAAAGTTTGTTTTGCCCTTTATTTTTTGTTGATATTAAATAGGGCGAAATATATCTACCTCCCATCAGATTTGGCGAAATTACAAGTTAACTGACATGTTTGTGTATATTACAATAAATGCCCTGTAGTATGTAATAATTACAAGTGATGGACGAAAAATGTGTGAAACCCACTCTTCGCCTCATTTCCACCGCCTCCATCAACTCTAACCCAAAATTAACCACACCAACGTGTTTTACATGTCAAAAAGTTTAAGACTCGTCTCAAGTTCACAGGAAAACTTGTCGGAAAATGAAAACCCGCCGCTGTCGTTGCTCCTTCCGCCATCTGGCAAACCCAAAACTACCACCTCCAACGTATTCCTCTCGTCACATAAAACCTCTCAAGGGTACTATCAGAATTTCACATACAAAATTTAATGGAACCCTAACGGAAGTAAATGGTTGGGGTAAATTGTTGACGGAATATACCTTAGGGGATTTATTGTAATTTACAAAATAACGTGGGTTAAATTGTAATTTTGCCAAACCTCAGGGGAGGTAGATGTAATTCATCCAAATATTAGTTCTCAAATTGAGATTATAGCCAAATAGAGTACTTGTTAGTTTCTTACAGACGGATTATGAGTATTTATTTGTGGCTTCAAAAGTTTCTTTCTATATTTTTTTTTCATTTATATATTTTTTTAGTGAGTTAAATAAGTGATTATGTTAATAGAATTAGGGGTGGGCGTCGGGACGGGTATTCAGGATTCGGGATTTTCGGGACGGGTACCCGATATTTTCGGGGATCAAAATTCGATCCCGATCCCGTCCCGAAGAGTTTGGGTACCCGATTTTCGGGTACCCGAAAATATCGGGTACCCGCCATTTTCGGGATCGGGTACCCGAACCCAAAAAAAAAAAAAAAAAAAAATTGGAAAATTTTTAAAAACAGCACAGCAGGCTGCTGTATGCTGTAGCTCACTGGAAAAAAATTTGGAAAAAATCTTAATGTGCTACAAATGATTTCCACAATCCAAAAACTAATTAATACATTAAATTGAACATAATTTAAAAGTAATCACTTCCAATCATCTTCAAATATCCAACTGACATAACTTAAAATTATCCATCAAATTCTAAATTTACAAAACATAAACATACAACCGACAAGCAATCACTTCCAATCATCTTCAAATATCCAACATAACTTAAAATTATCCATCAAATGCGAAATTTATAAAACATAAACATACGACCGACAAGCAATCACTTCCAGTCATCTTCAAATATCCACAATTGTCGTGTCAATCCCCATCTTCACTAGCTCTACAAAAAAGAAATAAAAAACATACCATCTTAGTCAATATCATGATTAATACGTAAACAAAAAGAATAAGAATAGTAAATTCAATTACCCTTTTCCATTTCTTCAACTTCGGTCAAGTCCTCCTCTACATTTATTGGTGTTAAAATCAAACGAAGCCAATCTTGTGTACAAATAAGGGCTTGAACAATTCTCGGTGATAAAGAACTCCTAAAGGCATCAAGAACGCGTCCACCGGTGCTAAAAGCGGACTCTGAAGCAACTGTGGAGACAGGAACGGCCAATATGTCACGAGCAAGCCGAGATAAAATAGGAAATCTTGGAGCATTAATCTTCCACCACTTCAAAATATCAAAGTCCTCATCATCATCCTCGGTCTCCTCACTCAAATATTTGTCCAACTCCGACTTCACATGGTCACTTTTTTCCCCTTTCTTTTTCTTCTTAAACTGTTCTTTCAAATAGGATTTAGAATTAAACGAAGAAGGTGCAGATGCCGTTGAAGTCGATGGGGCAATTGGACTTGGCGGACCTCCATATTTGATTTTATACTCATTAAAGAGTTCTTTAATGCCATACTTGATAGTTTCTTGCATGATTATACTGTTTGCTTTTCCCTCACCGGTGCCATACATTTCATCAAACGAAAATTGAAGGAACTCCATTTTATGTCGTGGGTCAAGAATAACAACATAATATAATATCCTGTTCATCTTTTCAATTGCTCTCCAATATTTATCAAATTTATCTTTCATCCTCTCCGACATCTTCTTCAATTCGGTGATATTACTTTTGGACCATTCCCTCAAAAGCAAGTCAACAACACTTATCTCATGTAAAACTAAATTAGTAGTGACATACAATGAGCCAGAAATTGACAAAGTAAGAGTAAAGAAATGTGCCAAAAATTTGCACAACAATTCAGCCCTATCCCAATCATCCTTACTCGGAACTCCATCAAAAGGCGCCTTCGATAGGTCCTGTGCATAGGCAAGATCAACATCTCCATAAGCAACAAATGCCCTTTGAAGGCATATCGCGCTCTCCAACATCAAATAGGTGGAATTCCACCTAGTAGGCACATCGAGGCACAATAACTTCTTTGTTTCTAACTTTTCGAGCTCAACACATTCTTGAAACCTTTTGTACCTAGCCGGAGAGTTTCTAATATACCTAATAGCACCTCTAATTCGAGATATAGCCTCATGTTCATCTTTATTCTTTAACCCATCTTGAACAACAAGATTTATAATATGTGCAACACATCTCATATGAACATACTTTCCCCCCAAAAGATTAGTACCCCAATTATCAAATTTCTTCTTCAAATATGTAATTGCACCATCATTTGATGAAGCATTATCGACTGTGACGGTGAATACATTATCAATTCCCCAATCAAGCAAACATTTCTCCACCCCTTTACCCACCTCCTCACTTTTATGCCCGAAAATTGGACAAAAATTCAAAATTCTTTTTTGAAGTTTCCAATCATCGTCAATAAAATGCACCGTTAAGCACATATAATTCATCCTTTGAATTGATGTCCATGTGTCCGTCGTGATGCAAACCTTTTGCGAGTGATTTTTAATAAATGATTTCAATTTCATTCTTTCACTCACATACAAATTAAAAATGTCCTTAGTCACAGTTCTTCGAGACGGAATCACAAACATAGGACAAGCAACGGACATAAAAAGCTTAAATCCCGGATTTTCAATTGTTTTGAAAGCAAGTTCATCAATAATCAACCATTTAGACAAAGCTTCTCGTGTTTTTTCTTGATCAAATATCCAACACGAGATATTTCCTTCCTTATCACCCCCCCTCGTTGGTTGAAGAGAAATCCGAGCTTGATTAGTTGCTACTTCATGGGGCTTTTTTTTACATGACTCATAATGGTTTTTTATTCCCTTTGTCCCATGTTGCTTTCGATCGGCCTTAATGATTGCACCACAATATATGCATTTTGCTTTTTGAAATTTCTCCTTCGGACACTCAAATTTTTCAAAATGCTTCCAATATGGCGATCTAGACACATTTTCTTTTCTACTCCATTTTTTTGATTTATCAACTTCAAGTATCTCATTATCATCCTTTTCATAATCCATATCTACCTCCTCATTATCATCAATCTCATTTTCATCCCGTAGATTAGACACTGTGTGTAAAATGTAAAAAAAGAAAAAAATATATCAATTTCAACATCAAACATAGGCTACATAGCCTTCAATTCACAACTTTAAATCAAATCATATACTCTACAATTCACAATATCATTATCAATTCACATGAAATCAATCCTAACATTCCTAATTCACAACAATTTCACAACAATTTCACAATTTTACACCACAATAAATCCCTAACAAGTCACATTCACAATTTCTCAAAATTTATTCACAATTCAATTCACAAAACAAAACCCTAGCATTCCCAATTCACAATCTCATAAGTCACAACATCAATTCACAATTTCACTACAACAATTCACATTTCACAAATTGAAACCCTAGCTCAAATTTCAATCACAAATCAAAATGCCAATATATATACAAAAAATTGAGATTAAAGTTTAGGACTTACTTGCTAGTTGCTACAAGCCTACAAGCTTAAAATGCCCGCTGCCCGTCCCAGTCAGCCACTGCTCGCCTCTGCCCTGCTCAGTGTCGCCTCTGCCCAACAGCCCTCGCGTCGCCTCTGCCCAGCCCTCGCTCGCCTGAGTCGCCTCCACCCAGCCCTCGCGTCGTCTCTGTCCAGCCCTCGCTCGCCTGAGTCGCCTCCACCCAGCCCTCGCTCACCTCTGCCCAGCCCTCGCTCGCGAGTCGCTTCTGCCCAGCGTCGGTTCAATTGAGATGAGAAGCGACAGCGAGCATCGAGAATGAGAGAACTCAGAGAAGAGGAGAATGAGAGAGAGCGATTTTCGCCTGGAGAGAACTGAGAGAGAGAGAGAGAATAAGAGTTACACTTACGGGTTACGACCTGAACTAGGGGAACTGGGAAACAAGAAGACAGTAGACACTAAAAGTGAAAATAGTTTACTTAAATTTTTTTTTTTATTGTCGGGTACCCGATCGGGATTTCGGGTATGAAACTTACACCCGAATCCCGTCCCGAATTAAGTAATCGGGATCGGGTACCCATCCCGATTTTTTAATACCCGATCGGGCTGATCCCGATCGGGAAATACCCGATCGGGTCGGGTCGGGTACCCGATACCCGACCCGAAACACCCACCCCTAGATAGAATTATCTAGGTAAGGTAACCGATTTATGACTACACTAAATTTGTAATGGATTTGTGACTACGTATCGGTCACACGTCGTGACTTATTACTGACAAATGACAGGGTGAACAATTTTGTGACAGATTTGTGACTGAAAAATGATAGCGACTGAGCAATTACCACAATATTGGTCTCAAAATGTGAGTGTATATTGATGGATTAAAACTTGATAGATTTGCGACGAATTTGTTATCTATCACATTTTCCAACAATATTAGTGACCAAATGATCCGTCATCATGAGTAATTGATTAGTGACTGATACAAATTTATGACTAATGAATAACCGATATTACATAGAACTAAGTATCCATGAAATTTTACTGATTGCTTAGTAATTGAATTAATATCCGTCACATGAGATAGCGACAAATTAGTAACTAAAATTACTTCAGTCACAATGTCGATCACCAATTAGTCACTATTCCATCAGTGATTATTATCTAGTTTTTTACAAGTAATCAATCACCAATCAGTCAAGAATTTGTAACTAATCATGACCGATATGGTCAGTCATTAAATTTCAATCATTAAAACCCTAATTTCTTGTAGTGTTAATGACAAGGAAATAGGTTGACTTTGGTAGATATGTAAAGCTCGAGGCAAGGCAATCGCTGCTTTGTGAAGTTTGCTGGATTCTAATAAGTTTTGCCAAGAATGTGAAACTTGAGTCTCTTTGACCTCTAGCTAGACGAAGTCCGATGGCGTTGACTGGAGCACCATCGAAAAGTTGAGGTCGTTTCGATTTGGTGGGTGTAGTTTTTGTTGAAACCCAGTAGAGATCGACCTCCGGTCATTGGGGTAGGTGCCGAATACAATTTTTTGATGGTGAAGGAGAATGAAGATGACCAGTAACATGCCTAGCCTCCAGTTTTCTTTTTCTTTTTTGCTTGGCCCTTTTATTTTGCATATAATATAGGGATAATTACATCTACACCCCCTGAAGTTTGGTGTAATTACCGATACACCCCCTGACATTTGACTATTTACAATTACACCCCCTATTCAAAGTTTTAATTTGAAACCCTGACGATTTTATGAAAAAGACATTATTACCCTTAAATATTTGTATCAAAAAAAAATTCAAAAAAAAAGGATTTTGTGGGTTGACAAAAATGTCCCTCATTCTCTTTTCCTTCTCCTTTTTGCCTTTTTCTTTCCTTTTTCCTTTTTTCTCCCTTTTTGTCTTTTTCTTCTTTTGTTTTTTTTCCTTTTTCTCTTCTTCTTCTTCATCTCGTCCAGCTATATCTCCACCTTCTCTCTCTTCTCCACCGGCGCCCTCACCCCGTCCCCATCCCCTCTTCCACCGTCGCCCATCACCTCCCTCGCCCGCCACTGCCGGCCATCTCCTCCCCCCCCAACCCAACCCCCATCTCCCCCATCCCACCGGCCATCTCCATCCCCGCCCAACCCAACCCCTCCTCTCCCCCATCCCACCGGCCTCTCCTCCCCCGCCCAACCCAACCCCGCTCTCCCCTATCCCACCGGCCATCCCCTCCCCCGCCCACCCCCGCCCGCCGCCCCCATCCCCTCCCCCGCCCAACCCCAACCACCACTCACCGCACCCATCCCCTCCCCCCCCCCTGCCCAACCCAACCCCCAACCCCATCCCGTCCCCTCGCCCGCCCAAACCAACCGCCGCCCATAGCCCCCATCTCCTCCCCCGCCCAACCCTCCCCAAACCCCAATTCGTCGCCCCCACCCCATCCCCATCCCCTCGCCCTTCGCCGCCCATCGCCTCCCTCGCCCAACCCATGCCCGCCGCCTCCGTCCCTTCGCCCACCGCCGCCGCCCATCCCCTCCCCTCCCCTCTCACCGCCTATCCCCTCCACCTTCCAACCCCACTCCACTCCCCTTGCTCGTCGCCGCCGTTGCCGCCATCCATAGTAGTGGATCTAGGGTTGATGATGATGATGATGATGATGATGATGGTGATGGTAATGGTGGTGGTGATTTTTGGAAGGTTTTGAAGACTTTATGGGTATTATAGTCATTTTAAAAAGTTAAAATTATGTGATAATTGAATTCCTCTCAATTGAAGGGTATTTTTGGAAGTTTATAGTTCAAGACTAACGGTTTTAAACAAAAATCCTGACGGCCACTAACGGAAGGGGTTGTTTGTTAACGGCTCTAACGTAGAGGGGGTGTAATTGTAAATAGTCAAATGTCAGGGGGTGTATCGGTAATTACACCAAACCTCAGGGGGTGTAGATGTAATTATCCCTATAATATATTTCTTTGTTGTGTAATTTATATATGATTTTGATTATAAATATTAATATTTTATATATTTTAAATTTATATTTTATACTTTATATTATTTTTGTATACGCGCACACACACAGGTATATATGTTAATAATTTATACATTGGATAAAAAACAACTAGAGGTGGAAATGTCTTTATACGAACTCATTTTTTCTGTTTATTTTTTATTTTTTTGAATAATAAAAATTAAGGATAAAAACCAAAAGTTCATTAAAAATTGATCGGATAATAGGCAAATTGAGGGGTAAGTATAATTTTTAACCTCCTCAAAGAAAAAATATTGTAGTATTAAAATTTTTTTTGGGACCAGTTGTTGCTCCAAACTTGGAAAGAGTAATGGATGTAATTATGCCATTATTAAATTGCGTTATGAATGTATTATGTGTGTCGTATGACTGTGAACCATTTTTATAACATAATGGACTAGATCAAACTTACTAAACGAATAGATGGAGAGTGAAATTTGAAACAGCTTGCAAGATTAAAAACAAATTTTTGCCCAAATGAGTTTCATCAATTGACAATGCAATTCTGTAGCTCATACAAGTTGACTAATTTCAATTAAATAACCATTAATTATTATTTAAATTCACAGTGTAACGAGTAAAATGCGCTTTACTGGTTTATAGTATGCCCCTTATAACATTTACCCTTTGTATTTAAAAATTTTCATTTACCCCCGGCCCTAAATTTCACTAGTCAAACCAATAAATTTTGCAGGAGACAAGAAGACCCCCTTGTTACAATAAACATATGTTTTATTATGCTAGACGCAATTAATTAATCAACATTTGAAGTTATTCAATAATAGCAATTGCGACATACACATTCGAATAAGTGATGAAAGTAATTAAATTAAAATTTGGCATTGGGTAATTATGTCCTTTTTTTAGTACAATGGCGACATTGAATTTCATTATTGGTGTAAGTTCAATCATCTGTAGTATTTGAATTTATTTTCTCCTTACATTAAGTAAAACATAATTTATTGTAAAGTTAAATTTAGCAATAATTGCAAGGACCTCCCTAAGGTTAGGCCAATATACAACATTCACCACCCTTGGGGTTCTATTCAACATGTCAATAGCCCCCAGGACGATTATTTTAGCATAAAAAAAAATGATGGAAACCCAAATTTAACCATGAGTAATGCATTTGGTGAGTGATTGTTACTTTCCTGACTATTTTGCCCTCTGGGTATGTTTTTAATTTTAATTGAAACTCGAGGGAGACTTTGATAAATATAATGTAACAAATCTACATGATATACATATAAATTATAAAAAAATACAGCATGTAAAAATTATATATATAATACATATCTAAAAATACAATTTATGAACAATACAAACAATTAAAAATAATGTACCAAATTTAATATATAAAAACTACATAAATTAAAATAATAAAAATGTAATATCTAATTGTAAAAATGTAACATTTAAAAAATAAAATATATAAAAATTGTAAAAATATATATATATATATCTAAATATATATATATATAATTGAACAGTAGGAAACATAAAATTTTAAAAATATATTGCATAAAATCAATATATACTAGTTGGTGGGGCACACTCGATTTGTGTGCAAAATAAAAAATAAAAATATAATTTAATTACATATTTAAATTATGAATATAAAATTAAAATATTTATTAGATTTGTACATTACTATATATTTTTTAATCATTTGAAATTAATGTATTTAATTAAATTTGTTACAAAAAATAGCTTAAAATAAAGATATAGTTATAAGATTAACAAATAAATAAGAAATAAAACATTAAAAAGAGATATGAAAAAATATATATTTTGATAGAGAGAGAGAAAGAATGAGAAAAGAAACGTTAATAGTGAGAGAAGAGAGATGAGAGAGAACATAAATGAGAGTGGAGACACCTAAACACCAAAAGAGACCAAAAGAGATTAAAGAGACTAAGGTAGTTATTCGACCCCCTAAACACTTTACTAATAATATAGATATACAGACACACACACACACACACACACACACACTCACCACTTGAACATCTTTTTATAATCGGTTGCCATCTAAATTCCATGAATTTTGCAAATGCCACTTTTGATAATTTTGCTATGGAATATTCCACCAAGATTTTATTACATTTTGGCATGTAACTTTTTTAAAGATATAGTCGTCTTTTTAGATGGCTAGAATTTGTACTACCACCACCGAAACATCTCCTTGATCACTTGGGCACATCATGTTTTGTTATATATTGTGCTATAAATAATATTTTTAATATTTCAAGCTCTTTAAGTTCAATTTTCAATCTTTATTCATATAATTTTGATATTTTACCTCCAATGTTTTTTTTTTTCAAAAATCTCGAATATATGGGTAGAATAGTGAAATAAACTAATTGAGTGAATTTCAAAGTTGATGCATTCTGTCCATTTAAATTGAAAAAAAAAATTATTTTTTGTCACAATTCTATTCATGTATTCGATGTTTTTGCAAAAAAAATATTGAAGGTAAAATATAAAAATTTTATAAATAAAGATTGAAAATTAAACTTATAGTGTTTGAAGGATTTAAAAAATGTAACCAGCAAAAAAAAAAAAGTGTGTAGATGGTAAAGTCTATTAGACACCATAGTTCAGATGACAAAAACATTTTCCCCTATACAAACACATACCATCATGGGTCATATTAATTTAAGCTGTACATGCAATGAGTTGATTCTTGATTTTGTTCATTGCTATAGCAACATCTTTAATATTGATCCTCTCATCAGGGGATTCCATGGAGCAATTTAAAGCTATCTCCAAGAGGGATGACAAGCAAATCAAGTATTCATGCAAGAGTTCTTCACGTTGCAATAAGTTGGAATCTATGATATGAATAACTTCATCAGGCATCGCATTCTTTACCCAACTCCTTAGGCTCAAATTTCCGCTGAAAATATCATCATTAGGCTTCCTTCTTGTAAAAACTTCCATCAGCATGACACCATAACTATAAACATCACATCTAGTCGAGACAAGTCCATCCATTCCGAATTCTAATAGCAACCAACAAATATTGATCAAATTATATTGGCAAGAAAGAACCAAAAAATTTATTGGGAAGCGTATGTAAAGATAAAGAGATAAATCTTGCCTGGTGCAATATAGCCATAAGTACCCAACGTCAGAGTCTGCACAAAGCCTTCCGCCTCGCCAAGTAGTTTCGCAACACCAAAATCACACAAATGGGCCACCATATCTTTGTCTAGCAACACATTACTGGGCTTTAAATCACAATGAACCACGGGTGTTGAGTAACCATTGTGTAGATAATCCAAAGCTGAAGCCACATCAATCATAATGCTTATTCTCTGAATTATATCCAAGGAATAATTGTCCGAGTATATTAGGGTGTCAAGGCTTCCACAAGGCATATACTCAAGTATCAAGGCCCTAAAGTCCTGATTGGAGCATGAACTAATTACATTACAAATATTTCTGTGGCGTAGATTTCTCAACACTTCACATTCAACCTCAAAGCTTTTGAACGCATCTTCTGATTGCAAATTGAACACTTTTACCGCCACATCCTTGCCATTTTCAAGAGTTCCTCTATAGACTTTGCCGGAACTTCCACTACCAAGAAAATTTCCATCACTAAATGAATCAGTTGCCTTAACAAGTTGGTAGTAAGAAACTTTCGGTGTAACACTGCGATCTGCCAAAAAATGTGCATCAAGTGGGGCCCTCTCTTTTCTTGATAGGTATCTAGATGAGATGTACACTGACATTGATCCTGCAAGCGCTATTGCTAAAGTCCCAGACAAAACTATTGCAACTAGAAATCTCATCAAATTTTTGTTTGATGATCTCTTAACAGCAAGGCAGGTTGGGACATCATATTTTGGATCACCACATAGTTGTTTGTTGGACACGAAGGATAGACTTGTGAAATTTCGAAAAGGACCACCGGAAGGAATCTCACCACTTAATCCATTGAAAGAAACATTGAAGTAAGTGAGATATGTGAGTTTCTCCAAGGAAGTAGGGATTGAGCCAGAAAGATTGTTGTAGGACAGTTCAAGGCTCTGCAGATTTACCATTTTGGACACCGACTCTGGAATAGATCCTTGTAAACTGTTCTTTGCAAGGTAAAGTGTACTCAATATTTGCAACTCTCCAACTTCTTTTGGTATGATGCCTGAAAAATGATTCTTGGATAAATCAATATTTATTGCGGCTCTCAAATTTCCTATTTTTTTTGACAAAGGGCCACTTAATGAATTTGAGGAGAGAAGCAAGTTTAGGAGATCTTGTAGATTCCACAAGCTCTCTGGTATGGTGGAGTTCAACTTGTTTGTGCCTAAATAAAGATCCCTCAAAGTAGTGATGTTTCCGATGCAATCTGGAATTGCATTAGATAATTGATTATCATTCAGGCCTAATAGATTGAGGTTCTTTAATTGGCAGATGGTGGCAGGAATAGCCCCACTTATTTTGTTACTCGAAAGGTATAATTGTTGAAGACTTTGCAAGCTTGCTAGCGTTTCCGGAATTGGTCTAGTCAACTGATTTCCAAAAAGATCAAGGTATATTAGATTTCTTAGATTACCAATTTCATCTGGAATGGTGCCCGTGAGACTACACCTTGAAGCATAGAGATACTGTAGAGAAGAAAGATTCCCAATTGAAGCTGGAAGACTTCCATTTAATGGGTTTTTGTTTATCGCCAGTCTTCTTAAATATCTACAGTTGGTCAGTGAAGTGATGAAGCTCAAATCTGGAGATTCACTTGTGAAATAATTGGAATAAAGATCTAGCCACTCTAGATTGGGTAGCTTGTAACCGAGATCCGATGGAAGGTTGCCTGTTAGTTGATTATCTGCTAGTGAAAGCATTTGCATTGTTGACATGTTGAGTAAACTTGTTGGGATGGAGCCACTGAAACTATTTGACGACAATGAGATTCCGCGCAAATTGTTTAGGTTGCCAACTTCGCCTGGAATTGTACCTGTGAAATCATAGAGTACATGATTGCCGCCGTTAAAAAGTGATACAAAAAGATAAACGAGGAATGGAAGCACACAACAGAATGCAATGCTCAAGTTTACATGGTTCAACTCAATTGAATAGCCTTTATTTATGGGCGATAATGAAATTATTAGATTTGTGGAGGAGTTACAATATAATGTATGTGTTATCTCAAGTCCGATTACACCTTTCTGCCCATTTGAAAGTATGCAATCCTCCTATCTCAATTACACCTCTTATAAGCTATTTAGGCAAAATGGTTTCTACACTATGAGTCCAACCCAACCCAACTCAATTGATTTTGGGTTGGGTTAGGTTTGAGAAATACTTAAAAGAGTCAAAATAGATTGGGTCAAAATAGATCAAATTGATTATGATTTTTAAATAGTTTTCATCTAATTTTTTAATGGTTTGCTAATGGATTCTTAATGGGTCTTTCATGAATTTTTAATGGTCCAACCCATACTATAAAAAGAAATAAAGAATTTTACTATCACCGCAATTTTACCCATCAACAAATTTTTCCAAAGTTTTTCTCCCTTTTCTCTCTCTCTCTCTCTCTACGTCTCTCTCTCTCTCAATGCCTTTCTCTCTCTCTATGAATTGCGAGCTACAGATCCAACAGAGATGGGATTCGATATCATCAAGGATCGAGTCTAATAAACTAATTAATATTTCATGACATTAATGTATAATTAATTAATTATTTAGTTGAATTGTATATCATAAATCAAATCATGTTTTGGAATCTAATATTTACTTTAGTTTAATTTAATAACTCCAATACATAAACTGTTTTATTGCTTTGATTTTAAACTATGTACATAAAATCAGAATATGGTTGTATAATTGTTTGCTATACTCGCATGCATTTTGTTGGGTTGGTTTGTAAATTTTTCTGGATTAATTAAATAAAAAAATATTTTTTTTAATGGAAATAGATGATTAGTAAAGAATATTGAAATCTCAAATACAAGAGATTGATGTATCTTTGCTGAGAATATTGAAATCTCAAACACAAGATATTGAAAGGCTTTTGTTGAAATCTCACTCTAGTTTGGTTTTTTTTTTTTTTTTTTTTTTGTGGAATCAACTTTCTTCTTTGGTTGTATAATTATTTCTTATTTTTATTCGACTTTATTTTCTAGACTTATAATTCATTACCATGAGATGGAAGTTTATGTAAAATGTAATATTGAATATTGATTTTGTCAAAATTTATTTTATTTTTTTAAGTTCTAATTTGTATGAGTAAAAAAAAAAATATTAAACCTATTTTGACCCGCTCCGACCTATTTACAAACTGCACTCAACCCGCTTACAACCAACTCAAACCCGTTTACCACCCGACCTATTTTCAACCCGTTATCAAAAACCCATAATGAACCCAACCCATTTACAAATCAAAACCGACCCACCCATTTGCCACCCCTAAAATTACCCATTACACAGCCTGTCAGCTACGTGAATTCCCCAAGACTTGGACATGTAGTTCTTCTCACTTGAACTCATCATGTAATATTATGGTGACAACAGTTTTTGGATTCGAATTGTTGCTATAAGAGTGTCAATAATTGTCAATGATGACAACTTATGCACAAAAGTTTGTCACCATTAAGTAATAATTATATAAATATCACTCTGAATATGTGAAATTTCATGTCGGGAAACATCAGCCATGTCGATTTTTTGTTGGATTTCCTACTGAATGCCATCACTTGTATTGTTCACTATTTTAGTGTGTGTGTTTTTTAGAGTTTTCTACATTCTCGATACACTTTCAACAAAAAAAAAAATTCTGTAAAAGCTTCGAATTAGATATCGTACCTGTGAATTGATTGCCGGTAAGAAATAACCACTCAAGACGAGTTAAATTGCCTATCTCTCTGGGAATGGATCCATAAAATTTGTTTGAAGACAATTGCAAGATCCGAAGTGCTGAGCATTCGAATAACTGTGTCGGTATTTGGCCATATAGTCCATTCCCAGTGAGACTAACCTCTTCAAGCTGTTTAGAATGAGAACATATATCTTCTGGTAGCATACCAGACACATTGCTTGTTGCAATATTAATGTAATTCAATGAAGAAATATTAAAAATTTTGGGTGGTATTGATCCCAAAATCTGACTCCCTCCCAAATATAAGCTCTTTAGGGTAGTAACGTTGCCCAATTCCTCTGGAATTTCACCTGTCAAATCATCAACTTAATGTGAACAACAGTGATCCAAACCTGAAGTTTGCATCCCAGAATTAAAATGATATGTGTCAGAAAGAATGAAATGATACACAGACAAGAACAATAATGCGTAGCAACTGTTAAAGTGCTCTTTCCCTATAACTATAAACAATTACACATATATTCCTTCTTAGTTTCAAAATTATATATGTTTCTCTTATAACTTATTTCTACCTTGCCTTTACCATTCTTAAGATTGTTACACAGTTAAATGATGTTATAATTGAAATTGTTATATTATATATAGTCGTCAATTAGGTCAGTGTAGTTGTTTACGTAGTACCTGTCAAAGTGTTGGCACCGAGATATAAATCTTCAAGCATCTTCAAGTTTCCAATATCTTTAGGTATGCTTCCACTAAAGCTATTATGCGATAAAGATAGAACCTGTAGTTTCGAACATTGAGACAGGTTTGCTGGAATTTCTCCATAGATATAGTTAACTGAAAGATATAACCCTCCTAATCCTCGAGAACCATGGCAAATGTTATTTGGAAGGTTTCCAGACAAACTATTTCCCGTAAAAGCCAACACTTCCATCGTTGAGATGTTGAAGATGGTTGATGGTAGAACGCCCATGAGCTTGTTATATCGTATACTCAAATACTTCAAATTTTCAAGATTTCCGATTTCCTGGGGAATTTCTCCTCTTAGGGAATTGAAAGAGAAGTCCATAACTTGAAGTTTAGATATGTTAGAGAGTGAAGGGGGGATACACCTGTGAAGCTGTTGTTCTTCATAAACCAGATTTGGAGTTGAGGCAAGAAAGCAAAACATGATGGGATCTCTCCATTGATATTATTGAAATTGAGATCAAGAACTCTTAGTCGCCTTAACTGAGAGAGCTCATGAGGCAGACTACCATGGAAATTGTTGCCGCTCAAGTTAAGGAAAACGAGAAATGAGAGATTTCCAAGTTGTGGAACTAAGTTTCCGGTAAGGCCCATCATGGAAATATCTAATGCAGCAACTCTTTGGTGGCGACGACTACAAGTGACCCCAATCCAGGTGCAAACAGAGGCCTTATCAGACCAGTTCTTGGACAAAACGTGAGAAGGGTCTAAGATGAGTTGGGATTTGAAGGAAAGAAGTGCAGATTGATCAGTGGTTATATTTGGTGATGATGATGCCATGGCCAAGAAAACCAGTAGACATGATTGTAACAAAACTACTATACTTGCAGGAGGAAACAAGGTACCTGATCTCCTCATGATTGTACTCGTTAAAGTTTCTATGTTGGATTAAACTGATATTAAAATTGATTAGACTGGACTGTTTTGTGCAATATAACTGTTAATTGCACTCAACCAAGGAATCAAATAGACCAATTTTTAGAAGCACATTTGTCAAGCTCTAATCCACGGCCTTGTCAAGACAGAGAAGACAAAGGACGGGTGCATTGTCCATAAGAAAATTCAACTGGCTAAGATGAAGGACGGCCTCGTTTCATTAATTTGTTGTTGAATTAGACCTGGGTCGGCAACTCAATAATTTGTCATTGGACCTATAAATGGCAGATTGAACTTACAAAACAAATAGATGGAGAGTGAAATTTTAAAAGACTTCCAAGATTAAAAATATTTTTTGTTCAAATGAATTAACAATACAATTCCGTAGTTAGTACAATGTGACTAGTTTCAATCCAATAGCCTTTGATTATTATTTAAATTCATAATCTAATCGGTAAACCGCACTTTGAAATAATACAATCAAATAGTTAAATTTATATACTTAGTAACTTATATCAATATATTTTGCAATTATGAATACTCTTCTACCTCTACATTATTAGTACACAAAGCAAAGATGATGTGATAATATTAATGTTATATAAGATGTAATCATTTAATAATTACAAGTTTAAAATAATATTTTATCTTCTCGTCATCGAAATTCAAAGCAAATGCTTTCAATCTAGAAAGACCAGCCGACATGGGCAATAAGTAGTCGCATATCAAAAAAAGAAAAGAGAAAGAAAATAAAAAATTAGAGGGGCTAGGGCAAGGCTATTTGAGGAGGGGAAGAGACCACTCTTCACACAACTTTTTCTTTCTTCATCATTTTTCACAAATAATTAATATAACAATGTTCATTTTGTCACTTAGGCTGTAATCCAATAGTGGAGTTTCGAATTAGTCAACATTAACGTTTCGAGTTCGAACCTTCTTATCTTCTTTCTTTTCTCTTTGGGTGAGTAAGTCTGTGTGTGTGTGGTGTTCTGGTTGAATGTATAGAATATCTCGAGTTAATTGTATAAAATATATATATATATATATTCTTTTCATTCCTAAATTAAAATTTACTACTTAAAAATAAATGGATTAACTTAATTGTGTTTACCAATTAATTGGACTTAGATTTGAATGATATGATATACCGTTTCCTCAAAACATTTAAATTTATACAAAAGATATTAATTTTTTAAGAATACTGTAGAGAATTATTTTTGTTTTCTCTTCACAAACTAATCAACTTTTCTTTGCATATGTTAACCGCATGGCGTCTTTTTTGTTTTTTGTTTTTGGTTTTTTTTTTTTTTGCTCTATTTCAGTCTTGAAAAGAGGTTTTGTTATGGACTTAACAGAAACATTTGTGTCCAGAAATGGAGAGAAAATTTAACAGTTTGCCACTATTTGGGAGGAAAATTTTGGCCCTTCTATTCTATTGCTTGGTAAATGAGGTTTCTTCTTGTCTTTGTAACTTTAGTATCTACTATTTAATTGAAAGTACAAAACTGTGTTCAAATGTAATCTATTTAACTATAACATTCAAGGACCTGATTCTTAATTTTATTCAAAGCTATAGCAGCATCCTTAATATTGATCCTTTCATGAGGAGATTCCTTGGAGCAATTTAAAGCTACTTCCATGATGGATGACAAGCAACTCAACTTTTCAGTCAAGAGTTCTTCATGTGGCCACACTAAATTGGAATCTATGATGTGAATAACTTCATCGGACATCGAGTTCTTTACCCAACTGCTTAGGCTCAAATTTCCGGCAAACATATCATCATTCGGTTTCCTTCTCGTAAAAACTTCCATCAACATGATACCAAAGCTATAAACATCACATCTTGTTGACACAAGTCCATCCATTCCAAATTCTGATAGCAACCAACAAAAATTGATCAAACCAAAAATATTGTTGAGAATATGCAAAGATAAAGAGATTAATTAATTTTACCTGGTGCAATATAACCATAGGTCCCGAGTGTCACTGTCTGCACAAAGCTTTCGACCTCACCAAGTAGTTTCGCAGCACCAAATCACACAAATGGGCAACACATTACTAGGCTTTAAATCACAATGAACCACAGGCATTGAGCAACCATGGTGCAGATATTCCAAAGCAGAAGCCACATCTATCATAATGCTTACTCTTTGAATTATGTCCAAGAAGTAAGTCGTTTTTTGAGTACATCAAACTTTCAAGGCTTCCACATGGCATATACTCAATTACCAAAGCCCGAAAGTCTTGATTGGAACACGAACTAATGACCTTACAAAGATTTCTGCTGGCGAATATTTCTCAATAATTCACACTCAACATCAAAGCTTTTGGACGAACCTTCTAATTGCAAATTGAACACTTTTGCAGCCACAGCCTGCCCGTTTCCAAGAGTTCCTCGGTAGACTTTGCCAAAACTTCCGCTACCAAGAAAGTTGCTATCACTAAATGATGCAGTTGCTGCGACAAGTTGGCGGTAAGAAATTCTTGGTGTGGTGTTGCCAACTGGCCAAGAATGTGAATCATGTGCAGCCTTTGCTTTGATTGATCGGTATCTGGCTAATATGTATGCCAAAATTAATCCTCCAAGAACTACCGCTAAAGTCCCAAGCAGAACAAATATAACCAAAAACCTCATCAAATTTCTTTCTAATGATCTCTTAACTTTAACAACAGGGCAGGGCAGGACACCGTATTTTGTATCACCACACAATTGTTTGTTAAATAAAAAGGATTGGCTAGTGAAACTTCTAAGAGAACCTCCAGAAGGAATTTCACCTCTTAAACCATTGAAAGAAACATTCAAGTAGGTGAGATATGTGAGTTTCTCCATGGAAGTAGGGATTGAGCCAGAGAGATTGTTGTGGGACAAGTCCAGGCTCTCTAAGTTTACCATTTTGGACACCGACTCTGGGATGGATCCTTGTAAACTATTATACGCTAGGGAAAGTCCATTCAAGGTTTGCAACTCACCGATTTCTTGGGGAATGAAGCCAGAAAAGTAATTCATGGATAAATCAATCCATATTGCAGCTTTCAAATCTCCTACTTTTCTTGATAAAGGGCCACTTAAGGCATTCGAGGAGAGGAAAATGTGTAAGAATATCTTTGAGATTCCACAAACTCTCTGGTATAGAGGAAGTCAACTTGTTTTTCTGTAAACCAAGATCCCTCAAAGTAGTGATACTCCCTATGCAATCTGGAATTGCATTAGATAACTGATTCTCACCTAGGTCTAATAGATTTAGATTCTGTAATTGACAGATAGTGCTAGGAATAGGCCCACATAATCTGTTGCTTGAAAGGTATAATCTTTGAAGACTTTGCAAGCTTGCTAAAGTTATTGGAATCAACCCAGTGAACTGATTTTCAAAAAGATTTAGGATTATTAAGCTTCTCAGATTACCAATTTCATCTGGGATGCAGCCAGTGAGATTACAATTATATGCATAGAGATACTGCAGAGAAGAAGATAGGTTGCCTATTGAGGCTGGAAGTCTTCCATTTAATGGATTCTCGTTAATCGCCAGCCTTGTTAAATATCTACAGTTGGTCAGTGAAGTGATGAAGCCTAGGTTTGGAGATTCACATGTGAAGTTATTGGAATAAAGATCAAGTTGCTCTAGATTTGGTAGTTTGTAGCCCAAATCTAAAGGAAGGTTGCCTGTTAGTTGATTCTCTCCAAGTAAAAGATATTGTAACATTGACATGTTCAACAAACTTGTGGGAATGGAGCCACTTAAGCTGTTGTAGGACAGTGAGATTTGGCGCAAATTGTTGAGATTGCCAACTTCATCCGGAATTGTACCTAGCAAATCATAGAGCACACGATGACCACCATTAAAAGTGATATGAAAGAACTAGAAGAGAAATGGGACCACAAACAAAACACAACAAACGAATTCGAAAATTGTATAACGCACTATAAATGACCAGCATCAAAAAGAGTTCTGGAAAGCTTCGAATAACATATCATACCTGACAATTTATTGTTGGTAAGATAGAGGGATTCTATAAGAGTTAAATTCCCTATCTCTCTGGGAATGGATCCATAAAAGCTGTTTGAAGACAATGTCAAGATCCGCAATGCTGAGCATTCAAATAATTGTGTAGGTATATACCCATATAATTTGTTGCCATAGAGATTAACTTCTTCAAGTTGTTTAGAATGAGAACACATATCTTCTGGTAGTATGCCAGACACGTTGCTCGTTGCAATTTTAATGAAGTACAATGAGGAAATATTGAAAATTTTGGTTGGTATTGATCCCATTATCTGACTCCCTCCCAAGTATAATCTCTTTAGTGTTGTAATATTGCCCAGTTCTTCTGGAATTTCACCTGTCGAATATAAACTTAATATTAATTCAAGGATTCAAGCTGAAGCTCGCATGCCAGAAACTAGGAAAATTCTCATGTTTAGTCATTTTTGGGACCTCATGCATGTACCAAACGATGCAGATTAATCGACATTTTGCAAATTAATATTTTTTCCAAATGAATGAAGAATGTGTGACCGTTTAGTGCATATGTAGCACCAAGACTAAGGTCATACAAGAATTTTCCCAGAAAACAATACGTGCAGTACCTGTCAAAGTGTTGGCACCGAGATATAATATCTCAAGCATCTTCAAGTTTCCAATATCTTTAGGTATGCTTCCACTAAACATGTTGTATGATAAAGATAGAATCCGCAGTTTTGTACATAGAGACAAGTTTGCTGGGATTTCACCATACATGTAGTTAAAAGAAAGATGAAATTCTTCAAGCCCATTAAAACCATGGCAAATGTTACTGGGGAGGTTTCCAGCCAAACTGTTTCCTGTAAAAGCCAACACTTCCATTTTCGAGATGTTGAAGATAGTGAACAGTATAATGCCGGTGAGCTGGTTATACTGTAAACTCAACAACTTCAGATTTTCAAGATTTCCGATTTCCTGAGGAATCTCTCCGCTTAAGGAATTGAAAGAAAGGTCCAATACTTCAAGTTTTGATATGTTAGAGAGTGAAGGTGGAATGAAACCTGTAAAACTGTTATTCCTCATGTACATGATTTGTAGCTGAGGCAAGAAAGCAAACCATGATGGGATTTCTCCATTGATATTGTTGAACCTCAGATCAATAACTCGTAGTCGCCTTAACTGAAAGAGCTCGTGAGGCAGAACACCATGGAAATTGTTGCTTCTCAAGTTAAGGAAAACGAGGAAGGAGAGATTTCCAAGCTGTGGGACTAAGGTCCCAGTAAGGCCCATCACATAAATATCTAAGGCGGTAACTCTTTGGTGGCGACGACTACAAGTGACTCCAATCCAGGCGCAAACAGAGGCATTATTAGACCAGTTGTTGGACAAAATATGGGAAGGGTCTAGGATGAGTTGGGATTTGAAGGCAAAAAGCGCAGTTTGATCAGTGGTTATATTTGGTGGTGATGCCATGGTCAAGAAAACCAGCAGACATGATAGTAACAGAACTACTAGTGTATTTGAAAGAGGAAACAAGGGACCTGATCCCCTCATGATGATCCCTATTTTTTCAGTAAACTGGGAACCTTTCTCACAACAATAAATACTAGATCCATGGTCTGTTGCTTTAAGCTTCTACAACAATTTTATGTATTTACATTTTTAATTGCTTTCGGCCGCATCGAAACAGAGAAGAATCTTAAGGACGGCATGATAGTCAATTAGAACATTCATGGTTGATCAAAGTGGAGATTCAACTGTTCACAGTTTAATTAATCAGTATTAATTTATGCTAATCAATTTGTTTGATGCATGCAACTTGATGGTAAATTAAACACGGCCAGCAACTCAATAATTGATCAGCACCAGGTATAATAAACATTAGCTTCTACAGGGCAACTTCCATTTCTTTTGGCCTTCTGGTGTCGGGGTCAATTTTGGGATGGAGAAAAATGAAGAAGTAAAGTTATTGGGACCAACAGGTTCGGATACGATCATCTATTACAATATGTTGTTTCATCTTCCACAGTAAAATTACTTACTTATTTATATACTTGACGTGGGATCTTTACACTTAGTGTACGTCTATATATTAAAATAAAAGATAAAACATAATTTGTAATAGAGCATCTCGTGTGTATCAGGTTTGGGATTTAAAGAGAAGAGAAAACTAATATTACCCTTAGAGCAGTTAAGAGTTATCAGTACTTAATAAAAGATAAAATTTTGGAGATTAACAAAATCTTGTTTTAAAATTGGAGTCTGACTTCGAAACGCCTCTCAAAATCATAATGATGATGATAATCACCGAAAATACCGTGAGTTTTGTCTAAATTATATAAAATTCTTTTATCTACTGAAATTACCACCTTAAGATTTATTGCACTCTCACGAATAGCAATAAATTATTGGTGGTTGGTGCTATTCATGAGACTGTTAGATTTTTTTAATATTTTGTGACCAACCGCATGGGTCGCAAATTTCACATTCAACCTCAAAGCTTCTGATTGCAAATTGTACACTTTTACAACCACATCCTTCCCATTTTCAAGAGTTCCTCTATAGACTTTGCCAAAACTTCCACTACCAAGAAAATTGCCATCACTAAATAAAGCAGTTCCCTTAAAAAGTTGGTAGTAAGGACCTGTTGGTATTATGTTGTGAGCCGCCCAAAAATGTGAATCACTTAGGGTCCTCTCTGTACTTGATTGGTTTCTAAATAAGATGTATGCCAACACTGTCCAAATCTTAATTGATTTCGGTTCATCTCTTATTCCTAGAATTCATGTTTTAACTATAAGATTTATCTTATAGTCTTATAGTTAAATTAAATTTCTAAAATTAAATTGGAACATTAAATTAATTTAAAATTAATTTAATTCTAATTCCCATTCAATCCCTAAATTAAAATAATATTTCAATTTGGTCCTTAATTAAAATCTTTTACAATTTAGCTCTTAAATCAAAATCCAATTTCAATTTAGTGTTAAATTGAAATCTTATTTCAACTAATAGATTAATTGAAAATCTAATCTCAAATTCATTTCATCAATTTATTCTTAATCAATTAATTCCTACATCAATTTCCTCAAATTGATTCATATCCACCAATTATTGAGACAGGTCAATTGAATTAGCCCTCGATTCAATTGATCTCATTAATCAATTCGCTTTGATTAATTACTATTAATTAATTCACATATTTAGGTGCTTGATCAACTATTGTGTGTGACCCGTTAGGTTCACCGATCGATTAGCGATGGCCTTGCAGACAAAGCAATATTTTAGACAATAAAATTATCTATGTTTAATTAAACTCCTTTAATTAATTAATCACCCTTTTATTAGAACCTTTTTTAATTAATGGTCCCCATCCATCATGGTCGATATCTTGCAGCAAGCCCACGAATACCTAACCAATAGATAAAGTATTAGCGCGAACCTTTCTATTTATGACTTACCATACAAATATGGTCCCTTCGTTGTTTAGTTTTCCATTCAAGGTCTAGAACATGGGTTTTGGTAAATCCTAATAACCTCAATGCTTATAATTCTTTGCAAGTAATCAATTTGACAATTAACTTAGAAAATTCATTCTCTAATCGTTGTCATCTGCCTTGCGCAAGGATTTTAGTGGACTAAGTGCAAAAAAATATATGGAATACTTAGTTGCTCAACTAGGCAAGCAACGAATCATTTATTAACTTTCATTAGTTTCCATATATGGGAGACATATGCCCAACATAGTAGCACGAAGACTCGTCATGGAGCCGACACCTATAGCAAAGTATAAATGCACATATACATGATTACTATGAAATCTCATGTCTAAAGACTAGTTAAAGCTAGCACACTATAAGTTTGGAAAAATTTCTAATTCTTTTATTCCCATTTAGGAGTTTCGATGTAGGATCTTCAATGAATTTATTCCCTAATGAGTACCCATTTATGCATACGAGTGTCACTACATCCGATATCCATGAAACAAGACATCCTCCCATTTGAGATGCATCATAAATGCAAGTCTTTTAGTAAGTCAAGTCGATACTCCAATCTCAATTAGACTCAATGACTTAGAGTAATTTTGATCACGCCTTAGAGACATATTTTAAGACTTCCATCTCTATGCGAAGTCAAGTCTCATAGTTTTAGCTCGACAAAAGTTTTAGCTCAAGTTCGAATAATTCAAGAGGAGCCACGTATAATTTGAGAATAATTTTTTTTTATATAAAATTATCATACTAAAAATATAATAACATTGTGAAATGTAACAAGGGGCGTTTTGTAATCTTAAAAATTTGCTATTTTGACTAGTCTAATTACTAATTTCTCTTGTTTCATGCATTACTTTTCTCTCTTTTTTATTTTCGTGATCTATGCGCGTGGCATACTTGATGTGCGTATTTAAATTTTTAATATATATAAAATTAAAGGTATTTATTTACTTTTTAAGCAATGATAATTAATTAGTTAAATAATATTAGTTCATTCAAATTTAGTATGTGTGAAATAGAAAGTTTGGGGAAAAAAAAAAATGAGCGAGTCATATTGCAGATGATGAAAAAAAAAACGATCCGACAAAAACTTTCTGATAGAAGTTTATATTTTTTCTACTAGCTATGGTGGCATGTTGTCGCTGCATGCATAAGAAAAATAATATAATTTATTGATAAGTAAAATATTTGCTAATTTAATCACATAAAAAAATAAAAATAAAAAGGATTATCTATAAACATTTAAAAGATATAAAAGAAGAACCTATAAATAAATCATACGTACATTTGATGTCGAAGCCTTTTTGTCCTCTAACTTCATGTAATATTTTTACCATTCTCTGCAAGTCATAACACACCATTCCTACATGTTTAAAAAATTAAAAAGAAAAATAATTACATAATTTATTGAAAAGTTAAATATTTGACAATTTAACTACATTACAAGAAACGATTGTATAAAAGTAAAAGATAGAGAAAAAAAAACTTGCAAATAAATAATACATTTGATAGTAAAGCTTCCTATCGCAATCCCATGTAATTTTATGGTCTCTTGCAAAATGAAGTGGCAGCAACAAAATAATAATTATTCTATAAAAAGATGAATTGATTAAAATTCTAATAAAATAATGAGTGTTCTATAAACAATGATTTAATATTGATAAAAAAAAAACAATGATTTAATTAAACAGATAGATAGATGTACGAAGAGAAGGGGAAAAAAAAATAAACAGATAAATTGTGCTTGTCTTTGGCAAAATGACTTCCATCTGCTGACATGAATATGCTCAAATAAATTTTTTTTTTGGCAAATCCATTCCGATGAGTTTGATGACGATTTTTTTCGTGGGGATTATTGCAGGCTAATAAAAAGTGGGGGATAATGGGAAAATAAACGAGAACAGGGATGATAATCAATTATATTAGTAGAGATCTAAAATTCTATTTGAATTCTTAAAAACTCGCTTTCAATTAATAATAAGTTTACGGGTAAATTAGGTATATCAAAAATTGGTGTGACGGGAGGAAAACCACCATTTTGTGAGTGTAAAGGGTTTTCTTTTTTATATAGTATAGATTTTATTTATTTATTTATTTATTTTTGAAATCGATCCATTACAATTAATTAATACATTAAGGTTGCGTTTGGTAGCAGTATAGGATTGTGTGTGATAGTGAAACTATTGGATAGATATGCTATAAATTTGTTATCAATCCATTGCATTAATATATTTGGCAGCAAGTATTGTTTCATAAGATATCCTTCAAATTATGTTTGGTAGTATTCTCTTTTTTTATATGAATTTGAAGTAAATTATGAAAAACCTTTTAATTTAAATCATATCATATATATTTAAGGGTAATACAGTAAATTATATCTCTTATCAACTCAATTCAAAGCAAATGAATTACACATCCTACCCTCATGATGGGATGGGCTATCCAATAATTGATGGATGATACTGGGCCTATGCATTATAAAGGGCCAGAAAAATAAAATTATCAAACATAATTATAGTTAGGATACACATATAATTTCATGCATAAACTCCTACCAAACGCAACCAAATAATTTATTACAATTATGATATTAATATTCCAACTAAAGAGCAAATTATTACAATCAAACATCAATCATTATCAAATAATAACGAAATATAAAATACTATACAATAGGCAGAAACTAGTATCAAACTAGAATAAAACCCACATTCAAGGGAAATCGAACTAATAAGCTTGTTATATAGTATAGAGACATGTAGTTTATTTTATCTATACGCTAGAAGCATATCAAAATATTATACTCTGTTATCTTCCATTTTGTGAATATATGCATTATTACATCAAAAGATAATACATATAACTTTAGGATGCAGATATGGGGGAAACAAGTAATAGAAATACATAACTCTGCGGCTCATATCTAAGCTGTACATGCAAGGAGCTGATTTTTTATTTTGTTCAAAGCTACGGCAGCATCTTTAATACTTAACCTCTCATGAGGAGAATCCGTGGAGCAATTTAAAGCCAGTTCCAAGATGGATGACAAGCATATCAACTTTTCACTCAAACATTCTTCATGTGGCAATACTAATTTGGAATCTATGATGTGAATAACTTCATCTGGCGTCGAGTTTTTTACCCAACTCCTTAGGTTCAAATTTCCAGCAAACATGTCATCGTTTGGTTTCCTTCTTGTAAAAACTTCCATCAACATGACACCGTAGCTATAAACATCACAGCTTGTCGACACAAGTCCATCCATCCCAAATTCTAATAGCACCCAACAGAACATGATCATATTTTCTTGGCCATAAATTTTATTGAAAAAAAGTGTATGCAAAGATAAATAGATGAATTTTACCTGGTGCAATGTAGCCATAAGTCCCCAATGTCAAAGTCTGCACAAAGCTATCTGCCTCGCCAAGTAGTTTTGCAACACCAAAATCACACAAATGGGCCGTCATATCTTCGTCTAGCAATACATTACTGGGCTTTAAATCACAATGAACCACAGGCGTAGAGTAACCATGGTGCAGATATTCCAAAGCAGAAGCCACATCTATCATGATGCTTATTCTCTGAATTATATCCAAGGGATGATTGTCTGAATACATCAGATTGTCGAGGCTTCCACAAGGCATGTACTCAAGTATCAAGGCTCTAAAGTCGTGATTGGAGCACGAACTAATTACTTTGCAAAGATTTCTATGGCGAAGTTTTCTCAACACTTCACACTCAACATCGAAACTTTTGAATGCACCTTTTGATTGCAAATTGAACACTTTTACAGCCACATCCTTCCCGTCTTCAAAAGTTCCTCTATAGACTTTGCCAAAACTTCCACTACCAAGAAAATTGCTATCACTAAATGAAGCAGTTGCCTTAACAAGTTGGTTGTAAGAAACTCTAGGTGTTATGTTGCTAGCTTCCCAAAAATGCGAATCATGTGGAGTCCTTTCTTTGCTTGATCGGTATCTAGATAATACGTATGACAACATTAACACTGCAAGAACTACTGCTAAAGTCCCTGAAAGAATAAATGCAACTAAAAACCTCATCACATGTCTCCTTGATGGTCTCTTAACAGCACGGCAGGGTGGTACGTTATATCTTGGATCACCACATAATTGTTTGTTAGACAAAAAAGATTGACTTGTGAAATTCTGAAAAGGACCACCAGAAGGAATTTCACCACTTAAATCATTGACAGAAACATTTAAGTAGGTGAGATATCTAAGTTTCTCCATGGAAGTAGGAATTGAGCCACAGAGATTGTTGTGCGATAGGTCAAAATTCTCTAAATTTACCATTTCGGACACTGACCCTGGTATAAATCCTTGTAAACTGTTATGTTCTAGGTAAAGTGTACTCAAGATTTGCAATTCTCCAACTTCTTTTGGAATGAAGCCCGAAAACTGGTTCGCCGATAAATCAACCCATATTGCAGCCTTCAAATTTCCTAATTTTCTTGACAAAGGGCCACTTAAGGAATTTTTGGAGAGATCCAAGTACAGAACATCTTTGAGATTCCATAAGCTCTCTGGGATGGAGGAGTTCAATTTGTTTCTATCTAAACCAAGATTCCTCAAAGTAGTGATACTTCCTAAGCAATCTGGGATTGCATTAGATAACTGATTGTCACTAAGCTTTAATAGATTTAGATTTTGCAATTGGCAGATGGTGCTAGGAATAGGACCAGTTATTTTGTTACTCGAGAGGAATAATCTTTGAAGTCTTTGCAGGATTGGTAAAGTTGTTGGGACTGATCCAGTCAACCGATTTTCGAAGAGATTTAGGACTATTAAGTTTGTGAGATTACCAATTTCATCTGGGATGGCGCCTGTGAGATGGCAGCCAGAAGCATGGAGATACTGCAAAGAAGAGGAAAGATTTCCAATTGAAGCTGGCAGTTTTCCAAATAACGGGTTTTCGTCTATCGCTAGACCATTTAAATACCTACAGTTCATCAGTGAAGTGATGAAGCTTGAATCTGGAGGTTCACTTGTGAAATTATTATAATAAAGATCAAGCCACTCTAGATTGGGTAGTTTGTAACCCAAATCCGAAGGAAGGTTGCCCATGAGTTGATTGTCTCCTAATAAAAGTTGTTGCAATGCCGATATGTTCCATAAACTTGTAGGGATGGAGCCAATCAAACTATTTGAGGACAGTGAGATTTCGACCAAATTGTTGAGGCAGCCAACTTCATCTGGAATTGTACCTGAGAAATCAAGATATCGTAAAAATTCAAAAATAATCATCAACACGTAATTTAACAATATATTATAGATACTGCTCGAGTGGGCTGATTCTCCAACTTCTACATTACACTTATGTGGTGAATAGTGCATAGTATACGTAGCGTGATCACCAATCACACGACAATTGTAACGACACTTGCTACAAGACTAGTTTAGTGTAGCTAATTGAACCAAATTTGCAGCAAAAAACGTAACTCATAAAATTGTGATCATTGAGAGCTCATCTACTCACACAATGTGAAAGTTATACCTGTCAACTGATTGTTGCTGAGAAATATGGACTCAAGCAGAGTTAAATTCCCTAACTCTCTGGGTATGGATCCATAAAACTTGTTCGAAGTTAGTGACAGCATCCGAAGTGCGGAGCATTCAAATATTCCTGTTGGTATTTGGCCATATAGCTCATTCCCGTAGAGAAAAACCTCATAAAGTTGCTTGGAATGAGAACATATATCTGCCGGCACCATACCAGACAAGTTATTATTGGCAATATCAATAGAGTACAAAGAGGAAATGTTGAAAATTTTGGCCGGTATTGATCCCATAATTTGACCATCTGCTAAGTATAACTCCTTTAGGGTAGTAATGTTGCCCAATTCTTCTGGAATTTCACCTGTCAAATCATGAATTAAATACGAACAACTTTGAGTACACCTAAAGTTTTTGTGCCAGGAAATTAATGGGAAAGTTCTGGTATGACTCCACGTGTGTACCAAATGCTCTAATTTGTGCCATTGCGTGCACGCACGCACACACACACACGTGGGAGTCAAGACTCTTGACCGAGTTCATATAAGAAGTACCTGTCAAAATGTTTGAACCAAGATATAATATCTCAAGCATTTGCAAATTTCCTAGTTCCTTAGGTATGCTTCCAGAAAACCCATTGAACGATAAAGATAGAATCCGTAATTTTGAACATCGAGACAAGTTTGCTGGAATTTCTCCATGCACAAAGTTACCAGAAAGATAAAACTCTTCTACTCCTTGAAAACCATGGCAAATGGTATTAGGAAGGTTCCCAGACAGAAGATTTCCCGTAAAAGCCAGCGCTTCCATAGTCGAGATGTTGAAGATAGTAAGCGGTATAACACCCGTGAGTTGGTTATACTGTAGACTCAACATCTTCAAATTCTCAAGATTTCCTATTTCCTGAGGAATTTCTCCGTTCAGGGGATTAAACGACAGGTCCAAAGTTTCGAGTTTTGATACGTTGGAGAGCGAAGGCGGGATGAAACCTGTGAAGCTATTATTCGCCATAACCAACACTTGGAGCCGGGGCAAGAAACCAAGCCACGACGGGATTTCTCCATTGAGATTGTTGAAGCTTAGATAAACAAACCTTAATCGCCTTAATTTAGAGAGCTCATGAGGCAGAGCACCATGGAAGTCGTTGCGGCTCAAGTCGAGGTAAAAGAGGAAGGAGAGATTTCCTAGTTGTGGGGATAAGTTTCCAATGAGTCCCATTCTGGGAATAGCTATGGCGGAAACTCTTTGGTGGCGACGACTACAAACGAGTCCAATCCAACTGCAGACAGAGGCATTATCAGTCCAGTTTTTGGACAAAATGTGAGATGGGTCTAAGACGAGCTGGGATTTGAAGGCAATGAGTGCAGATTGATCAGTGGTTATATTTGGCGATGATGATGCCATGGCCAGGAAAGCCAGCAGGCATGAATATTGTAACAAAAGCACTATATTTGCAAGAGGGAACAAGGGACCTGATCTCCTCATGGTGATACCAGTTAATTTTTTTTTAGTGGTTTATACTGATATTAATATTGATGGGCTGGAGTACTGGTTATTCTTGAATCAAATTAATGAAGTATTAGAATCACATTTATCTAGCTCTAATATAATCCATGGCCCTATTGCTTTCAGTTTCTCCGGCAATAGTTTTCATTTTTAATTGCGTTCGGCCGCATGAAGACAGAGAAGAATCTCAAGGACGGCTTCACCGTTGCCCATAGTTTAAAATTACAGGGAAAAGAAATTAAATTCGAAAAACAAAATGAAAAATCATAAAGCCAAATTATTGCGGATGTATCTGGAAAGATTCGTGTTGATTTATCTCTAGCCCACCAAAATACCACACGGAGCTTTGTATAAAATTAGTGTATTAATTACAATCGATGTGTGCAAGGTTAAAAATGAGATATAATCCAATCAAACTCTTCAATTTAATAGTGCAAAACTAAATTTCTATTTAGCTACATATTTTAATTGCTTTTATTACTTATACTGTCTCTAAAATCATTTTTAATAATATTATTAAATTTATGATAAGCAAGAAACATAAATTCAAAATAAAATTGAATACTAGCCAATAGGAAACTTAGAATAGAAGAAAGTTGTGAAAAAAAAAAGGAATATGAAAAGATAGAATTGAGAATGAAAAAACAAAAGTCAAAAAAAAAAAACGTTGAAGAGAGAGGAGTATGAGGAGATGAGAAATCAAGGTAGTGAGGAATTTGTATCTATACGATTAATAAAGCATGTAAGAATCTAATAACTATCTATTTAATCTCTCAAATTTTTTTTCTCTCTCTTCCCCGCACGTAAGGATCTAATAACTATCTATTTAGTCTCTCAATTTTCTCTCTCATCCCTCACTTTTAACGTATTTTCATTTTCTTTCTTTTCTCCTTCTCTCTCCCGTGCCAATATATATATATATATAGATATATACATATACACATTCAATCTTTTAATTTTATTTCTATTTTCAACTATTTTTCTACAAAAAAATTTCATAAAATACAATATAAATCATTAAAAATATATAATCATATATAAAATACAATAAATATTTTAATTTTTATATTTCAAATTTAAATATGTAAATTATTTTTTGCACACGTCGAGCGTGCGACGGCATCAAAAGAGTCGAGCTACTTCGAGCATTGAGGTGAATGAGTGAAACCACTAGACCAGATGCAAGTATGGCTAGAGAAATTCTTTCTAGTAGAAAATCGGAATTTTGAACAGCTCATTCGGGGTTAGGCATCTAATTCTATTGATAAAGAGGACGTCACCTACAGGTTTCGAAGCTTTTAGGGGAACTGTGTCTCTGATTTGCCTGGGGAAGGAAGGACCTTCAAGATTTACTATTTTATTAAGAGTATTTTAGAGAGCTTACGCGTGAACAGATGAAAATAAAAAAGAAGTCAAAACATTTGTGAATGTCTATAACAGTATAGATGACTAGGGTTCTGTTATAGATGAATAGGTTAAAAGAATAAGGGAAAAATATCAGTTCTCGTATCCAATGTTGGCCACTTTTCAATTTAGTTAATATTATATGTATGTTCTCGTATTGTATCCATTATGTATGGATTTTTTTAGTACCGCTGTTATTTATTTATTTTTTTTAAACTGAGACTGGGGGAATTATCAAAGGAAAAAAAAAAAAAAGAAAGAGTTATAAAAGAGTCTTTTAGCAATTTTAAGTTTAACATCAACAATTTCGTCAAATATATACGGATTAAAAAAAAAAGAATGGTATTAAAAATCGATAGAAATTGAAACATAATGAATGCAATATGGAAAAATACCAATAATTGAAACCAAAAATAAAGAGGGCAAATTTCATGTTATCTCCTTGTACTCTACACTTAATCTCATGTCATCCCTTTATACTCTCAATTGCATCACTTTATCCCATTATATTTTAATTTGTGTTTAGGATTTAATTATTTTTTTTATTAAAATCATCATTGAAAAGTTCATTTAATAATACTATGGCTGGTTTATTAATAGGACGAATTACACTGACTACTCCTGAGGTTTGGCTAATTTACGAAAAACCCCCTATTTTTTCAAAAATTACCAAAAACCCCCTAAGGTTTCAAAAATATTACAAACTTATTCAAATTTCCGAAAATACCCCTTCCCTTTTTTTGAGTGATTTACACTGATCACCCTGAGATTTGGTTAATTTACGAGAAACCCCCTATGGTTTCAAAAATTACCAAAACCCCCCCAAAGTTATACAAATATTACAACCAGCACCTATTTAGGTTGACTTATTAACAATATTAAATCTTTTTTTTCCTCTCTGTAATATTGTTATCATAAAATTTTCATGTAATAGATTTGAAAAAAAAATGTGATTATTTATTCAAATAAATATTCTGAATTTAATGCATTAAATGTATCTACCAACACATCAAGTATGTTATATTATCGCTAATACGGAGTAAATTTTAAGAGAAATGAGTTAGAGTCCTCAAGCTAAATAAAATTTTCAAGTGCATTATTTAATTTCAATTTTTTATTTCAATCAATGTTTATATTTCTCATTTCACATAATCATATTTTTTTTTCCAAATCTATTAAATTAAAATTTTATGATAACAATATTACAGAGGGGAAAAAAAGAATTAATATTGTTGATAAGTCAACCTAAGTAGGTGCTAGTTGTAATATTAGTATAATCTCAGGGGGTTTTTGGTAATTTTTGAAATCACAGGGGGTTTCTCGTAAATTAGCCTAATCTCAGGGTGGTCAATGTAAATCACCCAAAAAATGGGAAGGGGTATTTTCAGAAATTCGAATAAGTTTGTAATATTTTTGAAACTTTAGGGGGTTTTTGGTAATTTTTGAAAATATAGGGGATTTTTTGTAAATTAGCCAAACCTCAGGAGTGGTCAGTGTAATTTTTCCTTATTAATATTTGAGGAAAAATAATTTTTATCACTTCAGCAATGTATTTTAGCAAAAGAAAAAAAGCTAAATTAAAAAAATTGACGAGAACCATTTCCAATGAACTAAAAGATAAAAACAATAATTAACTAGAAATATACAATATCAATGAAACAATTATTGACCAAAACCTATTTTAACTAAGAACATGCATCAGCGCTGCATATTCATGAAATAAATTGCATATTTTGCATATAGATATACATGTAGTTTAATATTCTCGTTAATAAAATTAAAAATAACAAAAATCATAATTCTTAAAAATAAAAGTCACTAAATATACAAAAATGATAGACAATGTGAAATAATTGACCTTTTCATGATACAAAATGTTGGTCATAACTAATTCTTTTGGGAAAATTTTCTTTTTAAAAGATTAATTAGAATGAGGCTTTACGCCCATTTTTAAATATTTGGGGAGTGCATACTTATACAAAGAAGTTTAGGGGAGGTTAATACCATTTTTTTTGTTTTTTTGATAAACTAATACCATTTTCACAAACATAGATAAATGGATATTTAATAAAATATAATAATTAAAGCAACAATATAAGTATAATGGTGTAAAGGGATGCAATTGAGAATATTAAAAAAAAAAAAAATGAGACTAAGTCAAAGTATAAAGGGGTAAAGTGGAATTTGCCCAAATAAAAAAAAAAAAAAGAAAAAAAAGCAAACTCATGGTTCCGGAAATAAGAATTTTCTCTATAAAAACAAAAAAAAAAAAAAAGATTTTTCTGTAAAAAAGAAAAAAAAAATAACGAAAATTCGGAAACCAGTTGACAGGTTTTATTGGGGATTCCACGTCTTCCAGCTCGCTCCCGGTTTTCTTCTTTGTATATCTCAATTTTACCCCTAGCAGACCGCCACTGTCGGACACGGCAAACCCACCCCACCCCAAAATCGACTGTTGAGAACAGATTTTTCGATAAATTTCTGCTCTCAAGCTCTCAATTAATCAACGATGCTAGTTATGATTTGGCATCCACTCTGCCCGTGAGTCAATGAATTGAGACAGCAGTGGAGCTTAGTGTTACCGGAGAAATGGCCGGTATCCTTCCGGACGATTTGATATTTGTAATCCTTTTGCGCCTACCTGTGAACTCGCTTCTTCGATTCAGGTGCGTATCGAAAAAATGGCGTGATATAATTGGCAGCTCAGGTTTTGTAAAATCTCACTTATGCCAATCAACTATTGCAACACCGATGATCAATATTGTTTTGGAGAACACGGGACACGCCTGTTCTTATGTTAAATTGGCCAAACTTTGCCATGATAGCGCCGGAATAGTCGTGGAAAAATATAAGTACACTTTCCCGGAAGTGTCACTTCCATTTGGGCCTGCTCGAATCTTGGGTTCTTGTAATGGGTTGCTCTGCATATACGACGACAATCGTCGTGTAATTTTGTTGAACCCGTCAACTAGAAAGTGTTGTAAATTTACGGATATTAAAGAAGATCACTACGCATTTGTATTTACTCGTTGGTTCTGGGGTTTTGGGTACGACGGTGAGAATGATGACTACAGAGTGGTGGCAATGTCGATGTCTTCGTTGTTGAATAACAAACTTACCCCGACTTTAGCTTGGATTTACAGCCTCAAGTTTGGTGCGTGGAGGAGAATCGATAATTTGCCGAATTACCGCTTTGGCCCGCCAAAGCATGGAGTGTATCTTGGTAATGCCATTCACTGGTTGGCATACGATCAGTCTTCGAGATTTGTGAGTGCGTTTGATTTGGGAACTGAGGAATTCCGTTTGGTAATGCTACCGGAGCACCAAATTTACGATTCCCTTTCACCGAACTTGGAGGTGGTAGATGGATGCCTTTGCTTGTGTCGTTACTCGTTTGAAAATTCATTTGTTTTGGACATGTGGATTATGAGGGACTATGGCGCAGAGGAGTCTTGGACTAGGTTGATTAAAATCGATGGCGGTCCTGGCTTGTTCGTGTTGACAATGAACCCCTTAGCATTCTCTGAGGACGGTAAGTTATTGCTTGTTCATGTTAAGAAATGTGATGATATGGATGAGGGACTAGTGTGGTACAACCTCGAAACAAGATCTTTCAAGAGAGATATTGATAACTTGCCACCAAATTTAGGTCATGTGCCATATGTTCATATTCCTAGCCTAGTCAATCCCAATCAGTATAGTTGCCTTAGAAATTAGTCTTAGTAGCTGTTTCTTCACAAATGTTATATTGGATGCCAAACTAGGATCTTCAGAAACTCTGCACTTGCTAGTTGCTGACTTTTGCAACATACAAGTGTTAATTTGGTAATGTTGTTTTGCTTTTTGGCGTTTTGTAAGCGTTGTGATATTTTTGGTAGTATCATTTTTGTATGCGATGTGCAAGGAACAGAAACTGATGTTGGGCTTTGTGGATATGTAATAACTTTGTGCTAAAATTTATACTCTTTTTGCCTCATACATGTCGTCATTGTTGTTGTTATTATTTTTTGAGTTGTTTCGGATTAAGACTTAATTTTTAAAACAGGATTTTGTTAATATCCATGATTTTTTCCTTTTATTTGAAGGACTGATTTGACGCCAATAACTCTTAACTACTATTTCTAAGGGGAATATCAATTTCCTTTTCTTTTTAAACCCGAAACCTGATGGCCCCAAAAACGTCATTTATTATTATTTTCTTATTTTCCTCCATCAAAAAAGTTAACCAGGAGACCAGAAGTTCAAAAGAAATGGAAGTTCCGCTACAAATTAACTTGTTATTATGCCTGGCTGGGATTATTGAGTTGTTGAATAGGTCTAATTTACCATCAAGGTTCACACATCAAACTAATTAACTAGCATAAATAATGATCAATTAAAAACTGTCAACTGTGGACTTTTCACTATCAACCATGAATACTTCTAATGAGAAATGACAATGGAGCAGTCCTTTAGATTCTTGTTTGTCTTGATATGCCAGAAACCAATTAAAAAGACAAATGAGAATTGTTGGAGAAACTGAAAGTAATAGCTAAGGCCATGGACTAGAGCCTCAAATTGTGGTTCAAAACAGTCAATTGACACCCACTCTCCTCATTTTATTTTCATTTAACAGTTCTAATGCATAAACAGTCCACTTGCTTATTTATATCTATTGGCACCCTGTAAAATTACCTGCTGTCCAGCATTTCTTGATGATGAAAAGTTTCTGAGTTTGCTAAATAAAAATTAATGGGGATTATGGTGAGATCTTGTGTACTTTTGTTACAATCATGTCTGCTGGTTTTCTTGGACACAGCATCATCACCAAATATTACCACTGATCAATCTGCACTCGTTGCTTTGAAATCCCAACTCATCTTAGACCCTTTTCATATTTTGTCCAAAACCTGGTCCGATAAAACCTCTGTTTGCAACTGGATTGGAGTCACTTGTAGTTGCCGCCGCCAAAGAGTTATTGCATTTGATATTTCCATGATGGGCCTTACTGGAAACTTAGTACCAAAACTCGGAAATCTCTCATTCCTTACTTTCCTTAACTTGAGCAGCAACAATTTCCATGGTGTTCTGCCTCATGAGCTCTCTCAGATAAGGCGATTAAGATTTATTGATCTGAGGTTCAACAATATCAATGGAGAAATCCCATCAATGGCTTGGATTGTTGCCTCAACTCCAAATCTTGTACATGAGAAATAATAGCTTCACAGATTTCATCCCACCTTCGCTCTCTAACATATCAAGCCTCCAAGTTTTGGAATTTTCTTTCAATTCCCTGAGTGGAGAAATTCCTCAGGAAATTGGAAATCTTGAAAATTTGAAGGTGTTGAGTTTACAATGTAACCAGCTCACAGGTGCTATACCGTCGACCATCTTCAACATCTCAACTATGGAAGTGCTTGCTTTTACAGGAAATAGTTTGTCTGGATACCTTCCTAATAATGTTTGCCATGGTTTTCGATCATTAGAAGAGCTTTATCTTTCAGATAACTTAACGATGGAGAAATTCCAGCAAACTTGTCTCAATGTTCTAGGCTACGGATTCTAGCTTTATTGCGTAACAGGTTCAGTGGAAGTATACCTAAAGAAATGGGGAACTTGAAGACGCTTGAGATATTATATCTTGGGGCCAACACTTTTACAGGTACTACATATATAATTTTTCAGAAAGATTCTTATATGAATTTGTTTTTGGGTCCTGGGTCTTGGGTTTTAGGTCCACATATAAAACAAATGGTCCAGAATATTGTACCATATGCTCAATTTATTTGAAGAAAAAAACTATTAATGTTCAAAATATGGTACAATGTGACCATTTGGTCCAGACGGGATGCCAAGACTAAGTTCATATAAGAAATTTCTATTTTTTCTGACATGCAAACTTTCAATTGAACCATTGTTATTCACATTCAGTTGATGATTTGACAGGTGAAATTCCGGAAGAATTCGGAAACATTACTACACTGAAAAGATTACACTTGGGAAAGAGTCAGATTATGGGATCAATACCACCCAAAATTTTCAATGTTTCTTTGTTGTACCACATTAATGTTGCAACAAGCAACGTGTCTGGTATGCTACCACAAGATATATGCTCTCATTCTAAAAAACTTCAAGAGGTTATCTACACGGGAATGAACTAATATGGCAGAATACCGACACGTTTATTTGAATGCTCTGCACTTCGGATCTTGACGCTGTCTATAAACAAATTCTATGGATCCATTCCAGGAGAGATAGGGAATTTAACTCTTCTAGAGTCCTATCTTACCGACAATCAATTTGCAGGTATAATCTCTTATTCAAAGTTTCGTACATTGCTTTTTGTTGAAAGTTTTTTGAACTATATGAAAATCACTAAATTTCTCATAGAAAATCCGGCAATAAAATAACAATAGGAAAATGACAATAAAATTTCTGGTGGAATTCAACAGGAAATCCGACAGAAAGATGGTCAGACTGGTGTTTCCTGATAGAAAACATATGTATTCAAAATGATATGCATGTTATTTGTAATTTGATAATTCGAATATATTTAACATTTATGATTTTAAGAAATTAACGACTGAATGTGATTGAGATATCAATGGAGTCAAGAGCAATAGGTTTTAAAATAAATAAAAAATTTGCTGTCAAAAATCTTATCCATTGCATTCTGTTGTGTTTTCATGTGTTCTATGAATTCTCAGGTACAATTCCAGATGATGAAGTTGGCTATCTCAAACCATTTGCGCGAAATCTCACTATCCTCAAACAGTTTAAGTGGCTCCATCCCAGCAAGTTTATTGAACGTCTCAACACTACAACAACTTCTACTCGGAGGGAATAGACTAACAGGCAACCTTCCATCAGACTTGGGTTACAAACTACCCAAACTGGAGTGGCTTGATCTTGCTTCCAATAATTTCACAAGTGAATCTCCAGATTTGTGCTTCATCACTTCGCTGATCAACAGTAGATATTTAACGAGGCTGGCAATAAACGACAACCCATTAAATGGAAGACTTCCTGCTTCAATTGGGAATCTTTCTTCTTCTCTGCAGTATCTCTATGGTCTATGCGCATAGCTTTTATCTCACAGGCAGCATCCCACATGAAATTGGTAATCTAACAAATTTAATATTCCTAAATCTTTACCGAAATCAGCTGACTGGATCAATCCCAACAGCTTTAACAAGCTTGCGAAGTCTTCAAAGATTATTCCTTTCGAGTAACAAAATAAGAGGGTCAATTCCTAGCACCATTTGCCAATTACTGACTCTAAATGTATTAGACCTGAGTGATAATCATTTATCTAATGCAATTCCAGATTGCATTGGAAACATCACTACATTGAGGTATCTTTATTTATGTAAAAACAAGCTGAACTCCTCGATACCCGAGAGCTTGTGGAATCTCAAAGATATTCTACACTGGTTTCTCAACTCAAATTTCTTGAGTGGCCCTTTGTCAGGAAAAATGGGGAATTTGAAAGCTACAGCGTGGATTGATTTATCCAGTGAACCAGTTTTCGGGCTTCATTCCAAATGAGATTGGAGAGTTGCAAATCTTGAGCTCACTTTCCGTAGAATATAACAGTTTACAAGGATCTATCCCAGATTCGGTGTCCAAAGTGGTAAATTTGGAGAACCTTGACCTGTCCCATAACAATCTTTCTGGCTCAATCCCAACTTCCATGGAGAGACTCATATATCTCACCGACTTCAACGTTTCTTTCAATGGTTTAATTGGTGAAATTCCTTCTGGTGGTCCGTTTAGAAATTTCACTAGCCAATCCTTCTTGTTTAACAGGCAACTATGTGGTGATCCAAAATATGGTGTCCCACCCTCCTCCGCTGTCCAATACAAAAGAAATTTGACGAGGTTTTTGGTTATGTTGGTTCTATTTGGGACTTTAGTAGTTCTTGGAGGATTAATATTGGCACATGTATTAGCTAGATACCGATCTAGTAAAGGAAGGGCCCCACGTCATTTGCATGTTTGGCCATCTGGCATCATAACACCAAGAGTTTCTTACAGTGAACTTGTTAAGGCAACTGCTTCGTTTAGTGAGAGCAATTTTCTTGGTAGTGGAAGTTTTGGCAAAGTTTATAGAGGAACTCTTGGAAACGGGAAGGGTGTGGCTATAAAGGTGTTCAATTTGCAATCAGAAGGTGTATTCAAAAGCTTTGATGTTGAGTGTGAAGTATTGAGAAATCTTCGCCACAGAAATCTTTGCAAAGTCATCAGTTCGTGCCTCCAATAAGGACTTTAGGGCCTTGATACTTGAGTATATGCCTTGTGGAAGCCTAGAAAATTTCATGTACTCAGAAAGTAACTGCTCCTTAGACATAATTCAAAGAATAAGCATTATGATAGATGTGGCGTCTGCTTTGGAATATCTGCACCATGGTTACTCCACAACTGTAGTTCATTGTGATTTAAAGCCTAGTAATGTACTGCTAGACGAAGATATGGTGGCTCATTTGTGTGATTTTGGTGTTGCTAAACTTCTTGGTGAGGCGGAAAGCTTTGTTCAGACTGTGGCATTGGGGACTTATGGTTATATTGCACCAGGTAAAGTTAATCTCTTTATCTTTGCTTCCACTTTCCTGTAATTATTTTCGTTTCTTTAATTCTTGTCACTAAAATTGATCAATTTTTGTTGGTTGCTATTAGAATTTGGAATGAATGGACTTGTGTCAGCAAGATGTGATGTTTATAGTTTCTAATGGAAGTTTTTACAAGAAAGAAACCGAATGATGATATTTTTGCTGGAAGTTTGAGCTTAAGGAGTTGGGTAAAAAATTCCTTGCCTAATGAAGTTATTCACATCATAGATTCCAACTTAGTGTTGCCTCATGAAGAATGGTCAAGTGCAAAGATGATTTGTTCGGCATCCATCGTAGAACTGGCTTTAAATTGCCCAATGGAATCTCCTCATGAGAGGATGAACATTAAAGATGCTGCTTTAACTTTGAAGAAAATTCAGAATCAGCTCCTTGCATGTACGGCTTAGATATGTGTATTACATTTCTATTAACTTGTTTCTATGTTTTCTCCACAAAGTTGTGTATTCCCCATTGATGAACGAGATGCACATTCATAACACACGTTTTTTATGATGGTACCTATAAATTGATTACATTTTAACTCAATTTTGTGTTTGATTAAATTGTAGATATATACTATAGTTGCAAAGACAAGGACAAAGCTCATCCATAGCTATACTATTATAAAAGTGTGCATAACATTAGAGTTTCTTAAAATTTTAATTGGATTGAATTATCCTTTTAAGTATTACTAGTAAGAAATACGTGTTTTGTGCGTGATCATTAAGGTCTTGTCTATTCTTTTAAAAAAAAATGTTGATTGCGGCACAATATATATGAAGAATATTTTAGTTTTTCAAAAGAATATTAAAAATGAATAAAAACTAATGAAATCGTTCACTTTACCAAATTATTATTAGATATATCACACTAATAGTTTTTAAGGTTATTTTGACTCTTTATAAATTTTTCTTCATAGGAGCTTTTACTTGCTTTTAATATTTCCAAATAATTAAAAAGATGTGTATATATATTATTATTAACATATACAATTATTTAACATCTATAATTACTTAAAGATAACTATTTATCACCTTTCTTTGTTGAAGTATTTCTAGGCAATTCTTCCTTCACTCTTGAATTCAAGCAAGTTTCAAATATCTTTTAAATGCTTATCCAATAGAATACACACACACACACACACACACGCACTAATTAAATATGTTAATATAATTTTAAAATTTTTTTTTTTCATGCGTACATATGTTAAAATGATATTGAATAACTATAAAGTTTTTATATCATTTGTCTAAAGTCCATTCACATATATGCTTTCTTGTAATAAAAATTGATTGAATTAGTTTTTAATTGTACTACATGTTGGTGTTGTATTCGTTAAGTAATAAATATAGAATAGCTTAATTATCGTTCTTACTCCTCGTTTTATTTGTGAAAATTCTAGTTTATAGTAAATTTAATGTTATTGAGTATGTCACATTCTATATTTAGAAGCTTATAGTTCCATTTCTTCATACCATTATTTTCGACCATAGCACCATTACCACTGATTTTAATTAATATAGGAAAGTTGAAATCAATGTTAATCACATTATTCCTCTATATCTACCACCATTGTCATGCATATGTTGTTTTTACATATCCTTCATTATTTTCATTTACCTCTACACTATTACCTTCACCCTATTCTTCACTGTTGTTGTCCTCTCCTCGACCATTGCCATTAAATCCACCTCTCATATTATAACGAGTACTTTTAACAACAACCTCCACCTTCATTGCCTCCTTCTCTTCGTTGCCTCATATAACAACTCCTACACCAAATCATTACCATGCTAGAACACATTGTTTCTATAAAAAATAAAAAAAAGAACACATATTATCATTGTAAATTATTATATTTAACTTTTTATGATTACATGTTAGTTCAAATTTGTACTTGTGTAATATTCATATTATTTTGTTGAATTTTGTTTATCTATACAAATTTTTGAATAAGTATTTCATGCAATAAATGGAAAAAGGTGTGTAAATTCTTTCCACTTATTTTTTTTATAAATTAATATAAAATTGCGAGATTCTTTGCAGTATATGTTAGTAATATATTTTATTAGAAATTGCTAACTTTCTCTTTATTTAAGGTTCTGTCAGCATCCTAAATCTGATTTTATCATTTTTACTTTTCTTTGTGGCATGTGTAATTTTTCTTTATGAGACTTACTCTTTTTTTTCTTAAGTGATTCCTCATTCAATGAGAAGTTCGTGGAACATAACTCCACTTACAATTTTTTATATTTATTTTTCATTTACATAGTTTTTAAGCTTTCTACTTCTACATTATCTTCTATTCACTAAATAATGATATAATTTTAAATTTCCTTCCTCCAATTTGAAGTAATTAGTTAAAAATCATTATAATTTTCTACCCATAAGTCATCTATCATTTGCATTCACACAAGACGTGTATAATTTTGACTACATTAATTGCATATTTTAGTTATGTACTTACGTCTTTATAATGGTTTTTTCGATAAATGGTAACATAATATGCTTAGTTGTGTTTTGTAGCTTTTTTTTTTTTTTTTCTATTGTCTACTAACTTTGTAATCCTTCTTTTTCATGAATTAGTCTACTAATCACAATGACAAAGACACAATAAACTGGTCTCACGAATTTAAAGGTATTAAAACAGAAAACTATTTTACAATTGTTTCCAAAGGTATTATAAAAGAATAATCTATTTAATAAAATTTAATACTATGAAGATCAATTAAAAGTTCAACTCTTTATTCATGTTTAGTATTTCATTTAGTGTTCAATTTAAAATCTAACTCTTAAGTTTTAAAGGGAAAATTACAATTAGGCCCCCTAAGGTTAGATCAAATTACAGGCAGATCCCTTAGGTATGAGAAATTACACATACCTCCCTTGAGGTTTGGTTCCGGTTAACATCCAAGGAAAAGATAATGAAATGACTTTGTTATCCTTGTCGGAATTTTACGAAAAATTAAGAAAAAAATCCCATAATTCAGGTTAAATGTAAAATGACAAGCTTGTCCATTTCCTTGATGACAATACTCAATTCTAATAAGAGTATTATTGTTTACAAAAAAGTTTGAATTTTTGGAAAAATGGTAAAATTGGAGTTCCACTATATTTTTTTGCTTATATAAGCAAATCATGGTGTTTCAGTGATCGGAATACGCTACATGTTAGCCGGACCCAAACCTCAAGGGAGGTATGTGTAATTTTTCATACCTAAGGGTGTCTAGCTATAATTTGATAGAACCTCAAGGGGTCTAAGTGTTATTTTTCCATTTTTAAATTGCTAAAAGACCATGAATACATATTATTTACTATCACTTATATAAGGTTATTTTAGTTTTTACAAAAAAAAGAAGAAAGGTAAAACATTGATAAGCTATTCACACTTTTATAATATAGATAGATATAGATAGATTAAATTTAAGGAAAGGGATAATTGCTTTATTTGTCCTCTACATTTAGGGTGTTTTTTATTTTGCCCTCTCTATTTTAATTTTATCAATTTTGCCCTCTCCGTTTATAATTTTTTTCAATTTTGTCCTCTCTGATTATCTATGTTTCGATTGTCGTCCGATTTTGGAAATAACTTCTCGCCGGTGATGACGTGCCGATTTTCTGGCCATTTATGGTGATGATCGGAAAATCGCAATTTGTGGCCAAAAAATTGCCACATCATGACTGGCGAGAAGTTATGTCCAAAATCAGATGACAGTCGAAACATTGATAATCGAAGAGGATAAAATTGTAAAATTTGAAACAAAGAGGGCAAAATCGAAAATAGGCTAAACTTAGAGGACCTAAATTGCAATTATCCCTGAAGGAAACTAATATTATTTTTATCTCCGAAAAAATAATTCTCCTAATGGTTATCGTAGAGCTTATAAGTTTCTACGTCTTATTTTAATAATAATGGCATGATTGGTACGTAAGAATGGAGTGGGCATTGCAAACGTTCATTCTTAACAACACAATTGATATGATTTAGAGTTGGGAATACTCATTCTTAAAGGAATTGCTATTCACATACATATGGGTTTAGTGATTTCTTCCACCACCCATCGTTTGACTATTCTTAATGGTTGATAATAAACTATATTTTTATACTATTAGTATAATACTTTTTAAATCTATCTTGTATTTATAAAATGTATGTTCATAGTTATTAAATATAAAGAAATGTATTAAATACATAAGAGATTGTTGATATTATACATAAAATGTATATTTATACATATATCATATATATATATATGTATTAATATACATGTTATATTAAAATATATATCTAATATTTTATTCATAATATTTACATTATACTAATTTGCTAACATGTATTCATATGTACACATATATGATATATAGATAATATCATTTTGATATATTTGATGCTTTTAATAAGATTGTATATCAATATTATTGTAGGTTATATATATTACATCACATATAGTAAATGTTCTTATAATTCAATAAATAAATATAAAATAATTGGTATACATACACATTTTATAAAAGAATTTATAAAACATAATATTCGTTTGTGCATAAAAATGATATATCAACATGTATAAAGACTATTTAACCACACAATGCACATCTATATATAGTAGTAATATATTATTGAAATACATAATATATATTGCATTTAAATTTAAAATATTTTATTCAAAATTGATTTTTAATCTTACACTCAATTTATTTTTATTTCAATCATTTATTACTACTTAATTAAAAAATTGATTGAAAATGATTAATTCTTTCCCTTATTTATTCCCTTGGGTATATCAAGCGTGGGAATACTAACGTCAATATTATTCCTTTCTCATTTCATTTCATTCCCACTAAAATCATTTCTTGTATACCAATCATCACCTAAGTTGTCAAAGTATTTGGATAAAATGAAATCTTGTATCTTATAAGATATTTTTTGGGTTTATAAGTTGTGATTCTATCTGATAAAAATGAGAACTTATTAATTATTTTAAATGTGATGCAGGGTATTTTTGAATTGACCATGTAGTGAAGCTTGGGTGCTATGATAGAATTGCTAGTGGCCCACCTGTCCAAATGGAGGAGCAAACGGGAGACTAGTCTGTTTTGTCTCGGTGTAAGCTCTCCGACGCTCAAGTTAGTGGTATGAACTAAGGGTTGGAGTAAAGAGGAAGAGGATGAATAGTGTTTGTTGTTTATGTTTAGAGAATATTGTGAGATACCTCTTTTTGGGGACCAGGAGCCTTTTTATATGAAGGATGCCTTGATATGATGTGGTTGATAGGGGGTGATCCTTTGATTGACATATAAAGTACATATAAATATGTTTTTTTCTTTTTTTTTGTGACCCCCAAAGGCGGCTAGGCCTTACCTTCTTTAATCCGGCTTGACTTTGCATTTAATGCATATTCTAAGCATTAAATGCTTAGAATTGCCTTTAAAAGAGAACATTAATAGCACATGGAGCTGAAAAGATACTCTCCATACTCTGCCATCACTTGTTAGGTGGAAGCGGTGGTCCACGTTTGACAAGGTGGTTGGGGGGCCTCATTGGCGCCCTGGTAGCTGTTTGCACTGCCTAAGGGGCCATGGGGTATATGCCCTTGAACGAGGTTTTCTCCCCTCAATACTGCTCTATCTCTTTAACCTTTTGAAGTAGTTCATCGTGCCTAAGTCAAAGCTGAACCCCTTGAGGATCTTGTTAGATCCTCCTCTTAGTACATTTTTCTCAAACTTGTGCAGGATAAGCTTAGGGAGCAACTCCCTCTCGTGGGTTTCTCTCTACTCAAAGGCCTCCTTTCTACTGTGTAGCCTCATTCGAGGACAACTTGTGATTTCAAGGTCGTTTATCTTCATTCTTGTGGCCGCCTCTTATTTGCAGTGATGACGCGTCCAGAATGAGGGGATATGTGCCACATCAAAGTTTAATGATGATAAAAAATAATCATGTAAAATTAATTTAATATAAATAAATACTTTTAGAGATGGTGGGAATGCAATACTGAAAAAAAAGTAAAAATATTTATGTTATTTTATCTTTTGGTGTTAGACAGCTTATAAGTTGTTTCCAAAACATAAAAAAGTTGAGGGAAGCGTTTTTTTTTTTTTTTTTTTTTTTGAGTTTATAAGCTCCTAGCAACTTATTTTTGGAACTTATAAGCTCTTTTACTTAAAAAAAATTGTCAAATAAATTTTTAAGAAGTTATAAACTCTCAAGTATTTTATAAGATGTTTTGAAAAACTAATAAGATTAGCCAAACACTCTCTTAATGCACAAAAGACTTCAACTTGCATTTTTATTTTATTTTTTGTTAATTATACAAAAATCTAAAAATTTAAATTTATAAAAGGCATATACCCCTTTAAATTGGTTTGCTGAAATATTACATGTGTATAATATCCCTATTATAAAAGTGTGAACATCATTAGACTTGAAAATCTAAGCCTCAAGGACTTTAAAATTGTCCTTTAATTAAATACCAGTTTTTGATTAAAAATTTATTCATCATAAGGTTAAGTATATTTTACTTTCAGAATTATTTTTATATCTTACCCACACTCTATGCTAATTAATATAATATTTTCATATAAATTCAGTCAATTCAACCTATATATATCAAAAATAGTTTATTTGTATTTTTAATAGTTGCTAGATAACATACTTATGTTTGTATATATTGAAGTCCTTTAAAATTTTTATGTTAATTAAGTATTATTTCATTTTTAATTATATTTTTACTATCCACCACGTGTTTAATGTATAATGTATATAGCATTATTTTAGTATACCATATATTGTGTTATATGTTTGTAATACTATGTCATATAATGCAATATTGCATTATAATAATAGTTCAATTTTTTCAAGAATATCAAAATTGAAAAATATAATATCAATGTATAAAATTATTGTTTGTTTACTTTATAGTTGGGATCTAGAGTTCCTAATAAAAGAACTATACTATACTATGAAATTAAGTTTAGATAAACTTAAAAAGCTATAACTATAGAAGAAAAATAAATACCAGAGCAAGACATAAGTGCCAAACACAAAAGTGGCAAGAGTATCAGAACACTTTAGCATATAAAAGCGATAAAAAAGAAACAACGATGAGAAGTTGCAAGAAAAACCATTAAGTAGGACTATGAGAAAAATTAATATTAGCGATAAAATGTAAAAGTTGTCATTAATTATTGTATTGATTATGTAACTAATTAAATTTATTTTGTGATAACAACTTTTATATTGTCACAATATATTCTAATGGTGACAAGAATTAGGCTTCGTTTGGTAGGGTGGAAAATGGGAGGAAGGGGAGGGGAAGGAAGGAAATTAGAAGAAAAATACATATTTTCCCTTGTTTGATTGTGGGGGGAAAAGGGAAGGAAAGAAATTGAGAATGGAAAAATAAGCATGGGGCCTACTGATTTTTTTTTCACCCAAAATCGGACGGAAAATGAGAGAAAAATAACATAGGATCTCTATAAAATTATATTTCCAAAATTACCCATATGTATAAATAGGTGTTTAAATAATATTGCATCTTCTACTAGCATGAATCCTTGTATTTTTTAAATAGCAAATACGACGTGTGCATTTGTATAATACATTGAAAATTTATTTCACATATTTATATATTTATTTATTTTCATTAAATTTTCTACGACATAATTATATTTATAATTTAATTATATTTATAATTATATAAGATTGTGGTTGTCTTTTGACACAATGTAAACAAATATTTCATTATATTAATTTATATATTTTATTTACATTATACTTTACATTATTTAGTTTAATTTTATTAATCTATTTTAATACATAAATTTATAAACATAATTATGATTTATAATGATACAAAGGCATAATTATCATTTAGTACATAAATTATTTTCTTTCCCTCCACTTTTCCATTCAAACAAACAAGAGAAAATAAATAGACTTCCATCTGTTTTCCTTTCAACCAAACATATTTGTGGAAAATTAAAATCCACCCATTTTCTTTCCTTTCGTTTTCTTTCCTCTCATTTTCTTTCCTCCTTATTTTTTTTCCTCTGCCAAACGCACTGTTAGGGATAGAATGAAAAATATTATATAAATTTATATTACTTTAATAAAAATTTCGAGGGAATTGAAAAGAAAAAAAAGTAGTGAAAAAGCATTTTAAAAAAATCATAATCATAGGCATCAAAAAAAAATCAAAAATATTTATGCCTAATATATAGTATAGATTATATGTGGGTCCACTAGTAGCATGATGGCAAGTTTTTGGTGTGTCGTTGCCAGTCAAGAAGTAAACAAATTGAAGTACAATAATGTGCTGCAATGGGGGGCCGGGGATACACAAGGGTGGAGAAGATACACAATAATTAGATGAGATTGAAAGGGATTCACCATCACTCCCTTTCCTACTACTAAAATCACCACTTTGAAATGACCCCTTTGATTACAATTGTCCAAGGGAGAGGAAAAGGAAAAGGAAATCGAAAAAAAAAATAAAATTATGGGCTTGTTATTACTTTGGGACTTTGGTCAAATTGAGATTATCTGTTTTTTGTTGACGTAGAGTTCATGAAATCAGATTTAAGCTCTCCAAATCCCTATAAGAAGCATAAAAGAATAATAAAAAGTTAAAGGGTCGCTAATAAACAATTATATTACAATTAGCTCTAGTCAAAAGGATCGGATCCCCTACTCCATAATAGTGCCCCATCATCTGTTCCATATTCTGGATGTACGACACATGTAAATCTTAAAGATTTACTTATCAAATTAGATATTTTGTCCAATCAATTATATTTTTTTTAATTATCTAATTTGGTAAGCAAATCTTTAAGACTTATACGTGTTGCACATTCAGATCTAATTTGGTAAATAAATCTTTAAAATTTACACGTGTCGCACATTCAGAGTGTGAAGCAGGAGATGAGGTACTATTATAGAGTAGGAGATCCGGTCCGCTAATCAAAGTCCCTAGTCGTGATACTGTTTTTTTCAAAAATAAAAATAAAAACAGCTGAATACATTTCAAATAATTATATTAAATTTAAACTCAATACAATTATTACAATATTCACAATCAACTATCTAATACAATGAAAAAAAGAAACACAATTATAGTAAAAAAAAAATCCAAATATGTGGCAATATAATATATAACATAAAACCTCATCCCCGGCACCGGATAAAAAATCCCCAGCGTATCTTATCATAATCTGCGCTTTAGGGGAAAAGGCAAAATCTTCAGTACTGTGCAAATATATATTCAACATTTAGCACCAAAAACCACTCAACACAGCACAATCAAGCAAACTTTTTTTTCTTCCAAGTCCATTAAAAATTGAAAAATCCACTACCTAAAGCATGGAAAACGATTGTACACACTCGGCTGCAACTCTCACACAAATATAAATTATAAATATTTTTCTATAAATATATATATATATATATATTACAAAAATTACAAGGCACGGACACTGTTAAAAATAACCCAAATTTATTTCACCATATTACACTTTTTTTTTTGGTAATATTTCACCATATTACACTAATCCATTAGTCCACATAAATATAATAGAAAATATAACACAATTATAAGACAAAAATACTACCAAAACATGCACCACATTTAATTACGCGGTGTACACGATCACGAAGCAGGGGAGAACAGCTCTGGGATTAAAAACCACCAGCTCTTCATCCTCCACATCCCCAACATGACCCGGAGTACCCGCCAACAGCGAATCGAACCCGGGATCCTCCTTGTCCACCAGGCCCGGATCGCACCCGACCCGGCCGGCAACGACCCGGCAGACGAGCAAGGCCCTCTTCACGTGCATGAACCCGAACTCCTCCTCGATGTCCTCCGGGATCGCCACGTGTGCCCTGTAGCTGGTGGGCAGCGTGGAGATCCCGTCCAACTTGGGTGAGAATCCACTCCTGATGATCCCGCACAAGCTGCAGTACTGCTGAGTGCATATGCCGGAATCGAGTTCGCACACGAAGGTCGTGCAGTGGAATCTGAGGAGCTCGTTCCCATCAGCGAGGCACCTCTCGTCACGGAGGGTCTTGGTCGTGGTCTTGGCCGCGGCCCGTGATCTGACGGATTCCCTGTAATCTTCGAATCGGGAGACTATCTTGGGGCTGTTGTGGATCTTGAGGATGCGGTGAATGGTCGGGTTGCTGGCCCGTTCGGGCCAGCCCGTTTTGAAGATGATCCGGACGATGTTTTCGCTGTCGACGAGTTCGGAGACTGCGTGCTTGGTGGACAGGTGGTGGTCCAGGAGGGACGGGGACTGGAAGATTTCGCCGCAGACGATGCACGGGAGGATGTCGTTGGGGAGTTCGTCGGAGGGGCTGGGTTGGGGGTTCGTGGGGTGGGTTTTTAATCGTGTGAAGGAGGGTGGGGATGGGGCGGCGGCGGCGGCTGGTGGTGGGGTTGGGGTGGGGGTGAAGAGGCGGTTGAAGAACGAAAAGAGGGCTTTTTTGGGTTCGGAGATGAGTATTTTCTTGAAGATGGAGGAGGAGTCGTGGCGGCGGCGATGGTGGCGGTGGGTGGAGAAGATGAAGCAGCCGAGGTGGAAGAGGAGGATGAGGAACGAGAGCAATGGGCGGATGGTTGGCATGGTTGGGGTGTAGTTATGAATGATTAAGGGGGGAAGTGAGTGCGTAAAAGAAGAAATAATGTAAAGGATGGGAAGTGGGAGTGGGGGCATGGAAGAATAAAGCTAAGGGAAGGCAACTTTGATTAATTTTATTCTTTGACTCAATTTCATTGAATCAGTGTTAATCATATGACGAATATTTTATATTTATCATATAATTAGTCAATAATTTAAGAAGAGAGATGAATCATCTAACAAATGTAATATATTTGTCATATAATTTATTAAATTCGATCAAATTAAGTTTGGATTAAAATTTTCCACCCATTTTTGCCTGCCTAACATATAAATCTCTCCTCTTATTAATATAGCAAATTAATTGTATAGATTAGTATAGCAATCTAATATTAGTTACCAAAGTTAGTATCATTTAAGATGTATCAACTCATCAATTGCCCTGTGCTCTTATACAGAGTATTTTTTGTGCTTGGTACACTATACCAAGTGATTCGATTGTATCATTATTATATGTGCAAAAGTAAGATGCCGTTACTTTAGTAGTAAATTTGAAGCAAATGAGCACGTAACATTTCTTCAATTATTCAATGTATTGTACTAGATGTAATATTTGCAAAATTAGTGTTACTTGGTAATCAAACAAATATTGTATATATTATAAAATAAAACGAATTTATTTATTCTTCTAATTGTACAGTGAGAATGTGTAATTTACGATAAACTGAGCTACAATTAATAGAGAGGGATCCAATGCCGGTACTGGGCGTGACTTGTAGGATGTTTTTTTATTTTTGATAAGTTTGTAGGAATCTTGTTTTCTTGGCAATGTAAAAGGCAAATTAATTTAAAAAGCAAGACAAAATAGTCCAACATACAATATTTCGAAGATCACCCTGTCGGAGAAATATCATACGGACCCAAATTAGTTCAATATGGAATTTTTCTTGCTAGTCAAACTCTTTCTCAAGTAACCCTTGAACCACAATGCATTTATTTTTCTTTTCTTTTTTTTTTTTGCCATCAATTATAATTCATCTAAAAATAAGATTATTCTTATATTTAGAACTCTAATATTTTCAAAAATAAAAATATTTAAATTTGCAAATGAAAAAAAAAAGACTTAATTAATATTGCGGGCTCAATTTCTGATCTCAAGGAACATGGTTTGGATCTCAACTTCTATTTTACGTTCTAACTTTAAAGTTGAGAAAATTTTAATGGAAATGAACATTAAAATGATTTGTAAGTTGTAAATCATGCTTGGGAAAGTTATACAAAATGGTGACCGGAAATTTTTCTGTATAAAATCGGTGCATGGGCAAGGATCACCATATATGAACTAAATAGTTGAAATTGTATTATATTTTACATATGTTGTTTTTTTATTATATATAAGTAAAGCAATGATAAAGCGTAATTTGAATCATTTGATGGATATATGTAACTAAAACCATATGCATAGTAGAGTTGCCCCCTAACTCTGAATTGAAATGTCGGTCACCTCACTAATTACCTTTTTTATTTATTACTTAGATTTTCATTTTCTTATAGATTACAATAATGATGATGAAATAATTAATGTGTGACAAATGCTCATATCCACTCGTGTAGGCCATTTTCCATCTACATACATATTTTTATTACTATTTATTTGTATTAATCAAATGATCGCCTATATACCAACAGTACTATGGGCCATGGCACGTGACTGATGGCTTAGGGACTTGTTCTATATATTTTTCATTTTGTGATAATTTTTATTCCCAAATTGGTTTTCATACTTCTCAGTCCAATAGATTTATTGATTGCGATATATGACCCACTCTTTTGTAAAGGACAAATTGTACTTTGGTCCCTCAAAATTGTTGTTCGGGTAATTTTGGCCCCTCAAATTGATTTTTTTTTTTATACAATCAACTCAGGACATCCTGTACATGTCAACTAACCCCCCCCCCCCACGCACACACATCCGAAGGAGAAGGAGAAGGAGAAGGAGAGAGAACAAGAAGGTTCGAACTTGAGGCTTCAATGGTGCCGGTTCGAACTTGAGACCTCAATAGTGTCGGTTAAAACTTTCATCATTGGACTACAGACCCAATGGCATGAAATAGTGAAATTAAATCTTCATTTCTCCACGATTCAAGATATATTAGCCTTTCATTTATCCAAGACAAAAAAAAAAAAAAAAAAAAAAAAAGGAAGAAGAAGATACAATAGCCTTTCATGGCGTTAGCTCTTAATGGGAGCACATGTGCAATGCATGTGAAAACATTAAAATTATGATCTCTCATAAATCATGATCCTGGACTAAACTTGTCAAGAAATTAAAATTATGTAAAGACCAAACTTAATTGATTTAACTTACAATGATTTTTTTGGATAGAACACGCTCAATTACAATCAATTATATCAATAATTCAGATCCAATTCATCAATTACATTAATATCCAATTGAAGAATAAACTATTACAATTAATCATTACGAAATATCAAACAAATACAAAGAGACAAATATTAAACTAGAATAATATCCATACATACGGAAACTCGAACCCACAACTTAAAAAATTATTTGGCTTCCCCTTACGATTAAAACAAGACATCATTGACAAATTATAATGATTTCCGTAAAATGCAGGTGATAATTCTTTTTGTGCTTCAGTACATAAGTTCCTTGTCCATTAAATAACAGCTTCATTATACACGGAATAATAACTAATATTCCTTGTAAAATTGAAAGTTTAGTCAACTCTTAGTCGATTTTGTAAATGTTGTATTTGATGCAGTATGTCGAATAGTTGGATGTATGATATGTGCCCATTTAATTTGATTTCTTATTTTTATTTTAATCGATCTTATAACATCATGATATTATGATAGAATACATGTTATAGAACCAATCATCAAATTTAGCGTGTGTGGAAGAAGCCCCTTACTCATGGTTGTCAAAGCTTCTTTTTTTTCTCATAAATAAATTGGAAGTGGTAAATAAATAGAATGGAAACTTTCTATTATTATATTTATGGTAAATGGTCGCATATATTGATTTTTTTTTTTTGACGCAATAATTCTTGGATTTCTCTCCACATTAATTTTTTTGATGTATTTTTTCTCTCTCTCTTTCTACACAATTGAGAAGTGAAAATATTTTCTGTGGTATTCGGTACTTTTCGTTGTTTTTTATATTTCATTTTAATAAAAAGAATTATTTCAAAATATTTGTTATTCTTACTTTTTAAAAATGCTTTTATTAGTTTTTTTTCAATAGACTCTTTCATTTTAATAAGTATTCTTTATAAATTTTCAAAAAAAAAAACCTCCGAAAAATTCGTTAATTAATTAAAATGGTATTCTAGTCTTATTAATTTAAAATTATGAATATTAAATATCAGCCTTTATCTTTATATAAATTTTTTAAACTACAAATAAAAGGGGGTGGAGAGAGTAATAAAAAAACTATTTAAAATGTGATGGAAAAGAAACAAAAATAAAAAGTAATAAAATAAACAAACAGTGCGCCAAGCCGGCTGACGTGGCTTCAAACGACTAATCAATCCGCAGAACCCCCAACGAAGTCGTACAAATCCTGAGGCAACTAATCAAACCAACAGGAAAACGGTGGTTCATCGTCGTGTGAGCTGCTGCAACTCATCGCTGTGTGTTGTGCGTGTAGTTATGGAGAAATCTGATAAAGGATTAATATCAGTACGATTCTTATATGCACGAGTGATTTGTGATCGTTGACGCCGATCACCCAGTGCGCCAAGAAACCAGTTGGGATGGCCTGGAAAGAAGACATTCCGTACATAAAATGCCAAGTCTGTGAGAAGCTGGCATCACAATTGTATCACCAGGTTCAAGCTAAACAAGCTCAGATCTCGCCTAAAAAGGCGATTTTGTTATCTGGGCTCATCTTAAAATTCTTTAATTTGTTAATTAACTAAATGGGCATGGAAAGATCTGTTTCGTTTCCAAGTGTTGGAAATGGGCTTGGTAAGATGATATTTTCAAGGGGTAATTTAGGATTGAACTATTTCGAATGGTAATTCAAAGATAAAGCCTAATGGAAATATTATCTATGTGTAAATAAAGTTGTGTAAAATATCCCACATCGGATATATTAGTCTTGACAATACTAGTATTTATGTGGTTAAGTGTTGTTATAGTGTAAACTAAATAACTAAGTACCGCATATGGGCAAACCCCACACGCGCGCGCTGCCCGCCCATCCCCGGCCACGAGCCACGAACCAGGTCCAGGTCGCGGGTGCGGGCGCGGGTGTTTGGGCGAATTGTCTCGGTCTCGCGCTTAATTTTTACTGAATTGCCCTTGGTGTAACGGTTTTATTCAAAAATCTGAATTTTGAATTCGTTGCTATATTTAATTAACGCGGTTTGAAACCGCCAGACATGTTACGTGGTCAAACAACACATGTTCCAAAGTCTGTAATTCAGACTGACAAACCAGTACCTACTGATACTGATCCAAAGACTAATGAAATCGCAATGTGGAATGAGCGAGACCAAATAGGCAGAGGGATCATTTTGTCAAGCTTATCAAATGTTCTCTTCAATATCTATTGCTCAGACTCTTACACTACGAAGTCACTTTGGGAAGCATTAGATAAGAAATACAATACTGAGGAGCAAGGGCTCGAAAAGTATTCTGTTTCTAAATTTCTAAAGTATCAAATGGTTGAAGGTAAGTCAGTGTCTGAACAAACCCATTATCTGATTAATCTGGAACATTCACTTGCTGATGCTGAAATGAAACTTCCAGAAAAGTTCATGGTTATGGCAATTATTGAAACATTTTCTAGATCTTGGGAAAGTTTCAGAATGTCTTTAAAACATCAAAAAGGAAACTTATCCCTTGATGATTTAATGATTGTCATAAGTATAAAAGAGGAACATAGGAATCAGACACACTCAGTACCAGTTGAATTCCAGTCAAAAGCAAATGTTTTGACTATTGGAAAGAAAAACCCTAAGTTGAAAAATGTCAATCTGAATTCTAAAACCATTGATAAAAGAAAAGTCAAAGCTAAAAAGCCAAAAACAAACAAACCATGCTGGACTTGTGGACAGGTTGGTCATTATGCCAAGGATTAGGGCTGTTCATTCGGTTTTAACCGAACCGAACCGCACGTTCGGTTCGGTTAACCGAACGGTTTGGTTTTTCGGTTGGTGAACCGAAAACCGAACTGAACGTCACTCGGTTCGGTTCGGTTAAAAACCAAACGGTTCGGTTCGATTTTCGGTGAAAACCAAAAAACCGAATTCCAACCAAAAAAAAGAAAAACATTAAATAGGCTTAAAGTCAAGCTGCTTCCAGAAATTATTTGACTCAAGCATTTTGGACATCAAATTTTGTTTGATTAACATTTCAAGCATTTCTTTAACAGTTTTTTACAAAATCTTTTTTTGTTTAATTAGTCATTAACATCAAGTTACATAATTATTTTGATTCCAATATTGTTAGTTATAGTTATTCAAATTTCGGACATTCCATTAGCAATTTCTTACAAAATCTCTATAGTATTTGTACACCAAGTGTTTGTATAAATGCCACAAAGAATAATTCAACATCTCTTCAATATATATCATTTGAAACACTTAATACCATTATCAATTCATAATATCCATCACATTATAACAATCTAATAACATAATTTTCAAATCCTATCAAAATATTTCTATTTCCATATTCTAATCCTAACACAAAAATTAACCTAAAACAAAAAAAAACTAACAGTTACCTGTTCGCTGTTGTTGCCTGCTGCCGCGATGCCGTGCCGCCTGCTGCGAGATGAGACGGAGAGAGAGAGTCGAGAGGAGAGACGAAGCGGCTGGAGAGTTTTTCTATTTCTGGTCGCGAAGAAACAGAGAATGGAGCTGGAGGCTGGACTGGAGTCACTGGACAGCAAGGTCAACAGCTACTGGACTGAAGTTCACTTAACTTAAGTGAACATAATTTTTTTTTTTTAAATCAGGTTCGGTTCGGTTTAACTGAACCGAAACATTTTTTTCGATTTTCGATTTATCTCGGTTTTAACCGAGAGAAAAACCGAACCGAACCGAATTTGTTCGGTTTTCACCCTAAAAAACCGAAAACCGAACCGACCATGGTTCGGTTCGGTTATTTTTGATTTCGATCGGTTCGGTCGGTTTTCGATTATTTTGAACACCCCTACCAGGGATTGTCCCAACAAGGCAGAAAAACAAAAGACCAAACCAAAACCCTCAAGACCAGTAGTCGACATGGTTGAGGCTGGCATAGCTAGTTCTCATTGACACATTGATGGGTATGTTTTTTTTTAAGAGTCAATAGTATTTTACTACCCTGTATTATTCAAAAAAAGCAAAAAAAACCCTATGAAAAAAAATTACTTTAAAGAATCTTATAATTTTCAAAACTTGCATAAAATACCCTCGTGTGTTACACGCGCATTGACTGCGAAAATTCATGAATATTAACCCCTTGAAATTACTATTTTATCCTTACATTTAATTTTATTCATAATTCATATATTTTTCTTTTTTCTTATTAAACACAAAATAAAAACCTAACCCTAAAAACCCACCCCCACCCCCACCCCAACCCTAACACCCAAAAATCAGCCACCATAGTTCTCTTCCACTTCCCCTTCCCCCCAGCCGCCACCAGTGGCGACCACCACCACCACCACACCGCCGTCGTCCCCCTCGTTTTTTTTTTCTTCACGCTGTTTCTGCCGCTGCGCAGCCCTCTCCCTCTCACGCCGCCACCAGCCACCAACAAAGTCCCACCACGTCGTCGCCATCCTCTCCTCTATTTCCCCTCATGCCGCCGCGCAGCCCTCTCCCTCTCACGCCGCCACCAGCCACCACTAAAGTCCCACCACGCCGCCGCCATCCTCTCCTCTCCTTCCCCTCATGCCGTCGCGCAGCCCACCAGCCACCACCAAAGTCCCACCACCACGCCGCCATCCTCTCCTCTCATTCCCCTCATGCCGCCGCGCAGCCCTCTCCCTCTCACGCCGCCACCAGATTTGGTGGTGGTGGTATTCTTTTCATGGTGAAATTTTGGTAAGTTTGGGGCGAAATTGAATGAAAAAAGGTAGTTCGTTGATTAAATTAAGTTAGGGGTTTTGCTTAGGATATCAAGAGAACTGAAATGGTGTGAATATAGTGAATGCCGGCATCGACCGGCGGTGATGGCGTTAGCGGCGGCGGCTAGGGACGATAGTGGTGGGGGTTAGTGACTATGTATGAGGAGGGCAAAATAGTCTTTTCACGTTTATTTGACTAAAAATCAACCCTGAGGTGCAGTGAGCAAATTTTGAAAGATACGAGGTTTTTTAGGGTAATTTTTTTTTCTCAGGATTTTTTTGTTTATTAGGTATAATATAGGGGTGCCGTGTGCATTTCTCCCTTTTTTTAACCCAAACTTTTGACTATTTATGAACCAGTCGATTGGTTTATTGATACTGGAGCAAATGTGCACGTTTGTGCTGATAAGTCTCTATTTGTGTCGTACCAGTCAATTGATGGACAATCCGTGAGGATGGAAAATGCAAGTACTGCACAAGTACTTGGGATAAGACGCGTGGACCTAAGGTTTCCTTCAGGGGACCACTATCTCTGCAACAAGTGCATCACGTCCCTTCTATTACACGGAACATTATTAGTGGTTCAACGTTAGTCAAAGAGGGTTGTGAGCTTTCATTTAAGCTGAATAAAGTTGTAAGTTTACATTACGGAACTTTTATCGGCAAAGGCTATTTATTTGAAGGTTTATTTAAAGTACGGATTGCATATACTAGTGTTTCTAGTTCCAATAGTTCAAACCTTTATAACTCTATTGTAGTTAATAATATAGAAAATTTCACTGTATGGCATGCACGGTTGGGTCATTTAAATTTCAGTTCTATTAAAAGAATGATGAATTTAAATATGATTCCAACACATGACATTGGACAAAATCACAAATGTAAAGTGTGTGTAGAAGCTAAACAAGTAAGAAAACTCTATCAAACAATTGAAAGGAATACTGAAATACTTGATTTAGTACATACGGATATTTGTGAGTTCAATGGGGTCTTAACACGAGACCGGAATAGATACTTTATCACCTTTATAGATGATTGCAGTAAATATTGTTATGCTTATTTAATGAAACATAAAGATGAAGCACTTGAAAAGTTTATCATTTTTAAGAATGAAGCTGAAAATCAAACTGGCAAGAAACTTAAAAGAGTACGATCAGATAGAGGTTGTGAATATGAGTCGAACTCATTTGTTGAATATTGCCAAAAGTTTGGTATTATTCATGAAGAGACTCTTCCATATTCACCTTCCTCGAATGGTGTAGCAGAACGTAAAAATAGGATATTTAAAGACATGATTAACAGTTTGCTTTTGAATTCTGGATTGCCGAAATATATCTGGGGAGAGGCTTTGAATACGGCTTGCCATATTCTGAATAGAGTCCTTTTGAAACATAAAGAACGCACTCCATTCGAATTCTTGAAAGGCAGAAAACCAAGCTTAAAATATTTCGATGTATGGGGATGTCTTGCAAAAGTCCTAGTCCCTGAACACAAACGGAAGAAGCTTGGTCCAAAAACTGTTGATACAATCTTTCTGGGCTATGTGGAAACAACTTATGCCATGAGATTCTTAGTCATTAAGTCTGAGATTTTTGGCATAGATGTTAACACAATAGTTGAATTACGTGATGCTACGTTTTTCGAAAATGTATTCCCTTTGAAACAAGGAATACCCAAAGATGTTTCGACTTTAGATTCTGCCCTCGCATCTGGTTCCATTCCCGAACATGTGGAAAGAATGACAAATGGGGGGTAAATCCAAGTAGTTCCGGTTCTATTTTTGATGAGGCTAATGAACCTCGCCGTAGTAAGCGAGCCAGGATCACTAAAGATTTTGAAAGTGACTTTGTCAACTATAATATCGAAGATGATCCTGTGACTTTCAAAGATGCTATGGCTTCTTCTAAGGCTAAGCATTGAAAAGTAGCTATCAAAAGTGAAATTGACTCCATTGTCTCCAACGGGACATGGGAACTAGTCGATTTACCGTCGGGATGTACTACTGTTGGATATAAATGGATCTTTAAGAAGAAATTGAAAGCTGATGGTACTATTGATAAGTATAAATGTAGATTGGTTGCAAAAGGGTTTAGGCAAAAAGAGGGGATTGACTACTTTGATACGTATTCCCCTATAGCTCGATTAACTAAAATCCGCGTGCTGATTGCACTGACTTCCATATATATCTTCTCTATCCATCAGATAGATGTGAAAACAACCTTCCTGTATGGTGATCTAGAAGAAGAGATATATATGGAACAGCCAGAGGGATTTGTAGCTATCGGGAGTGAAAACAAAGTTTTTAAGTTTGTCAAATCTCTTTATGGGTTGAAACAAGCGCCTAAATAGTGGCATGAAAGTTCGATAAAACTATATTGAGCTTTGACTTTATTGTAAATGATAATGATAAGTGTGTCTACTGCAAAATAAATGATAATTCATGTATCGTTTTATACCTGTATGTGGATGATATATTATTAAAAGGGTCAAATCTTAATATTATTAATGAGACGAAAGAATTCTTGAAAAGTAAGTTTGAAATGAAAGGCATGAGTGAAGCTAGTGTGATTCTAGGAATCAAGTTGATTCGGTCAACTGAGGGTATAACGATTTCTCAATCTCATTTTGTTGAGAAGATAATTGAGAAGTTTGGTTATACTAACGATAGAATCCTGAAAACGCCTTATAATCCTTCTGTGACTCTTTTCAAGAATAAGGCTGGTACTCCAGTGTCTCAATTAAGATATTCTCAAGTGATTGGAAGCTTGCAATATTTAGCTAATGGTACGAGACCAGATATTTCATTTGCAGTCTCTAAGTTGGCTAGATATACGAGCTGTCCTGATCGTACTCATTGGAAGGCTTTGGATAAGGTAATGAGGTACCTTAAAGGTACAAGTTCCCTTAGACTGCATTACGGAAAATTCCTTGAAGTTCTTGAGGGATTTAGTGATGCAAGTTGGACTGTCCCTGCCATTGCCTTGCATTGTGATAATCAAACCACAATTGCAAAAATACAGAGTTCCAAGTATAATCAAAAGACTAAGAGACACATCCAAGTTAGACTGAAGTCTATAAGAGAGATAGTGTCTGAAAGAATTGTAGTCATTGATTTTGTTGGTACCAAAGACAATGTGGCTGATTCTTTAACGAAAGGACTTGAGTTCAACTCATTCCAAAATGCCAGGTTGAGGATGGGACTTGTAACCCATTGAGTGTATACCGACAGTAGCAATCCAACCTATCAAGTAGAGTTCCCACAAGGAAGGTTCAATGTGGTATAAACAAGATGTCGGGTGTAAACGTTAGCACCTAAATTTAGACTGGTACTATGTACCTGAAGTCTATCCTTCAGTATGCCTGGAAGATGTTGTATTACTGCTAGTATAGTAAGAGCCTTGCTCTGAATGGGTTCGAGGTCTTAAGTGACGAGATGTGAGCAGTACATCTTCGGAGATGCCCAGCTAATGCATATTATCGTGTGGCCGCGATTAGAGGAGACGGATTACTTCTTGAAAAATATTCATGAAACAGGATCAGGACACATGGCCATTAACGTATCACCCCTAAAAATTGCTAAGCTCGATGTAATGTGTTGTTTTCAATAGACGTCATCACAACAAAAGTTCAAATTCAAGGCATATGTCCATTTGTTCTTGTGGTGACATAAGTTGGTTAACTAGATAGTGGTTCAAACCGGAAGGTACCATTATTGAAAGCACATTACGAGTATGCAGCCAGGACTTTATGCTATGGATTAAGAGGGGATTGTTGGAAACGGGCTTGATAAGATGATGTTTTCAAGGGGTAATCTAGGATTGAACCATTTTGAATGGTAATCCATAGATAAAGCTCAAGGAAAATATTATTTATGTGTAAATAAAACTGTGTAAAATATCCCACATCGGATATATTAGCCTTGACAATGCTAGTATTTATGTGGTTAAGTGTTGTTATAGTGTAAACTAAACAACTAAGTACTGCATATGGGCAAAACCCCACACGCGCGCGCCGCCCGCCCTACCAGACCCGGCTCCAACTCCCGCTCCGGCCACGAGCCACGGACCAAGGACCAGGGACCAGGTCGTAGGTGCGGGCGCGGGCACGGCGTTTGGGCGAATTGTCTCGGTCTCAGGCTTAATTTTTACTGAATTGCCCTTGGTGTAACGGTTTTATTCAAAAATCTGAATTTTGAATTCGTTACTATATTTAATTAATGCTGTTTGAAACCACCAAGCACGTTACCTGGTCAAACAACACGTTTTCGAATGTTGTCTGTTTTTGAGTCCAGATACATTGGTTGTCTCCTCCCCCTATATAAAGCTGTCTCCTGGTTCTCTGCAAAACACACAGAAAGACAACAAACGAAGCAAGAAGGAATAGCAAGTATACTATTTTAAGAAACTGCAAAGTCTTAAGAAGGTATACAGTTTTTAGCTTTCGAGTGTGTGTTTTTAGGTGCATACATAATCTCTAGAGCTGTTTAGCTTTCGAAGTGAGGTTCAACGTAGCAGTGCGGCTTGAAACAGACCTTTGGACTGTCTTATCCTGGAAGGAGTATCGCAGGCCCATCGCACCGGTCAGTGGGACGAATATTTCTTTAAGGTAAACTGGCTCAACCCGGTGATTCATTCGTACCTTTTCAAATAAATACTGATAAGTTATCTGTACTTTCTTGTTTATTTATTTGTTTACGGCATTGTTTAATTTGCTTTTGGCTATAATGTTTTACTGTAAAACTGTTATTGCATCGTATTTATATTATTGAATAAATCCACATACGAGAATTTCATTTTTTAGATATTCTGCTCTATTGCTTTCTAACACCAAGTGATGAACACGTTTTTGGGATATGTTTGGGGTTTCTTTTGTCTGTTTTACGTAAATATTGGGCCTATTTGTTATGCTAGTTTGCGCCAATTGTCCATGTAATTTCCTCGTTGGTGGTTTTACTTGTGTTTATGCTGTTGTTTCTTAATATAGATTGGCTATATCTGATTGACAATTTATTTTTTTGGGTGCTTATCTTCATTTGTATTGATATCTGAAGCAGATATAAGAGTATCAAATAATAGAAATCACGGAGAATGCTTGTAACTTGAAGAAGCGAGAAGCTGATTGGATCCTGAAAATTGATATTGTAGAGCAAGGGGATAAATTAGAGGTAAAAGGAAGGTAAATTTTAAGTGTTATTTTGTGTATGAATTCGCACAAGGTTGCTTACGTACGTATTCTTGTACGCAGCTTGTCAAGCAAGATTCTGCAGGGCAATGTACTTCAGAATGCAAAACCATAGAGCGAGCTTGTCAAGAGGTGAGATTGCTCGAAACATTTCTAGTTCGTTTGCTTAAAACATTTCTAAGTTTGTTTGCTATCCATTACCACATTGAAACTCCATAAATAAGAATTTGCTGTGTGATGTAATAGTGATATGAATATAAAAATAAAATGATGATATCTGCAAATGTACTAGCTATAGATTTTGTGGAAGGTCCGGTTGTGATTGGAGTCAATCACTTAATAATAAGCTAAATATGAAGTGTTTGTTTTTCTTTTTGGCTTTAAGATCCTTTTATATGAATAAAGCATACTATCAGATGATTATTGGCTGCATGTACTAAGATCCCTTTGATATCTTAGCACCAATTAGTAACGTAATTTTTTTGCCGAATAACTTATAGAATGATTGAACGGCAAATAATTACTGGCGTAATTTATTACACGTTCGTATATGAGTAGATAATAAGTGCTCTTTTGCCCATTTTGATTGAAAAAACCAAAAGAGGTTTACAGATTCCTTGTTTCAATAGATTAACCTTCGAGTTTGAGAGCTCAATCAGCTTCACCATTCTTAGATATAGAATCCCACAACTGAATTTTTCACTCTGAGGCTTCACAGGTTTTGGGTTATTCGGATACATATGTTGCAGAATACTTGAATAAAAAGAAGCCTCAGCTTGATGCTTTGGTCAATTTCATCTGCAAGGACCTGACAGACACATGCAGTTCGAAGCCACCACCAGTTCATAAGGTCTAGCCGATATATTCTTGTATATGTAAACAGTAATTTCTGCTTGTTTGCCAGTCGAAACATATCACAGAACCTTTTTATGAAAAGTTCTGGTTGTGTTGATAGGAAATTCTTTTGATTCAGTATGTGCATTTTTCTTTTCATTTTCAGGATAGGACACCTGGAGAGCCTTTTGTTGCCAAATCTGCGAAACAGGCTGAAATGGAGAAATTGTTGAAATCCATGGAGGTAAGCAACGACCAAAATGATACAATAGCAATCCTTTTTGCCAAAGACTTACCAGGATATGTTTCTTTTTCTAACTTGCTTCAGGGTATACCTGGAGCCCCTGGCATGAAGATGTACTCAAGGGATGACTTGATGAAGCAAAATTTTCGTGATGAAGATGCAGAAGGCGAGGATGATGATGAGACAGAATTGGCCTCAAGATAGGTGAGCACCACGTCAAATACTCTGTTTTTTAATTAATCCTCCAACTAACCAATTACTGATCTAAGGCCAAAACCTTTGTGCAGGGAAAAGTTCTCAGAAAAAAACAGTAAATAGAATGATTGGAGAGAAAGGATCATAAAAAGAGTTGTAGATGCTGGCCAGAACTAAAAGGTCACGGAGACAGTTTCAAATAGAATAAGACGGTGGAGAAGCAAGAAAACGAGCTGGAACAAGAATTCAAGGTCCGGTTAGGGAGAACTGTAGAGTCCACTAGCCGCGTAGCAAGTAGAACCGTTTGTCTTCTTTTCTTTTCCATCTCCTTTCGGTTTTCTGTATGTGATCTTGATTATAGGCTTATAGCAGTCAATTTTGTAATCATTTTACTCAACCAGAATCTAATGCATCACTGTTCTTGGTTACCATGTTTGTAGCTGCCCCCAAAACATGAGTAGGAGCGAACTGAAAACGATAATCTATCATTCTGAATGTACTATGGCATTAACTAGATCTGCTAGATGTTTAACCATTTGCAAAACCAAGAATAAAATCAGTACAAAAATATCAATTTCACCCAAAATAATTTCAATACAAATATAATTGAGCACGGGGATAAAAATAATTTCAACATAAATATAATCGAGCACTGGAATACAACGTCGAGACAAATGCACACAAGCAACAGCATGCCTGTTATGCTTTCAGGTTACATGCTGCACTTGTATCCATTACATTCGCTGGGTGGCTGTGAGCAACTAAAAGCAAAATGGCAGCAGGCATCAGAAGAAAGTAGTAGTGAAGCGATCTGATGGTTTGGTGGCAGCAGAGGCTTCAGCTGCAAGCAGGAGACGATTCTTTGAACTCCTCCAAGCACAGCAAAATCAGCGCATTCTATAGTATTGAGTTCTTGAGGCCTGGCAATGTTTCCCATTTAGTGAATACTTCAGCGTTATATCCACATCACGAGGATTCTTCTTATTAGGTGCCACGGTCATGGTCCCAATCACTGCCTCCCCTTGGCAAATACTGAGCACATCTTCAAGGTACAAGACTGTTTGTTTCCAGTGAGTGGCACGTGATTTTGGTCCTGCATATTGAGTATTGCCAAGATCAGAAGCAGGAATGAATGTAACTCGGGCATTTCCAATTGTTGCCTAATGCCTGTCTTTATCTGTCTTTAAAAATCAATAACAAATAACCAAAACCAGCAAAACAACTGTTGGACCAACAGATGCAACTCTATCATTCCTTTTTATGGCATTAAACTATGATGTTATCCAATCATGGCCCAAAATGTCCCACTATAGCCAATGAAATAAAGAAGCATGCAAAATTACTAGCCTTTGTACAACTACAAATCATCTTGAGATGGATATTGGGGTTTGCTGTATTGCAAGAACCACTAAAAAGCTTTTTACAGACTAGGAAACAAACTAGAATCAGAAGAATATATCATACCAGTAGAGAAGCCCATCAGTTTATGACACTTGGTAAAAGAAACATCAAAATAAGCCACCAGAGCATGAATATAGTCATCGCGTTCAGCCACAAGCTTAAAAGGTGCAGTGAAGGAAGCATCCCCTGCATCCATCTTAGAAATGTCCATAGTCTGTGAAATTAAGAAAGACAAATGATTTAGTGCAAAAGCTCTTCCACCATTTAGGAGCAAACACTTGAAAACAACAATCAAGACTGTAAACCTTGAGTAATTGACAGTTGGTAACAATCTGGTTCTGCTCTACAGTGTCAACAAGAGGTTCCGCTATGCATTGCTTTCTAACGCAGCTCATGTCAAATCCGTATACATTATTCCAAACTGCAATATAATGAAAAATGAAAAAACAATAGACAGTTAACTACACCCATTATATGAGCCTAATCATGTAATATGAGATCCATTCAATAAATACAATCTCTGCCATAAGTGATTAAGCTCACATTCAATCTTGTCTTCCTTGTAATCAGCATCCTCAATTGCTGTCAAGTAAAGAGAGGCTTTATCTGGCAATACAAGTCCATTTGGGACCTGCAAATCACAAATAACAAACCATATAATATTTTAAGTTTACTGGACAGTATACATAACTTAATGCTGCTTGATTGCAATTTAGGAGTATCAACCACAACTAGGCTACTTAAGGAAAAAGATGTGAACTTACTAGCCACTTGTCACGAGCATAAAGGACAGTGTTTAACATATTTTCATAAACCAGAAAATATCCCATCCACTCAGAAATAATGACATCAACTTGAGAAACTGGAAGCTCAATCTCTTCAATCTTTCCCTTAAGAACCGTTATAACTTAAAAATAACCAAAAAAAAAAAAAGAAAAAGAAAAACCCATAAGACTAATGAGATGTAAAGTAAAATGAAGAAATGACCCATGATTTCAGAAGTGTGCCAAAAAAATCACTTACCATTTGAAAATCCATTTAGCTTTACAATCTCCTGAGCCATATCAGCCATGCTGGAGCATTCAACCTGGGATACAATGCACCGATAATCAGACAGTCACATCCAGAACCAGAAGTAAAGCCAAAAACAGATTTCTGGCTGAGTTAACCCAATTTTCAAGTTAAACAGTAAGGTTTACTATGATAACATACATGCAGCATTTTACGTAGCATTAATACCATGACATCAGCAAAGACATAAATTAATGGGTACACACACTAAATGCCCCTATCGAAACAGATTCATCATCTCAATTGTCATCATAAAATTGCCACTAACTATAACCAGTACGTTCCTCTGAATGACATTATTCACCAATAACATATTGAATAGAAATACGACATATAGGGGAAATGTTGTCCAGTAGGAAAGGAAAAAGAATGAATTAGCTCGCGTCATTACCGCGTAAACATGTTTCGCCCCTACTTTGGCACAAAAAAGTGAGAGGATTCCTGTCCCTGCACCTACATCAAGGACTACTTTATCCTTGAAAAGGAAAGAATTCTTATAAATGACATTTTGGTATGTCTTAGTTCTAACAACATCTTTCAACATTTCCTGCATAGAGAAAGTCAAATTAATCAGATTGGCAACTTTTATAAAGAAAGTGAAATCGAAAGAGGATGCTTTCCAATACACAGGCTAGACAATGTCAAAAACATTAGTCCAGCAAATCCAAACGTTGATACTTACTTCATGGATACCTGCAAAAGTTGAAAAAATAAGGATAGTGAGTTCTCCTTATCAGCAAAAACCAAAAAGAAAAAGAAAAAGAAGAAAAATGGAATGCTAGGGTGGAAGAAGTAAAAAAAGCATCAGTTAACTCCAACCAAGTGTAATTAATTTTCTTATGCACCACATCTTTTGGACAAGGTGACCTCATAAAAATAAGAGCAAATGGAAAAGTCAAAGCAAGTCTGCATGACAAATAAATGCCAACCCTTTTAGGTCCGTTTGGATGGGCTTAAAAAAAAACCTTTTCGAATTGTGCTTTTTATGGTCGAACTTTTTTTTGAAGCCAAACAGTTTTGCGTTTGGGTACAACAATTAAAAGTGCTCTAAAATATGTTTTTATTTGAAGCTACTCTGGGATAGCTTATAAAAGAGCCCCTTTTGGCTTTTATTTGAAGCTACTCTGGATAGCTTCTAAAAGAGCACCTTTTTACTTTTTCCTGTCTTCTACTTATTTTAAAACACCCATCCAAACACAATCATTTTTGTCCGAAATGCTTTTTTTGAAAAAATAAGTCTTTATCTCTAAAGAAAAGCCCATCCAAAAGGGCTGTTATACTTTAGCTTCAAGTCCAGATACCCACGAAAAGATGAATGCCCAAAAGTATACTCTTTTTGATTTTCTGTTATCTGGAAATCTTTCCAGAAAATACGCCAAATCAAGGATTAACAAACCAAACCCGTTATTCACCCTTATAGCTAAACAACTCTGCAGAATCAGTAAATGCAAACACCAAATCAACAAAGCAAACAAAAATTACGGGCTTGTTCCCTTAAGCTGCAAACCAACCCCAACAAAAAAGGTCGGGGGAAAAAGAAAAGTAAACCGCAGGACCAAAAACTCAAATTTTGAATATTTCCAGCTGACAGTAAACACATTGTAACGTGCACGAGCAACTCCACCATCACAGCAGCACATTATCAGCACTCACAACACCAAGTAACCGTGCCCCACCACCCCAACTCCACAGTAAGTGTTTTAGCTCAAAATAAAATTCTATAACAAAAGAACTTCACAAAAGACTCTGTTTTTCTCTATTGGAACAGTTAATGCCAGAGGAATGGATTACCGAAATGGGAGTAAGAATCGAAGTAATAATCGGCGCTGGTCTTATCATCCACAGCAACCAACGAATCCTCGGGCTCGCGCATGGCGGAGTCTTCTTCGAGGTTCGAGCTCTCGGTGGCCGCTTCTTCGAGGGTTTCCGCTTCATCTTCTTCATACTCGAACCTGATTTTGGTGGATTGGTTCTTAGTGACAGCCAAGTTCTGGCTGTCATTCGCATCAACATTGGTTTCAATATCCATCTGGTGATCTCAGATTCGATGTTTTTCAAGAAATTTAGGGTGGGGGTGGGGGGTTCTGAGTTTGGGGTTTAGGGTTTTAGAGAGGTGAGAGAGAAGTGGACTGGGTGGCTGGAACTTGAACTAGGGTTTATGTCTCATATTTATTTCTTCCGAGTTGTCAGTTGACCTGTAAATATCTACTACTACTTGCTTTGTGGGAATCGTAGTTGATTGGTCAAAGACTGTTTATGTAGCCATGACAATTATTATAGAGTTAATTACATCTAGATCCCTTTAAATTTACAAAAATTTTAACAGTATTTTTCTTAGATAAAAAATTATACATACATCTTTTTAAAAATATTAAAATTATAGATGCATTTATTTTCGGTAGGGTTTCAGCAATATTTTGAAAATTAGATCGGACATAGAACCGACAATCTTGCTGGTTATCGATTCAACCACCGGTTCAATCGGTGTGACGTCATAAATATGTAATAATTATTAAATTAATTTTTTATATAAAAAAATCATAAATACATAAAAAAAAAATTAGAGAAAATCTAATAATAATAATAATAATAACAAAACCAAACAAGAAATTTACCTTACAATTAATAAAAATCTAACTCATCATTCAAACCAAAGCTAACAAATAACAATTAACAAGATAATTCGAAAAATACATTTTGTATTTGTTATCTTCTCTAAAAAAAACAAAATTGTATTGAGAACAAAAAATGGGTTTTAATCCAATTTTAACTCTTTGATTTTCTCAAATTTTCCAATGAATTTTTGAAGCATAAGTATACTTTTAAAAATTTGGCATATACAGCCTATTTTATCAACATTATCTTTATCATGGATATTTTTTTTACCCTCCCTAACGTATAGTCACTCCCTATCGTATAGTCACTGTAGGACACTCAAATTAAAGACCAATATAAAAATTGTGATTTGAACTAAACTAAAAGAATTAGGCCAAAATAAATCAAAATCAAACTCAAAAATCAAATTTAGCCTAAGTCTTACCTTCAGATTTACGATACTAGAAGAATTAGTCAAAGTTTTACCTTTAGAAGCAAAAAAAAAAACAGCAGATGGCGACACCGTAGCAGGAAGCAAAAATTGCAGGAAAATGAAAAAAACAGAAAAAGAAAAGAAAGCCAAACGCCCAAGCCCAAATCAAGAAAAAAAAATAAAAATACATGGCCCGCCAAACAGATCCGTGAACAGGGACCGCTTCGATCGGATTTTTCACCGGTTTTGACTTAGTTCTCAGCGGGCCGAATCAATCCCGATTTTTTAGGGTAGTTCGGACTGGACCAGGCTCCAGTCACCGGACGAACGGGCCGGTCCGATCCGATTTTGAAGACATTGGGTTTTGGTGAAAAAGCAATGATGTCAGCCAAAAATTCATATGATCCAACTATTTTGCTCTTGGTAATTTTGTAAACTTAGAAGGGGTTGTATGTAATTTTTAAAGTAGAGAGGGGGTGGATGTGTAAGTTTTAATAAAAGTAATTAGCTGTTATATTTGCAAAATTTGACTGTTGAAAATTCAAAAATGACAGTTTATAACTATTTTTTTACTATTAAAGGTGCTCCTCTCTCTCTCTCTCTCTCTCTCTATATATATATATATATATATATATATATATATTCTAGTCATTCTTCTAATGTATAGGGTTGAAATACATGAGCAAAAAAAATCAATTTGGCTTGTAACCGAGCATTATGGTAGCGGATACAAATGACAATCGTGGTACATACAGTATTATTATTACTCAACTCATGGTACCATCATGGGTATCTACTCTACTTGAATGAAAAAAAAAAAAAAAGCTTTACATGGTGCCACACAAATGAATGAGATTGTAATAATACTTGTTCAAAAACTCCATGTAAATATGTTTATGATATTGTGCCAAAGCTTGAGGCACTTAACATCATATTATTTGCTATTTATCTACTTTGTCATATTGTTAAGTATGAGGCTAACTAATTAGTATTATTATTATACGTTTTAATTTGTTGAAAAATATTTTATCCTTTCCATTTTCATATGTTGTCAATGATATTGTATTTTTCTTATTTCCATTGTAGCTCTTGTAACCCTCAAATATATTTTGTATGTATATGTAATAGAGTTTTGTGAATGTTTGATTAGACTTGAATATTAAAAAAAGGCTTGATTTTTTTACTTATCCTCTTTTAGCGTGTTATTGTGATTAATTTAACTGCTACGTAGCTTTGTTGATATTAGTATGTCAAATTTTGTTTCTTTTACATGGTTGCTATTATTATCATCCAATAATTAAAAACAATACATACAAAATAACTGACCAAAGCTATATGAAAATATGAAACATACTACATTATTGACAAAAAATGGTACAATAATAATACTAATTAATTAATGATAAACTCAACAATTCGGCAAAATAAATAAATAGCAAGTAAGATGAGGTTAAACGCCAGTAGCTTTGGCACAATGTTGCCCCCATAAGCATCTTTTGGGTAAAGCTTCTTAACAAACATATGTTACGACCTCTTCTTCTTCATCCAAATAGGAAAAATACTAGTGGGAGTACCTATGAGTTGGGCAATAATATTACAATCATCACGATTGTCATTCATATCCACTATCATAATGCTCGTTTCCAAGTCGAATTGATTTTTTTTTTTTTGGATCTATCCTTGTATTTCAACAATATACACTAGGGTTGCGTTTGGTAGTAGTATATGATTGTGTGTGATAGTAAAATCATTGGATAAATATGCTATAAGTTTTTTATCAGTCCATTGCATTAATATATTTGGTAGTTTTCTTTTTTCTATATGGATTTGAAACAAATTACGAAAGGCTTTTTAATTTAAGCCATATTATATATATTTAAGTGTAATACAGTAAATTACAGTTCTTATCAACCCAATCTAAATCAAGTGGAATTACACATCCCACCACCATGGTGGGATGGGCTATCCCATAAATGGATGTATAAGAAACTGAACATATGCTTTATAAAGAGCCAAAAAAAAAAAAAAAAAATCTACCGAACATAATTATAGGTGGGATACACATGTAATCCATTTGTAATTCCCTACCAAACGCAACCTAGAAGAATAGCTAGAAAAAAAAATGTATATATACTTTAAATAAAATTTATGGCAAATAAAGTTGTAATAGTGATATATATATATATATATAGAAGAGCAGCTCTAATAGTAAAAAAAGGTCATAAATGGTCATTTTTAAATTTTTAACAATTAAGTTTTGAAAACGTAAAGTTTAATTACTTTCATAAAAATTACACATACACTCCCTCTCTACTTTAAAAATTACATACAATCCCCTTCTAAGTTTGCAAAATTACTAAGGGCAAAATAGTCAGATCACATGAATTTTTGGCTGACGTCATTGCTTTTTCAGTCGGAACCCTACCTGGTAGGGGTGTATCTGTAATTTTAATATTTTTAAGGGGGTGTATGTGTAATTTATAATTAATTATAAATTCATATTTTTATTATTTTAAAAAATATAAATACCTTCTCAATAGAGATGTTCAAAAGATCATTTTTTTGCAATCATGTTAATCATTCTGACCATTAAGAAATGCCCCTCGTTAAGTGTGACAATTTTGTAAATAATTTTATTATTTCACCAACTTTCGCGACAGTCATTTCATTTTGTACCACTTCTTTTTTTTATTATTACACTTTTATACCACTTCAACCATCATCAATCGTCACCATCTAAAATTTTATATCACTATTATTATTTAAAAAAAATTGACTTCATATATAATATCTATATTTTGGACTTGTCAAAAGTCATTCCAATATCATCTTGAGACCCTATCAAAACTACATACAATTAGCAATTACGTCTTATATTGATGAAAGATGATTTTTATAAAAAAAAATTGATACATGCGTCAAAAATATTTGTAATTTCAAAAACTATAAAAATTAATTTATAACTTCAAGGATTGTAAGTATAATTTGTCCTAAATCAAATTAGGGTTTTACTTTAGTTAAAAGAGAATAGACTGAAACGTAACATGATATAGTGGGCCTTTCTTTTTCGGATT